>JAVIWC010005168.1:0-562167 GCA_031894815.1 Creontiades dilutus | reverse complement strand
CTATCTCAAGTCAATAGGTGGCTTATGTGCGATGTCTGCTGGATGGATCTTGAACATGATGAGGGCATGGTCACTGGTTGTGCTGTAAGAAAGCTGCCACCTCTCAAGCCATTCCTCTTCTGACGAAGTAGTAAGGGTGATGTCAATAAATGATTGACCACGAGGACCATCAAACGTGCACCCTTGAGCCACATCATTGTGCAGACGCAAACTGTGCGCTGCAATCCAGAGTGAGACCTTCTCGCCTCTGCTATTATTGCTTGCAGAGCCCCACGCCTGCCCGTGTGCATTGAAATCTCCAGCAATGATCACCTGCTGGCCCTGCAAGCTTTGGAGAACAGTGCTAATATGCAGCAAACTGTATTCAATGTCCTTACTAGGAGGGCAGTACACACTAACCACATGGACCCTGTGTCCATATCCTGTGACAAGGACTACCACAATTTCAGATGTGGATAGGGATTCATCCATTACAGCATCCAGTGCACCATCCAGTACCACTACTGCTGACTTTGGTTTTTCACTTGGTATGTTCTTGAAGAACACCTTTGCCATCAGACCAAACCCAGTGACTAAGCCACCTCTGACTGATGGCTCTTGTAGTACCATTATCTGCATGGCTTCTTCGCCAGCAAGCTGTCTTAATTGGTCAGCTACAAATTGCTGCTTATTCATGTTGTGCTGACAGATATTTAATGGTTGCGCTGTCATTGGCCAAAATCTGTCAGCTTAATTTGCGCTTCTATTGCGCGCCTGTAACTTGGACAGGTATTGCTGCCCGAGTCATGACCGTTCAGTATTCCTGCCTTCAAACATGGTGTGCAGCGTGGGGGTTCCTTCTTGTTCGGGCAATCACTGAATTTGTGTCCAGTTCTTGCACACCAGCCACAAATCTGCTCAGCTTTACAGGATGCAGAAATGTGGCCATACATCTGACATTGGTAGCATCGATTGACACTCAAGTGATCGACCACTCTGCAGCTGAACCAATCAATCAGTATCCTCGGATCTCTTAATAGTGCCTGCCTAATTGCTGGAGTTACCTCAATAACCCATTTCACTGTTGAGAGGTCCCTAGGGCCAACTTTGTAAAGAGGAGTGACTCCAGTCCTTACATCATCAGGTGAGATACCAGAAACACCTGAAGCTCCAATCGCCTCAATCAGTGAACTACTGGAAGTAGAGCATGGAACATCGTGGACCAGCATCCTTGGGAATCTTCTTGGGGCTGCTGCTGCTGTGAGTCCTGCTGCCTTAAGTTGTGGATGATCTATCACTTTCATCTTGTCCTCTTCATCTTTGAGATCAATAGCCACTTTTCCTCCCCTGACCGGACGGATGTTACTGATTGACACTCCAAGGTCAGCAGGCTTCATTTTCCCTGAAAGCTTGGACATCACCTCCGACCCATCATCGGCTGCAATCAAGACTGTTCTTCCACTCTGTTTAGGCGTTGGTCCTCCCTTGAGGGCAAGCTCTGCTCGCAGATCCAACCTCACCTCTCTAGCAGTGGGAGTAGGCTCATTCAGAATCACTCCTAGTGGGACGTCTGACTGAGTCTTCCTCTTTCTGCTCCTTTTGCTCTGCTGCACATTCCATTGCCCCTCCCTGTCATCTGGTGGCAATAGACCAGGTTTTGCACTCTGACTACTTCCTGCCACTATATTTGCAAAGGATGGCTTCAAGGGGGTGCTGCGAATTTCTTGCTGCAAGGACTCTACTGCCCTCAAGACAGGGGAAAATGTAGGCTTGCACAAGGGCCCTTTGGCAGAACCATTGATGGCTGACTGAACTGCTGTAACTGTTCTCGCTATCAACTTCTCACCATTCGTCTCACTCATTGCTGCAATTTTTCCCGCCAAGTAAGTATTCGTAGATGCCATTTTACTAGCATTCATAAGTATTTCATCCAAATAAATCTGGATGTGATTAATGCTGTCAGTACTGATATTCAAATCCTTTGACCTGATGCACTTTCCTATATGGGTTAGACATTTGAATATCATGGACGAAGGCTCATTGTAGTTGTCAGCTATTTTCATGGCAGCAGCCTGATCCATGGTCTCTTCCTTTTTCCTCTTCAAGTCCCTTCCCTGAGGGGGAGAGCGCTGCAGAGTACTTCCCTTAAATGTCAAGGGTGGTGCACTGCAGGTGGTACCATTGCCATCTCCGCTTGGCCCAACCTTCTCACTGCTGCCGGAAAAACTACCAGGAGGGGTCCTCTGCATGTTTATAACGGACGTGGGGGGACCCCCCACCAAAAAAGGGGATCTGTGGGTCTCCTGCGACCAAGAACAGCCCAGAAACGAAGAAGAAGAGAAGCTGCGAACTTCCGCCGCCTGAGCGCTAGTGTCGAATAGAACAACAACAATTGAACTTCCACTCACTATGACAACTCACTATGGATCCATACACTTCTACCTCTATGACACTGGAGAAGAACAGAGCTGAACAAACTTCCACAGACTACAACAACAGATCCATACAGCCCTTATTCCATGCAAATGAAGAAGAATAATAAAATCAAACAGCTCTTATCAATAATTCTCCTACAATTTCAAATTATTTCCACCAAATACCGATCCAATTACACAAATTAAAGTTAGAATACTGTAGCCAATCAGGAAAAGAAAAGAACAACTCACAATATAGGTGTAGAAGCGCCAATATCCAAAGAGAAGACAGGTACTCCTTATCAGTTGGATAAATGAGTCACTCCATCCATCGTGGAGTGGGTACGTCTTTCATATTTGGAGGGCTTTCATTCATTAATCTAGTCCTCACTCCGACTCTCTCCTTGTGTGCATTCATTTTGTTCATGGCAGGCCACCGTTTCCCCTCACGCAGCGTTTGCCATGCTAAATAGCATGTAAGCTTAAACATTGTTCTTTGTAATCGACTTTGAACCTTTTCTATGTTACCTCGAACAATATTTATTAGGGATAACGTGGTCTCTACCCTTCGACTATAAGTGTAGTAATAGAAATGTTCCATGGAAAAACAAATACCTAGCATCTCCTTTTCTATCATAGATTAGCGTTGTTCTGTTTTGGTTAGAGAACGTGACGCATATGCTATAGGTTTCCCAGTTTGTAACAAAATGCAGCCTAAACCATCTTTGTATGCGTTGGACTGAATTAGTAGCGGTTTATCTTCGTTGTAGTGAGAGAGGACTGGGCTAGATGTTAATATTGATTTTAAATTATTGACCAGATTAGAATGTTTTAGAGTACAAGACCATACAACATTATTTCCAGTAAGTTCCCCTAAGGGTGCTGTTATTTCGGATAGTCTAGGAATTTTAGTAAGTATTTTATGATTCCTAGAAATCGCAGAAGCGGTTTTTTATTTGTCGGTTGCGGCATCTCTTTTTCTCTTATGATCACTTTCTAAGCCCTTCTCAGAAATTATGTCACCTAAGATTTTCAAGCGCTGCTGACGAAAATTGAACTTAGTCGGGTTGAAAGTTATCCTGTTTTTTGTTGCTGTTTCAAGTACGTTTATTAATATTTGATCGTGTTCTTCAGCCGTTTCAGCTGAAATTATTAAATCGTCGATATTTATATTTATTCCTTTAATTTCACCAAATATCTCACTGTTTTTCTTTTGTTGTACTTCAGCCACTGTTTTGGTTCCAAACGGTAATCTAGTAAACTTGAAACGTCCAAATGGTGTACCAAAACAGGTAAGTTCGGAGGATTTTTCGCTAATAGGTATCTGATAAAAACCATCTTTAAGATCCAAAGTAGGTACTGAAATACCGTTTACCATTCAATTCACTCAAGATCTCGTCCTGCGTGGGAATCTGGTATTTATCATTAACAAGTTATTTTTTTTTACTGAGAGAAAAAACATTTATTGATTTATCGTTAACAAGTTGTTCATTCAAATATTTGGGATCTAGACAGAGCCTTAACGTTCCATTAACCCACAATGCATGAATTAAGTATTTTCAGTAACCACCCCCACGCCCCGAGAACTCAGAGCGGAAAAAATTCAATAAAACAGGACAAATAAGAGTACCTACCTATGTTTATTATTCCAATCATCGTCTAAAGCTTTTGATCAGTGGCGGAAAACAATGGCACAAATGTACCAAAACATGGTCTAATGGTAAGTTCAGGATTTTTCGCTAATAGGTATCTGATAAAAACCATCTTTAAGATCCAAAGTAGGTACTGAAATACCGTTTACCATTCAATTCACTCAAGATCTCGTCCTGCGTGGGAATCTGGTATTTATCATTAACAAGTTATTTTTTTTTACTGAGAGAAAAAACATTTATTGATTTATCGTTAACAAGTTGTTCATTCAAATATTTGGGATCTAGACAGAGCCTTAACGTTCCATTAAGTATTTCCACAATAACGAGCGGATTTAACTATTCACATGGTTCAGTAACTGCTTGTATCTCACCTAATTTTTTCAGTTCAGTTAATTTATTTGTTAAGCTTTTTTGCAAATGTTTTGCCACACGACGTGGAGCACTTGACTCAGGCTTAGAATTTTCTCTTAATTTCAATTCATACAGCTTTCCAGGAAATGATCCTAAACCAGTGAAAGCATTTTTAAAAGTTTTTAATACATATTCTCTAGATTCTAATTTCATGTTACTTATTGATGCTATAAGTTCAACTAATTTTAATTTCTCACACGTTCTTAATCCTAAAATTGGCTTATCATTAGTTTCTATAATCAGAAATTTAATCTTGTTAAAATTATCTTTTATTTTGGAGAGTAGTTCTACTTCACCCGAGACCAATAGAGAATTACCGTTATATGCTGATAACTTCACATGACTGGTGTTCAACTTAATTTTATTATCATTATTTATTATTTTAAAGATCCTTAGAGGCTATAATATATTATATCAACCTGACTACCAGTATCCAGCTTGAATTTTATTTTCGTACTACTTTCAGTACCTTTTACTGACCAAGTATTATCGAATTGGTTGTTATCATTGACTTTATCAATTTTTATATAATCAATGTAAAGCAATTCATCACTATCACTATTCACATTGATAGACCTAGTAAATTTCCTATTCTTGTTGTACTTTTTGTAACAACCTACTTCAAAATGGTTGTAGTTACTGCAAAAACTACATATTTTCCCGTAGGCAGGACAATTTCCAGGTCCATGAGTACTACCACATTTCTTGCAATGGTACTTCATGGTCTTATTAATATCACTGTTCTCGTATTTCGATCTCTTTTCAGATTTATGTTTTATTCTTAGTTTTTTAGCAATACCTACTTCTGTACTTCTTATGGCATCTACTCCTTCCGTGTTTGTCCTCCTGCGATGTCTTTTATCTCCGCTTTCCTCGTCCCATGCAGCTTACAGATGTTGGTTGCTTCCTCCAGCGTTAGCTCATCTCCTTTATTCAGCAATCTGTTGAGTAAACCCTCGTCTGTTATTTGGGAGATCTACCTATCCCTGATCATGTTGTCTCGTTCTGTATAGTTGCAAGAGGAGGCGGCTGTTTTTAGTAGGGTAATGAACTCGTGACGAGGCTGACCCTGTTGGAGCGCAAGGGTGTTAAACTTGAAACGCTCGTGCAATACATTTCTTTTAGGAGCGAAATATTCTGTCAAATCATTGATCGTTTCTTGGTATTGGCATAAGGCAGTTTTTATGACGCGAGTTTCACTAGTTTTGAGGATCGCCTCCCAATCGGCCTTTAGCTTACTAATCCTGGCCTTCATTTCCTAATTCCTTTTCGGACTTTTTTTTGGAAGCTATTAAGTAGGTAAAAACCAAAAGCCTGCAACCAGTCTGCCACTCTTTTTTTAAATCGCTTACCACGAAATTGAATTGTTGGGGTGGTCGCGTATCCGACATGATGCCGCAAAGTGGGTATGGCGACGATCGCTTCTAGGGGCTGATGATGATTTTTTTGAATTCAGGTAACCGCGAAATCTCGCGACCGCGGAGCACAAATTAGCGGTCAGTCAGCAGTTTCGCACCGTTATTCACTGTTTTACTTCTGACACCATGTTAAAACTGTATTACTTATTATATAGTTAATTAGATTAGAATCAGGTTTTGATTAAGGATCGAGACGAAAGCACTTTTTACAACTGGTTATCTTTATTAGGTAACAACAGGTAGGAAGGTACCTAGGTAGGTAATTGGGAAGGGGGCGTTGTTGGCGACATCTGTCGGGAGATCTGTCTGAATGATCACAACAACATCGGTGAACAGCTGGTACATCGCGGTGAGAACACTGCAGTGCGACATAGTTCAACAATGTAAGTAAATTACATCAAATGTTTTATCTTGATGAGCTTAGATTGTTTGTGTACCAACAGTTATAGTTTTATGGTTCAATAAGTAGATAGTGTGCAGATCTTGATCTCATTTTTTAGCAGCGTTCACATCCTAACAAATTTAGAGTTCGTGAAAAAAGCTGCAAATTCTTTCTGGGGTTTATTACTCAATTGGCTTGCGTACATGATTTGAATTTCTACTAAGCTTTGGAGTGTGCGTGTTTCACAGGATAGAGCGATTATTGAATTTCAGGAGATGTGCATAGAGCACGTAATCTGTTCTCAACCAGAATACCTATTTGGATTGATCAGTTGATCATATTTGTGTTAGGGATGTGTCAGTACAGGTGGACCGGGAACGGGGAACGTAATCTCGCACTGTACCGGTAACGGAACCGGTGACTGTATGGCGCGTTACCGGTACAGCTGAACCGATATGGAGGAACTGCGAAGTAAGTTCCCGAGACAAACTTACACGATGCCATTGTGGCGCGAAGTACACGCATGGCATTGTGTTCTACGAATTTTATAAAACTGTTTATTCACTCCATATTTGTATGCAACGGGAAATTTAATGCATTTTTCTGAATCCGTCAGCTACCAACGTACGAAGTGATTTTAGTCAAATTTGTTGCTAACTCTAGAGGTATTTCATTTAACGGCATGTACTTTTATTTGAAAGTTCCATTATATAGTTCATTTTTTATAGATACCTACAATATTATATTCCTTACTCGCGTCTCGGGTTCAGATTGACAAGGGAACAGAAGCGCAGAGACCGAGATGGACCGGTATCGTTAAAATGGAACAGTGACAGACGCGGACCGTGAACGTTGAGTACCGATACCACAAAATACCGGTATCGACACAC
Source organism: Creontiades dilutus (assembly GCA_031894815.1). NCBI lineage: Eukaryota > Metazoa > Arthropoda > Insecta > Hemiptera > Miridae > Creontiades > Creontiades dilutus. Next base: position 555,021 of record JAVIWC010005168.1, on the reverse strand, counting down.
CCCTTATTTGTGTGCCTCCTGAAATTCAATAATCGCTCTATCCTGTGAAACATGCACACTCGAAAGCTTAGTAGAAATTCAAATCATGAACGCAAGCCAATTGAATAATAAACCCCAGTTTTTTTATTGAACCTCAATACCCCCCACAATAAAAACATCCATAATTTATCAACTCCTTTAACACTGCGTTAAAACTTCCCCAAATCCAAATGATGTAGCCAAAGGTAGACTGATGTAGAGGAGGCACACAAATATCATCAACTGATCAATCCAAATAGGTGTTTTGGTTGAGAACCGATTCACGTGGTCTATGCATATCTCCTGAAATTCAATAATCGCTCTATCACCTGTGAAACACGCACACTCCGAAGCTTAGTACAGATTCAAATCATGAACGCGAGAAAATTGAATAATAAACCCCAGTGAAAGAATACTTATTTACCCCAGTAATAATATTGAATAATAAACCCCAGTAATAACATTGAATAATATTTACCTATATATTATCAGCGTTTCATGCATATCAGAATGCTTCAACCCGTGCATCGTCTATAAACTACAAGTATCCACATTCACTACAACTCGACGCTTTCGGCATCACTAGGTTACAAACAAACAATAATAAACGAAAAAACGCAAATGTTGGCACCATAAATCGGGCCATACATCGGGTACGGTTTGACCTACGGACGTGGGGAGGGTCTCATTCGATTCCGCATGGTATGTTCTTCAAATAGGTACAAATTTAGGCCGCTTCGACTTGTTTTGAGGTTTATAGGGATATTCCAAAATTTTGACAGCCCTGAAAGGGCACTTTAAGTTGAGTGAGAGAGCTGGCTCAAGAATTGGGGCGTCGTCGGACCAAGATGGATTTTTCCCTGAAAATTTCATATCTTTTGCTCCAGCCGTTTGGGAGAAATCGTGCGTACGGCGTACGGACGGAAATTTTTTTTATTGCAGATTCGGATTCTACACCCTTTAAAACGTAAACCATGAAATTTTCAGGGGGGTTAGAATTTTTTCTTTCCAGAGCGATTACAATGGTTTATTATTGAATAATAAACCAAAAATCTACGTAAACCTTCAAAAATTTGCAGTATTTTTTTATTTACTATTTCACTGAATACAATTTGTTACTTCCTTAAACTGTCAGAAGTTTTGATCTCGTTTGTATTATTACCAATTTTCCTAGATGCCATTCCATTTTTACCATGCAACATAATTTTTTAATTTGTGCATTACAATTAATTTTGCATTATGTTTATGTTTTCATAATATTGTTAATAAAACTTTAATTACCAACAAGTAGGCTTTTAGTAATAACCTACCTCTATTATCGTCTCCCACACTGTCAAATTATCCGGTTTTGAGAAAAAAAAACTAAGCAAAAACGACTGCGGTGTTTACTCCGACCTACCATGTGTGTAGAACAGGTGCGACTGACGGAAGGTTAAGTCTTCAGTTTGTAATTCAGGCCTTCATGACAGACTGTGTTAAATGCTTGAGACAAGTCCAGAAAGATGGCTGAGCACACCTTCTTTTGTTCTAGCCTTTCTTCAATGCTGTTGACTATTTGGAGTAAATGGTCAATGGCGGAGTACTGCTGTCAAAAACCACAACGGTTTTTCCTGAATTCAACGATTACAGTTTTTAAAATAATGGTTTTTAACATTTACAATACTGTTAGCAGTCGCTTACACCTTCGCAGTACAGACTTAACTGAAATAGCCGACATAGCTATTATTAAGCTACAACAAGTTGAAATGTTGGCAAACGAAATGAATATACACAAGTGAAGTCTTTATTTACAAAACTTTACATAGCAATTAATTCGATAACAATGATCCCTAATACCATTCCCATAAGAATGATCAGTACAACAGATTAATTATTCATTGCGATTCTTTCACATTTACAAAAGATTAAAACACGACCATTTGCCAAATTAGAAAGAAACTAGAGGATATAATAATATTAAAATACTGATGAAAATTACTTTGACCTGCAATTTATGTGAGGAATCGCAATTTAAAATCGTATAAGAAGGAAGGTTTTAACTAAAACTTGTAAATCATATTTACAGAAGGAATTTTGTGTAGGAGTTTATTTTTGGAGTTCCTTCATTCTGTTGAGAGCAGAGCCAGCTTTGAACCAATCAATTTGCTGCTCATTCATCGAGTGGTTTAGTAAAATTGTGTCTGATTTCCCATTGCTGTGCTTCAGGACGCATTTGACTTGCTGTAAATGTGGACATAATTACATTAAAACGGATGAAATGAAGATGGTAGAAGCAAAGAAGCTATCAACAGCACAATTCTATGGATCCCACTCTCTTCAAAAAATAAGGTAACTTGTAATTCAAATGAATCATCTCATTACAATTGTCAAAGAGCAACCAAAATTCTCTATCAAAAAAATTAATAAAATAAAAATAATAATACCTAATATAAAAATAAAAAATAATTTTTTTTTTTGTATTGAATTGTAATACGTAGCAGTGTCAATCATGATGAGGAACGTTTGCGACCACCCTATGAGACACTCAGTTACTTTAATGACCAGTCCAGTCTTGAGAGAATAGCTTCTTTAATTCAGGATCTGGGTCCTAATCATGCGAATTTCGACGGCCTGGTTAAAAACGCTGCAAATTCTTTCACTGGGGTTTATAATTTAATTTTATTCATTTGGCTTGCATTCATGATTTGAATTTCTACTAAGCTTTGGAGTGCCATGTTTCACAGGTGATAGAGGGGTTATTGAATTTCCGGAGATATGCATAGAGCACTTGAATCGGTTCTCAACCAAAATACCAATTTGGATTGATCAGTTGATCATATTTGTGTGCCTACTGAAATTCAATAATCGCTCTGTCACCTGTGAAACACGCGCACTCCAAAGTTTAGTAGAAATTCAAATCACGAACGCAAGCCAATTTAATAATAAACCCCAGTGAAAGAATTTGAAGCGTTTTTAATGGTTTTACGATTTTATGGCACTTGTGACACGTACATACAGCGTTTTGTTTGTCTTGGGCCTAGGTGTGTCTGCAGGGCAAAACGTTTCTCTTGTGTCCAAGTGTGTATACCATATTCTTGTGGGGCAAACATTTTCCTGCCGAACGCAGCGAACGAAACCGAGGACCTGGGGTTGTGAGTCCAATAGCAGCCCTACCTAATTACGAAATAACCAAACTTTTCAAATAGACCTCTATTATTTAGAAAAAGTTTTTTTTTTCGCAATGAAATTGATATTTAACAATTTTTTTTCCACGCAGTTCTCAAATTTATACTTAATTCAACCTAAATGTAGTACAATCATTCTCAAAAATTTGCTCATGATCATGCTCCATGACATATAATATCATTTTTCAAGACAACTCCGCTGACAGCAGATCTTCGTCTCAAGACATCAAAATGCAAGTTCATGCAGGAATCAGTAGATATGTTGGCAGAAACAGTTTCAAGCCTAAGTCAGGCAATGCATTGGAGGTTGAAAAATGTTCACGGGATTCCAAGGAATTAGAATCTTTCCTGGGTGCTAAGTTTTTACAAGCAGCACATATTTTAACCAGTGCGCATGAATTCACCCAGAAAAAGGTATATTTTCGTTGGGCAGCAAAATGTGATGGGGCTTTCTTTTAGAATATTGGGAGAAATAAATGTTTGGCTCACTGCCGGTACACGGAAGATTTCATTCGGTTGACTGACTGACCGGTGAGTTTATTGGGAGAAGAGGTAGAGGGGTGATGGACTCCTACCTACCTACAGACAGCCACGAAAGGCTAACTTTGACACCCCCCTGCTATTGCTAGTCCTGAAGATTTAGACTTGCAAAAGATAGAAGCTTGAGTGATACATATTTAAAAAAAACTGGTAAAATTACAGGTTAGACATTACAGAGATCAATGTATTTAAAAAAAAAAAAAAAAAAAAATCAAACAAACAAAAAAGAAAATTCATACAATGCCAAGTAATTCACGAAGTTTCAGAAACTGGTTAGAACCCAAAGATTTCGTGAAAATGTCGGCAATATTTTCGGCGGAGGCAACGTAGTTAGTCTGTATGATTCCTTTTGAGATAGTGTCACGGATAAAATGCCACTGAATATCTATATGCTTTGCTCGTCGGGAATTCTCGTAGTTGTTGGCCATGGAAATGGCGCTGGTGTTGTCCATGAAAAGGTGGCAGGAACAGATCGGCCAGTGAAATCATGGGCAAGGTTCCTCGATAGATGACTTCGCTGGTGCACAAAGCAGCACTAACGTACTCACTTTTGGAACTTGATTTTGCGACCGTGATTTGCTTCTTTGCCCCATACGACACTAAATTTCCATAGAAGAAGATTGCCATACCACTAACACTCTTGCGGTCGATTTTACATGAACCCCAGTCGGCGTCAGCATAAGCTGTGATTGAAGGTTCAGCAGTCGGATCCCTCTTGAAAGTTAGAGTGAGCTTCTTTGTGCCCTCGATGTAGCGAGCAATCCTTGTAGCTGCGTTCTAGGCGGCTTCGATGGGAAGTTCCAGAAATCTTCCAAGATAGGCAGTTGCAAAAGATATGTACGGTCGAGTGGTGATGGCAAGATATGTCAAACTCCCAATGAGTTCGCGATATGGCACGTCGATTTTTGGTTCAGAAGGATCTATGTCGAAATTCATCTCCATGGGCGTTTTGTGAGATTTGGAGTCTTGAAGGCGGAAACGTTCGATGATCTTGTCAATCAGCGCGTTCTGGCTCAGGTTGATCGTGTTCTGACTTCTTGAGATTTTCGTGCCAAGAAAACTACTACAATTTCCCATGTCCTTAGCGTTGAAACACGATTTTAATCCATTTACGAGTGAGCAGACGGCATCATCCTCCCCCATGACCAAGATATCATCGACCCAGACTACCATCTTCACTTCATCTGAGACATAAAGACAGGCATCATTTAGAGATTGTCGGAGTCCATGATTGAGGGCAAAATCATTAAGGCAGTCATTCCATACTCTAGCAGCTTCCTTGAGTCCATGGAGAGCTTTTCGTAGTTTAAGCACCTTGTTTGGAATGGATTTCATACCCTTGGGGATCTTGATGGAGACAGAATTTTTCATTTCGCCGTTGAGGAAAGCACTTGGGACGTCTAGCTGTTTGATGGGACGATTTTTGGCGAGAGCCTGGGATAGGAACATTCGAATTGTCGGAATTCTAGCCACAGGGGCATACAGCTCGCCGTAAGTCCTTTCTTGAAACCCTTTTGGTACAAGTCTAGCTTTTTTAATACCATCTTCCTTAGTTCTGAAGACCCACTTGGTCTCAATTGCTCTTTGGTTTGGGGGGAGATCTTCAACAGTCCATGTTCCACATTTTCTAAGCGCATCCAATTCAGTCTTGATGGCTGCCTGCCACGCTGGACCTTCAGCAATGGCTTCTTCGTAGGACGATGGATCCCCCACAGATAGTAAGCAGTAAACAGCAGAACAGGCGAATTTAGCGGCGTCGACGAACATTTCATCCCCCGAAGAATTTTCGTCATTCTCAACCACGTAGTCATTCAGATAAGGTGGCAACTTCACATCGCGTTGTGGCCTTGCATTTTTAGTATTCACACTTTCAGAATGTGGAACAATAGGATTATTCTGGGCGTTCTGATTTTTGGGATCTTCTGGATTTTTCGGAGGAATAGGAGGAATTTGAGTGAGAGGATCCTTCCTTTTTTCATTAACATTTTCATTTCCTCGAAAAGTTTGATTATTGTCGGAGGTGAAGTTTTACCTTCAGTCGGGCTGTAATGAAAATCATTTTCGTCAAAAACGACATCACGAGATGTTACGATTTCATCTATAGCAGGATCATAAAGCTTCCATCCCGCTCCAGTATATCCAACCATGCGTGCTTCAGCTCCACGGGGTTCTAGTTTGTTTGGTTTTGGAAATTTACAGTACCAGGCTTTACTACCGAAAATTCGTAGCTTTTTCAGGTCCCATTTTTCTAAAAAATAATCAGCTGGGATTATTCATTTGCCTTGCATTTTTTGCATCTCTGATTCGAACCGGAATAGAAGGATGACTCGTCTTTTTTAGAAAAATCCTGCTCGTGTTTGAATTTCAATTCGACATCGAGAAGTTTGGATTTGACGAAGTCAACAGTTAGTTTGGACCCGCCCGTTGCGCCTGTATTCTTATCGTAGGTTGAAGTTGAAGCTAGTTGTCGGTTGAAGCTCGATGACAGTTGTAACGACGTCGTATTTTTCGCTGAGAGTGAGGAGAAGTAAACAAACTTTGAATTCCTCGTCCAGGTTTGCTCCAGTTGCGCCGAGCTCACGGATCAACGAATCATAAACGACAAAATGGTTCTCGAGGTTCGCCTCATCGTCGTGCTTCAAAGTGAGAAGTCGACGAAGGACAAAAAGACGATTTAGGATACTTTTTCTTTCGAAGACGGCGGCGAGGGCCTTAAGCATATCAAAGGCAGTTTCCGATTCACGAATGTATTCGAGATGTTTGTCTGAAAGACACTGAATGATAATAGCTTTTTCCGTTGCATCCTTTTCTTGAAAGGTGGCCTTCTTGGCTTCGTCAGCTAATTTACAGACATCTAGCTTTTTTGTGCAAACCTCTTTGACTTTTCTAGCGTCCATCAGCGATAGCACTCTGAATTTCCAACTCGAATAATTTGTTTGAGTCAATTTCGGCACAGGTAGTCCCGCACTCATGTCGGCCATGCTTCGCCTGGTGGGTTGATCGGAAAGTTACATTCACTCGTGGGAACCGTATTCGCGAAAACAAAAAAAATCGTTGACGACACAACCGACTGGCAATGGAAGAAAAAAAAACTAGGCTCATAACCTTTTAGAATATTGGGAGAAATAAATGTTTGGCTCACTGCCGGTACACGGAAGATTTCATTCGGTTGACTGACTGACCGGTGAGTTTATTGGGAGAAGAGGTAGAGGGGTGATGGACTCCTACCTACCTACTGACAGCCACGAAAGGCTAACTTTGACACTTTCAACCTGATCAAGAGTTAGGTTATGAGCCCACCAAAGTTGACTCACTTCATACCAGAGTTATCAACTTGAAGGTTGATCCTTGAGGTGGATTAGTGCTATTTTATCACATGCTTTTGCAGACAACAAAGAAAACCCTTTGGCTTTTCCACCTCGAATTTTGGCCACCCTAGAGTGAAAATACCCACAGATTGAGTGAGATGGCCTCACCAAGACCTGGTGTCGGGTGTTCTAAAGGCTCCATGAATTTATGATAACCTCAAAAAGTGTTACTGATCATAAGCCACCAAGCAATCTTTAGAAGAGAGAAAGATATTGCAGTGTACTCAACTAACAGGTAGCAAATGTGGGCTCACATAATATCTCTTTAGATGTTCAACCTCAAAATCGTATCATAAGAGGAAAATCCTGCAGAACTGAAGTGATAGAAAGGTCCAGCGTAATAGATACTTACCAACCAGCACCACACATGCATTTCATTCAGGAAAAATCTTCAATACTACCAGGCTGGGCAAAATTAATTCAGCTCAAGACCCCCTCAAGTCAGCTAAATTGCAAATCAAAGAAGATGTTGACAATTTCCAGCCCCACTTCAGCCAACGCTACGAGCTCACTGTGGATGTTTTGGGCCAATCCACAGCATAAGTCATTAAATAAAGTATGCTATATTAATTCATTTTATTAGCACAAATGGATCGAATGCTTCCCCGCATAAAGCGCCTTCGCCTGAGGTAGTGAAAGCATCTTGCTACATTTATTGCTCGTTTTGGTCTGGAAAGGACAATGACAATGGTTAATGCCACCAGCTTCAAGATTGACGTGTTCCTGCAGTTTCTATCCAAGTATGGAATACTAAACTTCACAGAGGCTCCCTACCATCCAGAAACGAATGGTTCAGCCAAGTTGTAAACATTAAAGCACTTATGAAAGGGGGAAAACCTAAGCCACAAGGGTCACAGAACAGGGATAAGAAAATTGGGAAAATTCTTGTTCATTTACCGCAACACTTCCAAATCAACCACCAACGAAACTTCTGCAAAACGAACGTCTGGAATACATCTTAGCGCCCATCTCAGTTTGATTTCCCCATTCTTACCAAGAATGGAAAGGTCCACCATCCAAGGAACCAAGACTTCAAGGTCCTGGCCTGGGACTATAGACCACATTACCCAGTTTGGACCTGAGGACAAGTCAAAAGTCTGGGTTTTGACAACACAGTAAACATTGGAGGAGAAAAATACATTAAAGGGCGTTGTGACCAGATACTCCCAGCAAGTCCACCAGTTTATGTAAACCATGATCATGCCCCTCCCTAACCACCTTTCATAGGTTTTGAAGACCAGTCAGAGCAGCTTACTACCTTGTCAAATATGACTGGTGTCAGATAAGGAAACCACAGACACTTCCAAATACTGCCATTCTGGAGACCCTCCCTATAATGTCAAAACTATTCGAAACAAAAAATAGAAATCTTATCCCACACCACCAGTTAGGTTTCAGGTAGCAACACTCAACGATAGATCAAGTCCATCGAGTAACCAACATAGTAGAAAAGGCCTTAGAAGGTAAACAAATCTGTTCAAGTATATTTATGGATGTAGCTCAGGCATTTGATAAGGTTTGGCACGAGGGATTGGAGTACAAACTGCACAGAGATCTCCCAAGACAGTACTACATGATTTTAAAATCCTACCTTGAAAACAGGCGTTTCAGGGTGAATCTAGACGAAGAATATTCAAGTTTAAGACCTATTAAAGCAGGGGTCCCACAAGGGAGCGTCCTAGGGCCAGTACTGTACCTTTTGTTTACACGGGACTTACCACAACACGAAGATACTACTGTAGCTACTTTTGCAGATGACACGGCTATCCTCTCGGTTGGAGATATTGTAAGATAGAATCTGCAACACGAGGGCTTCAGACGGATGCTGACAAAATCTCTAATTGGACGAAGAAGTGGAGAATAGAATTGAACGAATCTAAATCGATTCATATCAATTTCACAAACCGAAAAATTGCACCTTTGAATATTGAGATCAATTAAAATGTAATACCGTTTGGAGAAGCAGTTAAATACTTGGGTATGACTCTCGACTCCAAACTCAACTAGGATAGCCATATTGAGAAAAAGAAAGAAAAGCTCAAAATCAAATTCAGGAAGATGTATTGGTTGTTGGGGAGAAATTCTCAGCTCTCACTTCATAACAAACTACTCATATACAAGCAGACTCTTTGCCCTATCTGGAAATTTCAGGATACAACTGTGGGGATGTGCCAGTAAATCAAATGTTTAAAAAATCCAAAATTCTCAGAATCAAATACTAAGAAGCATCATTGGAGCCCCATGATACATGAGAAACGATATTCATCGGGATTTGAAGATAGATACCGTCAATCAAACCATAGTTAAATATGCACGGAAGCACGAACATCGCCTCCACAAACATGAGAACCTGGAGATGTTTAACGTCCTCGACAACCAACATGAACTCTGGCGACAAAGAAACCACTGGACCTAGTTGTGCTAGTTCAGTAGTGCAATGAAACTAGTGTGTAACTATTCCTGCTTTTGTAGGCCTTGTTTAGCTGTAAACTTACCTTAATGAAGTTACTATAATATGAAGTAAGATATTGCTAGATGAAATGTAATATTTTCAGTTGCAATAAATAAATCACAAAAAAAAATCTGGTGACCACCCACACATTTCTAGAAACCCATCGAAGCTATATCATACCTAAGGAGGAGAGAGTGTGAAAAAACCACCCAGAACATGAAAGAGACAACAAGAACAATAAAAGCTATAATTAAATTATCAATAAAATCAATTAATCAAATCAATAGAGTAATAACCTGACGAGGTTGTAATAATATATTTCTTTCTTAACTGTTTCAAACCAAATTTCTATCGCTTACTTTCATCAACCTTTTCCAAAATGATTAGTGTAGTATCCTGTAATAGTTATTAGTAAGTACCCACACATCCACCTGAGAGCAATCATGTGTTTTGTCTTTTGGAATGTTGTTTGAATAAATCATTCGTGTGTAATTACTGGATTCAAATACTTGTATTCATTTAAAGATTTATATATTTTCGAGTATATAACATTTTGGCGCAGGGCTGTAGAGATAGTTCACAATCGGAGGTCGGTGGTCGACCTGGTCGGATTGTGAACAAAGTCGGACTCTCTTAGGTATGGTAAACTTTCTCACCAGATTTGTCCCAAACTTGGCTAATCAGACTAAACCATTAAGAAATTTAGAAAAGAAAGACAGCGTATGGAAGTGGGGACATACAGAACAACAGTGTTTTGATGAGGTAAAAGAAAGAATTAGTAATGCTATTTCCATAAAATATTTCGACAATAAGAAAACTCTTCACCTTTATACTGACGCTGGTCCGGAAGGCTTGGGAGCGATTTTGGCACAACCGGGAAATAGAAAACCGGCTATATAGCATGTACTAGCATCAGTTTGACTCACGTTCAAAAAAGGTATAGTCAGATTGAACGAGAGATGTTGGGAGTTTCATGGGCAATACAGCATTTTCACGAATATTTGTCTGGTGCTCAATTCGTCATCCACACAGACTATAAACCTCTCGTTTCACTGCTGACAAAATCTGGAGCCAAGACTTCACCTCGGTTGGAAAGATTAATTTTCAAAACCATAGAGTATGATTTCACGGTGTCCCACATTCCTGGGAAAGACAATCCTTCCGATTATATGTCCCGCCATCCTGGAAAGAAAACTACTTCATCCAGTGAGGAAGACTTCATCAATCTAGTGACAAAAGCTCATCTGCCGTCCAGAATCTCGCGAGAAGAACTCTCAGCAGAAACCTTCAAGGACGTCACATTGGGAAAGGTTATTGAAGCAGTACGGTCTGGGGACTGGTCAGATTCTCTTCTGTCTCAGTACGCACCTATCAAGGATGAAATAGCCGTGACAGCTGATAATATTGTGCTTAGAGGATCTCGTCTTGTGATTCCATTGTCTCTACAAAGTAAAGTCGTTGGTCTTGCACATCGAGGGCACCAAGGTATCTCGAAATCTAAGGAACTGCTCAGAAGCAAGGTTTGGTTTCCAAAATTGAATTCGTCGGTGGAGCAAGCGGTCTATAAGTGCATACCATGCCGGGCGAACAATGAAAAGAAGTCAAGGGATCCAATTCAGACACACCCGATCCCAAAGGGCCCTTGGGAGAATATCTCTATGGATTTTTCTGGACCATGGTCCAATGGACAATACGTGGCGGTCATCATTGACGACTATAGTAAATATCCAATAGCTGAATTAATATCATCTTTAAAAACCGAAGTCGTCACAAAATTTATCTTCAAAATTTTTTTAATGTTTGGTATTCCCAGCACTATATTTCTGTGGAAGATGTTTCAAGAGAACCAGATTACATCCAATACAGTTTTATTATAAACATATGAAGTTTCCCGTAATAGATTAGTTACGATCATGTGTTTTGTCTTTTGGAATGTTGTTTGAATAAATCATTCGTGTGTAATTACTGGATTCAAACACTTGTATTCATTTTAAGATTTATATATTTTCGAGTATATAACAATTAATAAAATAACGTTACAGGTTCAAAGACTATGTTTAGACCAAATGAAGTGGGGGAAAGATGATAGCATCCCGTAATAGTTATTAGTAAGCATGTGAGAGCAATTTGTTTTGTCTTTTTGGAATGATTCGTGTGTAATTACTGATTCAAACACTTGTATTCATTTTAAGATTGAAACATTTGTTTCTGATTGATTGTTGAATTGTTGATGTTGACCAAGCTGATAGGATCAACGAGTGCCTTGGTGTTTAATGGGTTACTTCCTGAACGTTACACTACAGTTTTATTATAAACATTTGTTTCTCGAATGAAAATCTGAACACGACTTTCTTAATTCTACTTGAATATTTATTGTTTAATATAATCTCATTCCAACATAAAATAATACATGGTGGCAGCGGTATAACGATGCCGAAAGACAAAAGGAAAACGAGACGAGCTCCGGCTGCTTCTGATTCGCCGCTCGAAAGAACACCCGACCACTCGCCTGAAAAAAGTGAAGTATCGAGACGAAATGGTAAGTTCCATACGCCTTCTTCGTATACTTCGGTGAGTGTTTGTCCACCAGAAAACTTCTCATTCAACCCAGAAGACTGGATTAAGTGGAAGAATAGGTATTCCCGATTTAGGTCTATATCTGGTGTGGAAGAACAACCGGGGAAAAAACAAGTAGACTCACTTATATTTCACCTTGGAGAGCGAGCAGAGGAGATTTTTCTATCCTTCAATATGTGTGGATATGAGTCGGAAGACTACGAGGTAGTCATCAAAAAATTTGATGATTATTTCATTCCACGGAAAAATATCATTTTCGAGAGGGCTAAGTTTTTACGTCATAAACAAAATCCAAACGAGACAATTGAGACTTTTGTGACAAATCTTCATTCTCTCGCGACTACTTGTGACTGGGGAAATTTATACAATGAAATGATACTTTTAGTCATAATCCTTAACATGAAAGATGATAAACTTAGCAATAAGTTACAGTTAGAACGAGACTTGACCTTGGACAAAGCTATAACTGCCATACGGCTTTCAGAAGATTTACTCCGACAACGCCGGGTTCTCTGCGAATCTGAATCAAATGCGACCCAAACAAAAATAGAAGAAGTTTCAAAAAACATTAGTAGACAATTAGGGTTCAGGAATAACTACAAAAAACCAGATGGAGTACAGTCAAGTTGCCGCTTTTGTGGGAGAAAACCGGCTCATTTCGATAGAAACTCATGTCCTGCTCGCAACGCTGAATGCAATATTTGTAGAAAATTAGGGCACTACAGTACCGTGTGTCGGAGTCGTCGAGTAAACGAAGTACAAAACGTACCGGAGAGAATAGATGATTCAACTATTGATGGCTTCTCCCTTGATGAGTACTTTATTGGTAACATAGATGTTAAAAAGAGCAATCCTTGGATGATAGAGGTAATAATTAATGGTAGTGATAAGATCATGTTTAAAATAGACACCGGGGCCGATGTTACGGTAGTTCCATCGTCCCTGGCATTGAGTGATCATACCTTGCATAGAACATCGGTAACCATCCGCGGTGCAAATAGAGCCTTGCTGGATGTGGAAGGTGTAATTGATGCCAAACTTACGTATAAGAACATTGAAACGGTCCAAAAAGTGTATGTTGTAAGAGATGCCAACTGTGCCTTGTTAGGTAGGCCGGCCATTGAAGCACTAAATGTGATTCCCACCCTTCGCGAAATTATTACCTATGACCATTCGACGTTCTTAAATGAGTTTCAGGATATTTTCTGTGGACTAGGTAACCTAAAACAAGAATACAACATAGAATTAAAAGAAGGGTGTGTACCATATGCGATATCAACACCTAGAGCTGTCTCGCTCCCTTTAATGAAACTAGTTGAGGAAGAACTAAACGATATGGTTTTGAAAAAAGTAATATCTCCTGTAGAAGACGCCACAGAATGGTGTGCTCCAATGGTCGTGGTTCCAAAACCAAATGGAAAGGTCCGAATCTGTGTAGACCTCACCAAACTTAATCAGAGCGTAAAACGAAGATTTCATCCAATCCCCAAACTAGACCACTGTTTCTCAAAAATTTCTGGAGCTAAATTCTTTTCCAAGCTGGACGCCAATAGTGGATTTTGGCAGATTCCCCTGTCTTTGAAATCCCAAGAATTTACCACGTTTTTGAGCCCACTAGGTCGGTTCAAATTCTTGAAACTACCTTTTGGTATTACGTCGGCTCCTGAAGTTTTTCAAAAAGCAGTAAATGATATCCTTAAAGATCAGAAAAATGCGATAGCGATGATGGATGACATTTTGATTTGGGGGGCGACAGAACAAGAACACGATCATTACCTTAAGGAAGTCCTATCAAAATTAAGGGCTGCTGGAATGACTCTAAACAAAGAAAAAACGGAATTCAAGAGAAGTTCAGTTCGATATCTGGGGCACATACTTTCCGAAAAGGGTATTTCAGTTGATCCGCTAAAAGTTAGCGCCATTAAAAGCATGAAAGCATTGACAAATGTAAAAGAAGTGCAACGGTTTTTAGGCATGGTTAACTTTGTAGCCAAATTTGTTCCTCTTAAATCCGAAATCTTAGAACCAATCAGTTCTCTCCTCAGCCCGAAAGCAGCGTGGATTTGGGGTGCCAAACAACAAAAATCGTTCGAAGCCATACAAAACTTTCTTACAACCTCTCCTTGTTTAGCTTTATATAATCCTGACCTCGATACAACGATTTCCTGTGATGCATCAATGTTGGGGCTGGGATCAGTCCTGCTCCAAAAACAACCCAATGGGGAACTCCGGCCTATATCATACGCATCCAGAACACTCCTTCCCGCGGAGAAAAACTATTCTAATATTGAGCGAGAGGCATTAGGGGTCACATGGTCTTGCGATAAATTTAAGGATTTCATCATAGGAAAACACATTACAATCCAAACAGACCATAAGCCATTAATATCCCTATTACAAACTAAAAATTTGGACGACCTTACACCACGATTGCTACGACTACGTCTACGGTTGATGAGATACGATTACAAACTGCAATACCTACCAGGAAAACAATTATTTATAGCCGATGCTTTATCTCGTAGCCCTATTCCACATTCAACCGTCACAGACGAGGAACTTGCAAAAGAATCAGAAATTTACTGTCACCAAGTAGTTGCCACTATTGAAATCTCGGACCCTAACTTGGTGATGATAAAAGTCGAACAAGAGAAAGATGAAATTTGTCAGAAGCTCAAGAAATTCGCAATTGAAGGGTGGCCCGATAAGAGTCAACTCAGGCCATCTCTATCAAAATATTACTCAGTCAGAGATGAAATCAGCAATACTGAAGGGTTTCTTCTTAGAGGTTCACGATTAATCATTCCTCTTGGCGCGCAAAAATTCATTTTATCCAGGATCCATGAAGGTCACCTGGGTATCTCTAAGTGCCAACAGCGTGCACGACGGAGTGTTTGGTGGCCAGGAATGTACCATGAAATAGAAGAAACCGTGAAGAACTGTCCCCAATGTATACAAAATTCAAAGAACAAACCTCAACCCTTAATTCCAAGTGAATTCCCTAAGAGACCGTGGCAAAAAATTGGAATTGACTTGTTCAAACTCGATAACGTCTGGTTTCTGGTTGCAACTGACTACTACTCCCGTTACTTTGAACTAGCTCAATTGAGTGGACTAAAATCTAACGAAGTGATAGTCAAATTGAAAAGTTTTTTCAGCCGTCACGGAATTCCGGAAGAAGTTCGATCTGACTGTGGAACTCAGTTCCAAGCAATATTAGGATCGGAATTCGATACATTTTCAAAATCATACGGTTTCATCCATAAGACTAGCAGCCCTCACTTTTCTCAGAGTAACGGAGCTGCTGAAGCCGCCGTTAAAATTGCCAAAATGCTATTGAAGAAAAGCCCGGAAGACCCCTATTTGCCACTTTTATCTTATCGGAACACTCCACTTTCAAATGGATTTACTCCAAGTGAACTTCTCATGAATAGAAGACTCAGAGACAGACTTCCAACTTCTCCGAAATTCTTGGAAGAAAAACTCAATTTTGAAGGCTTGAGGAAGAAGGAAGAAAACTACAGGCAGAAATATAAAAACAACTATGACCATGGACACAGAGCAGAACTGCTTGATTCCCTGAAAGTTGGTGACATGGTATGGGTGGTTGATTTGAAGAGACAAGGAAAGGTAGTCGGAATCTGTGATGAACCTAGATCCTATCTCGTTGAGACGGAAAAGCGACAGGTTCGAAGAAATCGAATGCATTTGAAGCCAGCTCCATACTATCCTTCATCTCAGAGTCACCATCAGCCCAATCAACGTAATCAGCTAGTTAACGATCACCAGCCAAGGACATCGGATCTAAGGCATAGTCGTTCTGGAAGACATGTTCGAAGACCTGCAAGATTTGTGCAACAGTGATGCTGTCAATTGAGAGGGGAGATGTTTAATGGGTTACTTCCTGAACGTTACACTACAGTTTTATTATAAACATATGTTTCTGATGTTACGATAAAATAAAAGGTTCGAGAGTCTCGAATGAAAATCTGAACACGACTTTCTTAATTCTACTTGAATATTTATTGTTTAATATAATCTCATTCCAACATAAAATAATACACTTGGTTTCAAGCGTCCCGAGGTTCAGGAAAAGTTCATTCCTTCGCAATTTGTGTTTGAGAATACATGTGTAGTTTTGTATGATAATATACGTCGTTTTCTAACAAAGGTTATGAGCGCCCAGTGAATTTACTGCGCTATTCTTCAGAGTGAAATGGATGAGGAGGAGCAGAGTAAGTCTAAATGGCACAGTAGTATCGTAAAACTCAATAGAAGAAATTATAAAACGTGGTCATTTAACGTTCGAATAGAGCTTGAAGATCAAAATTTATGGGAATTAGTCTCAACGAATGATGAAAAAAAATTTGCTGAGTTTACGAAAGAAAGAGAAAAGCATTTAGGTTGATCGCTAGAGCCCTAACTGGAGAAATTCAACAGGATATTCTAGATGTTTCGTGTCCAAGGACTCTCTGGAACAAATTGTCCTCAAGGTTTCAGCCAATGACTCGACTACGCCGTTTACAAGCGTCAAAATGTCTTTTTACGGCTAGAATGTTGGAAGATGAGGACATGGAAACGTACATAAACAGAGTTCTGGGTTATTCGTCCGAAGTTGTAAAGGCTGGCTGCTCTAGGGTAGACAAAGAACAAATATGCAATGTAATAGTCAATGGATTGCCTAAAGAATATGAAACGGTAGTGAGTATGGTATGTACTTTTAATGATGAGGATTTTACTCCCGAGAAACTTGAAAGTTTATTATGTGGTGAGTATAAAAGGAAACTTTTAAAGAAAGAAGAATGTAATAGTCTGACAGATAACGCATTATTGGCAAAAAGATTCATTAGGAAACAAGGCTTCAAATGTTGCAAATGTGGTAGAGAAGGACATATAGCTAGGTACTGCAGATCGAAGGAAGAGTCTAATCAAAACACAGTGTGTCTCAACGTTGCAACTATTTCTCGAAATGATGAATGGCTTATAGATACAGGAGCTAGTAGCCATTTTACTCCTTACAAAGAAGATTTTATTTCTTATAAAGCATTGGACAGTGCTAAAGTAGTTTCGCTTGCTTCAAATACAGACTGTAGAATAATTGGCATAGGAACAGTTTCGATAATTTCGACAACCATTGATACGTTCACGCTTAATCTCAGGGAAGTTCTTCATGTGCCTGATTTCTGTTTCAGACTAATTTCTATTGGTAAAATTGAAATGAATGGATATAATGTGATATTCGGAAATGGAGCATGTAAAGTTTATATATCCCTACCGAGACCGCAATAAATTAAATTATTCAAACATGGACCCTGCAGATAACTCTCATAGGAGAACAAACATCAAGAAAAATGGGGAAGAAAAATTTATAATTTTAGAAGATAATTCGAAAACTCGGCAAAAATACTATGAAGAACAAATTTTGATGGATACGCCCCGATACTTGGGAGAAATAACAGTTAACGAAAAGGAGGAAGAGGAACGAAGAAGTGAGAAGGAGAACGAGGATCTAAGTGAAGAGGAAATAAGAAGTGAAAGGAAGGAAGAAGAGATAGAAGATCAAAGAAGTGAAAGGTGGGAAGAGGATCAAAGTGAAAAGAAGATAGAAGAACACAGAGGTAAGGTGGAAGAGTTGAATATAGAAACATCTAAATCTGAACATCGCATGAATCTGAGAGACCGAGCGAACATTTCATTCCTTTGTAATTTGTGTTTGAGAATACATGTGTAGTTTTGTATGATAATATACGTCGTTTTCTAACAAATACAGCCACTATGTAAGTTAAATTCATACTTACGCTTCCAGGAGCCAAACTCTTGAGGTCTACCAGGGAGACTTTGTCATCAGGCTGGACTTTGTCGTAGTCAGCAGGGTTGGCAAAAGTGAGAGGGAGAAGACCCTGCTTTTTCAAGTTAGTCTCGTGGATGCGGGCAAAGGATTTAACGATGATGGCACGTCCTCCAAGATGGCGAGGTTCCAAAGCAGCATGCTCCCTAGAGCTTCCTAAGAACAGAATCAATATCTTAACTTCTAAATTTCTGAAAAAAAAAAAAAAAATAATAATAATAAAAATAAATAAATAAATAAAAAAGGTATCAAATACCTGCAACGAATTCCAATTCCTGAATTTGGATACTTGGGCAGAAAATATTACTTATATCAATCTTGGCACTTGAGGACAGTTACTTGTAGTCTCAACTAATAATTTTTTAAAACAAATCCTTAATAAGTATTTTCAATGATGAGTTTGAGATTTTTTCAATGTTCTACTTCGAAGTTTGTAACCTTCATATTGTAAGCCCCAAGCGTGGCAACTGAATTTGATAATCGGTAGGCTGTTCTACTGAACCATATAGCTTTTGTTAATTAAGTAATTATCAACCATGAATCAGTCCGTAAAAGCTGAAACTATGCTGAAATTGTACTTAAGTTTCTTCAAAATTATCAAAAAAATTGTAAAAATACAAACATTCTAAAAATTCAAAATTAGTTGTTTGAATACAAGACTTGATTTCAACTCGAATACAAAACTTACTATTATTTATTTTTTTTACTAAAATGGTTCGTTGATAATTAGGTACTTTGCACAGAAGGAGCTCGAATTTAACATGATTGTTATAGTATAATTTAGGTTTATTCAATGATACGATCATGCCGCATGACTGGAATTTTATTAACTCAAACACCCAAATCACCATGTAACGTAACGACATGCATTCGTAGGAAAATTTTCGGTCATAACAAACCTTCACCGTAGTTTTCGTCACCAAACGCAACCCATTTAGCTCCTGCTTTCTTATATGCCCTTGCCGTGTCTGGAACAGGCCCCCATTCACCGCTCAGCCTATTTTTCACTTTGTTCATTTCACCATTTTCAGCGTTGGTAGCCCTGTGAAATTAAGATGAATTAAATGTGAAACAAAATTGAATATCCTAATTTTATGTGTAACTGTAGAAGCCTGAAGTGCGACAAACGTTAGGATTTACCACAAAATCCTAGCATTTCCCAAGATGTTGGTGAAAGCCCGAAATCTATATGAAAAACGGGCAACTACCGCTTGACAGTTGGTTAATCTTGTGATTGACTGACCAATTTGGTAAATGCCCAAAATACCTTTTGTGAATGCGACAATCCCTCTTCGCAAATGTACGGATTCCCACGACTTGTTGGTAAATAAAGTACCAACAGATTCACCTAATCAATTTGAAATTTGTGCCGAGATTTTTGTATACCCTGAATATGTACCTGATGAAGAAATACGGCTTCGTACCGCGGTTCGGAAACAATCTTTGGTCGGCGGCCACGGTTCCAAGAAATGCAATTGTTTTAAAAAGCGTTCCACTAAAAAATGCCTCTGCAAGGCTGCGAATATGAAGTGCAACTCGAAGTGCCATAATTCTCTACCTTGTTGCAACAAGTAATTTATTGTAATTCCATGCTGTCACACAGAAAAAACACGTTCTTTTAAAACCAGTTTTAGGCTTATAGCATCTACGTTTGTGAGGTGATCGGGCTGGCTAAAACTTAGAACCCACTAACCCCAAGTAGAGTCCATGTGTGAAAGAACGGATTTTTTTTTACAGAAATGCCAAGGTTTTTTTGTATGTCGGACGGCGCACAGACATTGTCAATTTTGAATCTACACACCTTGAAACGTGAAGTGACAAAGTTTGGGGTATACAAATTTTTTGCTTTACAACTAGAAAGGCTTATTATTGAAAATAATTCCTCCATTAAACCGATATTTAACACTTTAGAAAAACAATTTCCGGATTTGGTAGGTAAGTTTCCCAAATTAAACCGTCCGAACTATTGATATTGTTTTCGCTGAGATTTTAGGTCAATAGCCATTGAGCTCACTCACCTGACAAGGAACTCCCTCATCAGATTTCAGAGGCCACATAGCGGAAATAAGCAAGACTATGCAGAACCCTAATGATGACAACTAGGAGCACTGCCTGCCTTGATGTAGTGATCACCAGTGTACCAGAAGGTCTGCGGCTACGGCTCAACATTGCTTTAGAAACGGGAATATTACGATTTCAGTCAGGGTACGCTGAAGTTCATGGAATCCAATACCTGGAGATTGCATCAACGTATCATTCTAGATAATAAATAATCTGGAAATTGTAACCTAGATTGTGGCAGGGTCTGATGTCATCTTAACTAAGAACCACGATTGGTGCAATAGATTAACCCTGATCAGAGCAAAACACAGATGTTTTTTATTAATCTATTGAGAAGATCACCCATAAATGTCAACGATCTGGGGCTTCATATTGATGGTTAATTGACCTTGGTTTCTCATAGAGAAGCTGAAAAGACTCCCCTGTTCACAGCCTGCTGCAAAGTGCAGCTTTCTCTATGCCCTCAAAGTTTTGAAAACCCTGCGCTATGCTTGTTTCCAGATCGCATAAGCGTATACTCCAGTGGGGGAGCTCTGTCGAGGACCAACGCATTCTTATTGCACAGAAGAGAGCCTCTCGAATTATGGGCAGGGCTAATGGGAGCTTTTGAATTCCCTACGTAATCATCTGAAGTCCCAGGAGGAGAAGCCCTTCTGCCAAAAATTGAAGTTATTTTGCTAAACCATCGTATACATTTCGTGTTCATTAGTATTTTGAGATGTGACTAGTTATGTGTTATTTTTAATGTCATGTGTATGGATGCGCTCAAGAACATAAATAACGGTTATTATTACTACTGTACACTCATTTTCTTGCTAGAAAAGCACCTTTCTCTTGATAATTTTTTTTAAAGTAGCCCCTGCTCTGGATAAGGTACTGTCAATTCACAAAGGGCAATGTTTGATTTGGAACCTCCTATCACAACAATTCTCTCAATTCTCAATATTGTCCTGGTCTCTAGGTCTTCAAAATTTTGGTTGGAAATTTCCCCATCCGATTCTTGTAGTTTTTCTCAAGGAAAACGTTAATAATAGATAAATACCAAGGGCATCTTGGAACTACTTGACACACTAGCCATGATTCATCTAGTGTAGTTTAATATTGGGTACCCAGGTGGTGTTTTCTGTCACTGAAAAGGTACTCCCTTCTTCCTTTTTCAGATTCGGTTATGTTTAATACTGATAAAATAAAATGAGGATAGCATGTTAACTAACGTGAGGAACATATTGTTGGAGATGTTGTCCAGATGACCACGATATTTGAGCCAAGGGCCAGCAGCGGAAATGTGATCAGTTGTACACTTTCCTTTGACCTGAAAACGAAAACTGTAAGTCAACTTAGCTGATATTAGTAGTTCGTTCATACGTATGTCCACATGTATCCAGGGTATTTAGTTTCGAGCCAGTGACAGGTTGACAATTCACACAGGTGTATACATTTTCGCTTTTGGAAGACTAGATACTATTGATAAAGCGGACGGGAGCCAACTGATATCGGAAGCGAGATAGCAGGTCAACGGCCTTCATCGTCCTTCGCGGCTTGTCAACTCACCTCTCTAAGATAAGCAAGCATAAGACACTTTTTTTTAAACTCTTGTTCTCTTTTCAGCTGTCCGTTTAAAGACCCTTATCTCTCTCCCCCAGAGCCCTTTTAAATCCCCACGACCTCTAGTTGCAAACCCCATCCTTCGTTTTATCAATTTCAATCACTTTCACTTAATCTTACTGTAAATGAATACTTTTGCCATCATTTCTAAATCCTCAAGAAAAATCTACCCCCACCACCCAACGAATCTTCGTAAATCCTTTATATCCACCGCTTCAATCGTCATGGAGGAACAACTCGCGAACCAGCAAAATCTAATCCAACAACTCATCGGCCAGTTGTCCATTTACCAAACCCTCTTGCAGCAAGCCAATGAGAGGGCACAAACCTCCCACACCTCCGTGAAACCCGCGTTCCGAAAAGAACACATTGATGGCATACCCATTTTCAAGGGAGAACCCGAGAGCCTCCATCAATTCCTAGATATCACCGGCAAACTCGTTGACCGTTTTTACAACCATGAAGATCCCACTCATTTCGATAACATCATGATCATCTCGGCGATTAAATCTAAAATTCGACCCCCCGCCTCACAGGCGGTATTATCGTTAACCATCGACACGTTCGTCAAAATCAAACAAGCGTGGCTTAACGCTTACGTCGATCTTAGTGACGTCCATACCCCATACTATCGAGATGGTAGGAACAAAGTACCATTTTAAATGTTATTCAAAAATTAAAAAGTTCTTCACTCTAATCACAGCATACCTCCAAAATCATGGCAACCCCCACGCAGGGGTGTTAGTCCCAGAATACAACACACTTGCTCTGCGCTGTTTCCTGCTCCATCTCCGGGAACCCCTTGGGAGCATGTTGCGCACCCGCCAACCTCCAGATCTGGAGACGGCACTTTCCTGGATGACAAATGACTACCAGTTATTGTGTCAAACAAACCCACAACCTGTTCAGCGACCTACCCCCTTCGTCTACCAAACATTCAGTAATATGAAGGAAGGAAGGCAGGATATCCTGCAAAACCGGTTCCAAACCAATCACAGTCCACCTGCCATTAACTCTGCCTCAAGGCAACAACACAATAATAACCAAACTCCAATTAAAAAACTCCAGGCGAACAACTTCAATTTCAAACGCTCAGGCATAACCACGAACTTTCATGGAGCTCCCATGTCGTGGCAAATGACTAACCCTAACCTTCACCTGATCCATGACAACCCTCAACCGGAAGAGGAATTCCTCGAATACCCTCCGCCTGAATTTGACGAGAACCCCCCTCATCCTGTCTCCTCTCCTGACGCCGACCAACCCACTCCTTTTTTAGGGATAGACCCCCAAGACACCCAACCATTGACCTATTAAACATAAGTAAACGGGCAATGAGGCAACTTCCTTACATTCTAATGCCTAAGCTAAATCTAAAAATACTAATCGACACAGAGAGTACCAAATCATTCATTAACCCTAAATTGCTTCTAAATTTTTCCCAGCCAAATTCCAAAAAGACCACTTCTGGGTCCAGACTGCTCATGGTACTTCAAAAACCGTATTCAGCACCATGGTTCCCTGTGGCTAACTCTTTAGAATTAAGCACCTTAATCTTAAGTTTAATGTATTTTCTTTTCACTCTACATTTGATTTACTCCTAGGTCTTGACAATCTTCAGGCTATAAACGCCTCCGTTGATTTTAAAACTAATACATTGAAAACTCCACTCTGTACCTTGCCACTACTTTACTTAGTGACAGATCAGAACACTTACACAATACAGGCTAGATCCATCCAACAAATCAAAATCAAGGTTAACGTACCGGTTGGTGAAGCTATCATACCTTACACAAAGATCGACAACACCCTAGAAATCCCAGAATGTCAGGTACACATTGACAATTACGAAACCTTTGTAAGAGTGCTTAACCCCGACATCAAAGACCGACAATTCATTCAACTAAACCCAGTAGTAATAGACGAAATTGGCCTTAGAAGATCTTAGGAAAAAGAGTAGGGAAGGGGTGTGTAATTTTGTGAGAGACATTGAGTTGGAAGAGAAAAAGTGGATTAGTAGGGAAAATTTCCCATACCTTATTATGGAAAAATGTCGGATAAACTCGGTAAAATTCTGTTGTCCAGGGGTTTCAACGTTGGGTTTAAGAATAAAATAATCTCAAATCTTCTTTGGGTTCGGTTAAGGATAAAATTAACGTTCGGGATAAAAGTGGGGTTTATAAACTAAAATGTTCATGTGAGCTTGAGTACTGTGGTCAAACTGGTAGGAAATTTAGGACGAATAAAAGAGCATGAAAAGGATTTCAGGGACAACAAAGGTGATTCTGCCTTTGCAAGTCATCTGAATGAATCCAATCGTAGCTTCAGTTTTGACGTGACAAACAGGCAATACGTAGAATTTCCTCACTTTTGCCCAAAGGGAGGTATGTTGGATGTGCTAGAAAAATTCGAAATTGTTAAGAGTGATAAGGTCAGGAAGATGTTTAAATGATGTCATTCCTCAAAATATTCCACCTTTATTGGGTTCTTTCTTGCAATAAGTTTGGCCCCGCCCCTCCATAATGATACTGTTTGTGCCCCCTTCACTGTGTAAGCCTTGAGTGGCATTGGTTGGTCCTCCCCGCCCCTTTCACTTCCTTGAGCCAATAGGATTCAATCTCCTCTCACTCGATCTTATATAATATATGCTTTCTGTGACGTAGTTGCAGTTCATGTTTGTCACTGATGATAATCTAACCGTCAAATCGATTTAACAGTGTAACTTTTTACTTTTGTGGAAATATAGACAACGTTCTGTCTTACTCCGTTTTTATTTGAAATGGGTTTCCACAACTTCGTCGTGAGTGACTTAGCCCGTAAGGGAGTGGGATATTTTTGAAGTAGGAGAAGCGTAAGGATGCCCAAAATCATGTCATAACACGTCGTTTATTTGATTTTCTGAAAATTCAGGATGCCTTGCTGTATGTAGTGCACAGGTTAAACTTGTTCTAGTTGATGGGTTAAGAGCGGGTAATAGGAATTGCAGCTTACGGACAGGACTGATCGTGTTTCAACTTGCTCGTCATGTCAAAGTTGTTTTGGTTTCATCGGACCCACTCATTCTGTGAACTGCATTCAAACGTGATTGTTTTCCCATTCAACTTTTTCATTATGTCTCCAAGAGGTTGCGTTGCGTTAATTCTCCTGACAGTTTTTGTTTCATTTGCGGTGAATTTACTGTTAAAGCAAAGCAACGAAATATCAGTGATTTCGTGAAGAAGGTGTATTTCGCGTATTTCAAACTGAAACTTGGCGACCAAGACAAATATTGGGCTCCGCATAAGGTGTGAGGTTTGTGGTTTAAAGGTAAGAAATCCTCCTTTCGTTTCGCCATTCCAATGATGTGACGAGAACAACAAAACCATACAACCGATTGCTATTTCTGCTCAGTAGACGTGAAAGGTTTCAACCCCAAAAACAAGAACAATGTTTCTTATCCAAACTTGAATTCAGCTATTTGTCCAGTGTTTCATAGTCCTGAATTGCCGGTGATACAGCCTCCCTCCAATTCGGAGAGTATCAGTGATATGATAAACTTGACTCCAGCTGTTTTTTAAAGTCCTTAATCATAGTTTCCACGTTCATAGTTACCAATACTCTTTCTTAGTTGTAATGACGAATTCCATACAATAAAACCTATCTCAAAGGTATTTCTTTCATCTTTCTATTATAAATTTGTTGTACGGAATGTACCATCTCTTGAAACCGACATACTCGACCTCGATCCTGATTCAAGCTTAGCAACATCTCACTGGAATCACTGGCTACAGAAATTCACGAATTTTGTTCGCGCTTCTGACGCAACTGAGGAAGGTAAGCTTCAACTTGTAGTCAATTACGTTTCTTTCTCTGTCTTCGGGCACATAACGCATTGTCATACATACAATGAAGCTATCTCTATCTTGAAGAGTCTTTTCGTGAAACCTGTCAACGAGGTTTTTGCACGCCATCAACTATTGGCAAGACGTCAACAACCGAATGAATCAATTGATCGGTATCTTGAATCCCTCAAAGTTTTAAGTAGGGACTGTCAATTCAAGGCCGTCACTGCTGAAACCAATAGGGATGACTGCATTTGCGATTCCTTCATTCGCGGCATAACTAGTTCTACGATTCGCCAGCGTTTACTAGAGAACTTTACCTTGACTTTAACTGAGGCCAACACTCAAGCTCGTACTATGGAAGAAGCTCAGTCCCAGTCACTACATTATGAGTCCCCTACTCCATCAATTGATGCTCTTAATCAATCTTCTTCATCAAATGATACTCCTACAGAGGACAGCAATATCACAGCTGTTGCTCGTGCAAAATGTTATTCTTGTGGGATGGAAAGACATCCTCGCAGCAAATGCCCTGGCAAAGATTCCTCCTGTTCTTCTTGTGGGAAGCAGGGACATTAAGCCAAGGTTTGTAGATCATCCGCTTTAAAACCATCCGAAATTTCAGCGTCACTTTCTACAGTTGTGTCATGCCCTGTCACCCGCAATTCAAAAGTCGAAGTACTTGATGAGGTGAATGAACAACAATTGTGTGGAATGGTCGACTCTGGAAGTGATCTAAGCATAATCGATGAAAAGGTTGCAAAAAATTTACATTTAGCAGTTCATCTGATGAAAGAAGAGGTTGGTCTTGCCTCAGCTTCTCACCGAGCAAAAATAATTGGCCAATGCCATGTGTACCTCAAAATTCTGGGCCATAAATCCGCCACTCTTTCCGTTTTGCCAAATCTTTGTTTTGACCTAATATTAGGAAGAGATCTGCTCCAACAGCATTAGAGTGTCCAATTTGACTTTGGAGGGTCAAAATCTCCCCTACGAATTTGCACTCTGGCCGTGGCAGATGTTCCCCCAGCTCAGTTATCTCTCCAACGATTGCCACCCAATCGCCGTCAGATCTCATTGCTACTCAGACAGCGACTCTAAATTTATTGAGGCTGAAGTGGGGAAGTTGCTTGAAGAGGGGATAGTTGAAAAGAGTATATCCCCATGGCGTGCTCAAGTACTTGTTACCTCAAGCACAAATCACAAACGTCATATGTGTATCGACTATTCCCGAACAATTAATAAGTACACTCAGTTACACGCCTACCCACTTCCCCGAATCAGTGATATTGTTAATAAGGTAGCAAACTCAGGTCTGGAGGACAATTGATCTCTGTAGTGCGTATCATCAGATCCCCATCCGTGTGGAAGAAGCCTGCGGGGAACTCTACCAATTTACGAGGCTCCCGTTTGGAGTGACAAATGGGGTTGCTGCCTTCCAGAGGGTGATCAACAGAATTATTTGCTCATAAAATCTCAGAGACACATACGCCTACCTAGATGACGTCACAATCTGTGGTAAGACTCAGGCCAAACATGACAAGAACCTCGGCAATTTTGTGAAGGCAGCATCAAAATACTCTCTGACTATTAATAACGAAAAGAGCGCATTCTCTCTATGATCAATTAATCTCCTGGGTTACTTAATAATTAAGTAACTTAATACTTAATAATTACTAATTATTAGTAATCGTACTATCAGACCACATCCTGATCGAATGGGACCACTCAACGAACTCTCTCCACCATCGGATTCATCCTCACTTAAGAGAGCTCTTGGAATGTTTTCACACTATTCAAATTTCATTCCAAATTTTTCCAACAAGATTCGCCTGTTGATTGATACAACTTTTCCCCTAACTCCTACCGCTCTAGAGGCATTCAGAGACTTGAAGCTAGCAATAAAAGAAGCAGCTCTATCCAGTATTGATGACGAAGCTCCATTCTGCGTTGAAACTGACGCATCAGATGGGGCTATAGCAGCAACTCTTACACAACTGAATCGCCCTGTTGCATTATTTTCTAGAACACTTTCTACATCTGAACTTCATCACTCCTCAATTGAAAAAGAAGCACATGCAATTGTGGAAGCAGTTCGCAAATGGAGGCACTTCTTATTAGGAAGGCACTTCCGCCTCATAACTGACCAGCAATCGGTTGCTTTTATGTTTGACACAAATCACAGGGATAAAGTGAAAAACGAAAAGATCGCTAGATTGCGCCTGGAATTTTCATCGTATTCATATGACATAACATACAGAGCAAGGCACCTCAACAAAGCAGCCGATGCCCTCTCACGTGTCTGCCTCATTACCAATTTCAGTGATGAGAGGCTTAAAAACCTCCATCAAACGTTATGCCACCCAGGGGTGACGAGGATGAGTCACTGGGTGTGAAGCAAAAATCGACCGTATTCAATTGAAGATGTCAGGCGCATCACATCATCATGCACAGTGTGTGCAGAAGTAAAACCACAATCCTTCCGCCAACAAGAGACTCTCATAAAAGCTACTATGCCTTTTGAACGTCTAAGTGTGGATTTTAAGAGGCCAATACCGTCTCAAACCAATAACAAATACCATATCCTATTGATGAGTATTCCAGGTTTCCATTCGCATTTCCCTGCAGAGACACTAGTGCATCCACTGTCAGTTAATGCCTACTCCAACTTTTCAGCATTTTCGGTGCACCCGCATACCTCCATTCTGACGGGGAATCCTCATTCATGAGCCAGGAATTGAAGAGTTTTTTAGCTTCCTATGGAGTACCCACAAGCAGAACAATTTCCTACAATCCCAGAGGAAATGGCCAGGTTGAGAGGTTTAATGGAATAATCTGGCGTACCATCCAACTTGGTTTACAAGGGAAAGGTCTGCCCACATCTGCTTTACTCCCAAACTTGTTTCAAAATAGTCTGTTATTTCCCCATCTCGCGTTCTGATGGCAGACTTCGTGTTTTTATATAAGGATTTCAGTGCTGCAATGAATTTCGTGGAAACCCCTGCATTTATCAACTTATACCACAGAAAATCACGGTTGACCCGGTCAAAGACTGATGCGTAGTCAATGAAGAACGTATATACCTTAGACCTCTTTGCCTTCAATTTCAAGTTCACCAGCGCCATTAGATTGAAAATGTTATCTATTGTTGAATACTTCCTTCTAAACCCAGCCTGAAATTCCTTTAAAGTTCCATTTTCCTCCATCCAGCTCGTTAACCTTTCCGCAAGTAACCCCGCGTAAATTTTTGCTAGTGCATTCATAAACGATATTCCCCTGTAATTATTTACTAGATTCCTCAATCCTTTTTTATACAAAGGGAATATTATTGATTGCCCAAAGCTTTCAGGTGCGACACCTGCCTCGAATACCTCATTGAAAAACCGCAGTATCAAATCCAAACATCCCTCACTCATACCTTTATAAAACTCGTATGGAACTTGATCAGGGCCAGGGGCTTTATTTACTTTAGCCTTTTTTAGAACATTCTTTAATTCCGCCATAGTAAACGTGTCATCAAGTCTGCCACACTCCACCATTGGCTGAGCATACGCTATGGTTCTCAGCCCCACTCGAGGGCACAACAGTGATTTGAAATGCTCCAACCATTCCTGACTGCTGATTTCGGGTACAACATTTAGGTCCCGGGTTTTAAATGAAGACACCAGGTTCCAAAACTCTTTGGACTCATTTGTTGCCTCTAACCGTTTACCTATCCCCTCATAATACTCCTCTTGTTTAACTGCACAAAGTTGTTTATATTCTCTGTTTGCAGCCAAGTAGATAATTCTAATAGTTTCACTATCATTCCTTCTCATTGCGTTCAATAACTCAAACAACCTTTTTCGCAACTTCCAACAATCCCTATCAAACCATGGTTTCCGATTGAAGCGCTGTTGATCCCCCTCACAATCCTTCTGACGATACACCACCTTACG
This sequence comes from Creontiades dilutus, assembly GCA_031894815.1. Classification (NCBI taxonomy): domain Eukaryota; kingdom Metazoa; phylum Arthropoda; class Insecta; order Hemiptera; family Miridae; genus Creontiades; species Creontiades dilutus. The sequence continues at coordinate 525,629 of JAVIWC010005168.1, read as the reverse complement.
CTATCGACTGTAAAATTCGCTTTTTCCTCTATACATCGGACTGAGGAATATTCATCAAAACGAGACAACAGCCTGTCATTGTAGACTTCTTTTTCCTTTTCTTGCCAAATCAATCTCGGTAACAATCGAGAAGTCTGGCCGGCTTGCCTTCCCACAGAACCCCTCAACGTCAGGACAATCGGCAAGTGATCCGAATAAATCTGCTGCAGAACTTCAAAATCCAGTACCTGTTCTATCATATCTAGCGACACTCCACAGCAGTCATTTACGGAAGACCCCTGCACCGAAAAATAAGTCATCTCCCCAGCAGCATCAGCCCTAGATCTTCCGTTCATAATAATGATACCGTTTTCATCACACATTTCAATAAATTTTCTCCCTTGACTATTGACAACCCGATCTTTGCTATTCCTCTTTCCCGCCTGCACAGTTTCTCCTGCCAACTCCGCCTGGAGTGGTTGCAAATCACCTATTCTTACATTGGCATCCCCCATAACAACAACATTTTCATCCCTTGAATCCCGCAGCACACCAGCGAGGACCCCAAATTGCTGTTTCCAATCATTTGGATTGAGATACATTGGTAACTCATTCGCTTTCCAAATGGTCGTGAAACAACTATATCTACACGACATCTGGCCCCAACAGGCGACAGTCAAACTATCTCACCAAGTGATAATGAGGTGCATAGTCATACATCACAAGGAGCTAATACTTCTGTGAATCAGGACCACCTTGCAGAACCACCCTCCCTTCAACCCTCCGCACAGCCTAGTAGACCAAGTACTCCCAAGCTTAACCAAGATTTCCCTCAACTTTCCTCAAGATCTCCTCAGATTACATCGAGCCCACACCAACCGCCTATGAGTTCACCTAATCCCCGGTTTACTGAATCAATGAGCAATAAAGAAAAAGAAGCCTGGGATTCTTTCAAGAATTTAGTGCAAAAGTTTCTAGGGAATACGAAAGATCCTAACTACAAAACAATTGTGAATCGCTGTTGGCTGCCTACAAAGCTCAAGGATGCAACATAAGCCTAAAAGTTCATTTTCTACCCTCCCATGTCGAATACTTTCCAGAAAACCTGGGAGCGTTTAGTGAAGAGCAAGGAGAAAGATTTCACCAAGACATTTGGTGTATGGACAAACGCTACCAAGGATGATGGAACGTCAATATGCTAGCTGAATATTGTTGGATGCTCAAGAGGGACCCGGACAATGCTGGAGCACGAAAACGTGTGCGACGAACTATCAAGGAAAAAAAGGTTCCATAAGCAAACTGAATGAAGTTTTTGAGCATTTTGTACTGAATAGTAAAAAAATATTTTCGTTTATTTTGAGTTTATAGACAATACAAATTATGGTGTTTTTTCTACGTCTTCGTTTTTTATGTGTCCCTCTCTCCTAATTTGCAAGAAAACGGTACGTGATGAAGGAAAATAGCGATCATTTATGGATTCAGCACACCAAAAAACATAAAATTTAGCTAAAATATTCCATGCAGCTGACAACAAATTTTTTTGCAGACCTGTGTAATTTTAGTAGAATAAAAAGTGTCAATGAAACTTGTCTATTAAAATTTGTATGTGTTCTACTTATCAACTACGGCTTGATGCAAGAATTGAAATGTTAATCCTCTGATGATGATTGTTGATGGTGGAAACTGGCTTCTGTTGTTAGGAAATACTATAGGAAAGGCCAAGTTCAATTTTTTGATAGCTCGCACCGTGGGGCTGTAATTCCTTGAAGGGCCCATATAGATGGGACACAATGTATATAACTTTTCCAAGTCAGGTTCGGAAATTTTCAAACCAATTTCAGAAATTTCCAAACCTATTTCAGAATTTTCCAAGCCAGATTCAAAAATATCCATTTCAATTTCAGGAATTTCCAAACCTTTTTCAGAATTTTCCATTTAAATGTCAGAATTTTCCATCACAATCTCAGAATACCTTTTAAGGCGACTAGTTGGAGCTCGAACTCTGGGGAACCTTCTGAAGCAGGTATCGGGGAGTTGGGGTCATGGGAGATCGAAATGGACTTTCTACCGACTGCAAATCGTGCAAAGATCATACCAGTCACACACAATTGAAAAAAAGAAACATGCGCACATTTTATCAATTTCGATGAACCAGTTCCTTCTCACCTCTCGTTGTGATAATTTTTTAATTTTATTGATGAATTTTGTGTGCCACCTACTTATTTCCTCCTCTTTATCCCACTTTTTTACGCTTCCACCCAGATATTGATCACATTCTGAAAGTAAAATGAATAATTTTGAAATTGAAATGGAAAATTCTGGAGCTAGCCGACATGGTATTTATTTTTGGCTTCACTATTGGGAATGCCACTGCCATGGCTCGCGAGTACGCGGAAAGGTGCCCACACAGACGGCAAATCTTTTGCAAATGCGATTAATCGGCTCAGATTAATGAATGATTAATACCCCTTCCACTTGACCCCTGTCCAGAGCCTCTTGCCACGGGATAATCCGTCCAGGAATCTTTTTTGTAATTGGCTCTTGGGTAAAGAACAGGGTTACGACCAAAGGATCGTTTGGACGAATGAAGCCACATTCACTAGAGCAGGGATCTGCAACCGTCGGAACACTCACTAGTAAGTATTTACAATACCTAATTTAGCTATGCAGGTAATTTCAAAGAAACCTCCAAGTTTAGATGAACTCTTCTTTAAAATAAATTTTCGTTTTTAAAGCTGCGCACAAGAAAACCATCATGCCGTAAGAGTGAGCAGCCATCAGTGCGAGTTCTGAGAGAATGTGTGGAAGGGACTCCTCTGGCAGCAGCTGATAGGCCCCATTATTCTACCAGATAGAATGAACGCCTAAAGTAAGAAGAGCTACATACTAAACAAATTATTACTCGAGAGATTATTATTATTATTTGGATCAGAGTTCATGTTTACGTTGCAAATTAATTTTTTCCCCTCTATTTTTTCTAGATTTTCTGGCCCTTCTCAACGGGGCATTCATGGACTTCTTGGAGGAAATCCCCCTGGATACTATGGCCCAACTCTGGTCCCAAATGGACGGCTGCCCAGCACACAGCGCCCAAGCCACCCGGGGATGGATGGAGACACATTTTCCTCGACAATGGATCGGATTTTGATGGGGCTGTCGCGTGGCCACCCCAGAGCCCCAACCTTACCCTGCTTGAATGTGTGGGGCACTTTGAAGTCCATGGTGTACCAGGAAGCGGTCAACACAAGAGAGGACCTAGTGGCGAGGTAACGTATTCCTACGATAATGGAGTTTCAAGGTTATGTAACAAGCATTAACAATAACAATTGCGAGATAGGTTTGCCGTTCCCCATTTTTGACTCGAATCACAGCATCACCAACGATTACCACAGTGAATCAAAATAAACTACCGAGGTATTTTAAATAACTTGTTCTAGAATACTGGAGTGCGGAATGCTGATGCAAAACTCGCACACCTTGCGAAAGGTCACGCAATCCGTGAGCAACAGATGCTGCCTATGCATACAGCAAGGAAGAGGGCACTTTGAGAACCTGCTTTAATTTTTTTTTTTTTTTTTTTAAGTGAATTTTTTTTATAATACAAAAGATTTGACATAAACAACTGCATTTGCATTGCCACCCCATCATAAAACATCAAGTACTTGAATTTTTCCAATTTTTGAACGTAAGAAGCTGATATCTGAGGAAAAACATGGATTTGGACCGACAAAATCACGTTTTTTTGCATTAAACGCAGTTTTTCTCGTAAAACTTCCCTATAATTTTTTCTTTCTTTCAATTATACCGTTTGAAAGCTGAGGAAGTTTTTCCTGAAGAGTGCCCGACGTTACCTCTATTGATTACAGGCAAAAATTAGCTTGAAAAGTAGTAATTTCCGAAATAATTGTAAAATTTAGATTTTGGCCTATTTTTTTACCAATTAAAAGACATAGAAAAATTGCGTTTTCCATTAAACGATTAGGAAATTTTACGCTCTTTCCAACGGTATCCTCAGATTTGAGATTGCTCTTAGAACAAGGGAGTTGTAGCCGTTTTAGTGAGGAAAGGTCGAAAACACGAAAAAAATCTTTAAAATAAAAATAGTAAGATTTGTAGCGGAGTAAAAAAAATTTAAGGGACAAAAAATGTTGCAAATTAGTTGTAGAATCGACCACTGGATTTTTGAATACCACAAGTGTAGACATCCTGTATACTGGATGGCCAAAATTTAATGGACCAGGCATTTATCTCCGTAATTTCCGAGAAAAAAATGCGCGATTTTCGCATTGACTTTGTTATTTCAAAAGGGAACCCCCATTTTTTATTGCAGATTCGGATTCTACCCAAGATTTCATGAAAATTTGACCTCTCAACCAATTTTTTTGATAGCTCGTGACCAGTTCAGTGAAATTTGTTTATTTCGCGTGAGAAATCATTTATGTTGATTTTCAACCCTCAGATTGGGAAGATTTTTAACTTGATCACTGAAGAAGGTTTCAATATCCTATTTTTACATTTTTCAACCAGACCTCGAAAATTAATCCCGTAACAATCTGAAAGCAGGCACCTAAAATTAAAAAAAAAAAAAAGAAAAAAAAAACAGATTTCGGTCATTATTCCGCAAAAATAAATTGGTTGCTATAAAAAAGAAATTGGTTGAGGGGTCAAATTTTCATGAAATCTTGGGTAGCATCCGAATCTGCAATAAAAAATGGGGGTTCCTGTTTGAAATAACAAAGTTGATGGGGAAATCGCGCGTGTGTGACGCGCAAAATTTTGATTTTTGAATTCCTCGTTAAAAACTAGTAAAGTTACTATTTGTAATAATTTTTAGGCTCGGAAACTACGGAGATAAATGCGTGGCCGTTTTTTCCACCCTGTATATCTTTTGGGGACCATCACTACCTGTGGAGGGGGCTTTGGGTCCACTACCTAAGAGATTATTTTCAGGGTGTGGTATGTTTTGGGAGGGACCTCAACATACCTTGAGGACAACTCCTTCTGGTGGGAAAATGACATCACTACACCACCTCTCAGTCCAACAAGAGAGACCATTTTCAAACGAGCATGCCTAGTTCCACTACACCACGTAATAGGGATGAGACAACTCCTGTCAGGAAACCACGTAGACGTTATTCTACGAGAGGGAAGCGAGTTGATCATAGAAAAGTAGCTGGCCTGGTCACTGAGTGGCTTGGAATTACCGTCGTTCCAAATACATCTGATCAATTCTTTTTTTTTATCTTTTCGAGTTCGTGATTCTCTGCCTTTTTCTTATCCTGTGTTATGTTAACATAGGATGGTTATATAATACAGGAATATTAAACCTTTCTTTAATAATTTGCAGCGTTTTAAATTTCGTTTTTTATATTGTGATTTAATTAGTAGTGTAAATTCAACATTGGCGCTCTCATGCAGAATATATCTAATCTATGAGATCCATCTCAGTTTCTCTTGTTCGTTTATAAAGCGAGTTTCTACTCTAAACACAAATCACTTTCTTCAGTTGGGAGCGTGGATGTGGATTGGCGTCGACCCTACAATCAATAATCACGGGAACGCTAGCAGACAATAGATTGGACTTGGAGCGAAGATGCCAGGACGGCCAATTCCACAGCCTGTATAAAGAGTTGAGGCATGATATTAATGTGCTGGCACATGGCTTGGACCCTCAGAATGTCTCATGTGTTTTAAAATGCCGTGGAGAGCTACTCCACCTTAATTACATCCCTTGGATCCAAGAAAGGATATATCTGTGTGCTCTATGTAATACAAGGGAAACTGAGGACACGGAGCACTTCCTGGCCAGATGCCCAATACTGGCGTGCCACAGGAGGCTGTACTTGGGTAAGAGTGCTCTTACTAGAGCGGAGCTGATAGAGACACTCAATGGAGGGGAATGGCTGGGCTTATGCAGGTTTGTAAAGGCGGCCTGGGAATACAGGCGCCTACTAGTAAATGAATTTAATTACAATTAACAACTAGAAAAAAAAAATATTGTTTGTACCTAGTCGTACAAACGATAGATTTTGAATACCCGCGCTCATGGCAGTACGAGAGGGAGAAATGACTCTGTGCGGGTCTGCATTGCTCGGATATGCGGGCGACACAAGGAATTTGATTGGCTGTTAGCCCCCTCCCCTGTTTGTACTCCTCTCCCCTCCCCTTCATCAAGTCATCAAGTCAGTCTCCGTTCCGCCACCATGTGTATTAATGCGTTTATCTCTGTGACGTGAAAATTGTCAATATAATTACTCAGTACTGTTTAACCTATTTTTGTCTGCAACCGTATTACAAATATATAGATATAAATACAATAATATGTACATTATAACTAAAAATATATAAACATAAGCAATACAATTTATTACAAATCATCAAATTAAAATAATATAAATAACCAAATTTAAAAAAGGTGAACTCCGGCTGAAGGTAAATTATATCATAGCCGAAATCATGTTTCATTGCAAACCTATTTGTATGTTATTTGGCAAATAAAAACATGTTTTTCATTCATTCATTCATTCATTCAAATCACTTTCTTTTCAAAATTTCAGTCTCGTTTTACATCACCTCCTAGTGATAGACATCTGAAGCAATATGTCATTAGCACTCAGAGGATACCTCTGAAAAAAGCTCCAGGTTTATTCTCATAAATAGCGGTTTTTAGAAAAGGGAAGTGGGAACTATCTGTATCTATAACAGTTTATTTACTTACCTTGATAAGAATAAGCATGTCCTCAAGATCTTTTCCGTCCCACTTGTCAAAAGGATCTAGGAGCTGCAGGCGATTGGACTTCGGATCCACAGTCACTTTAACTTGGCTGCCATCTTTGGGGGGCGCCTGGTAGGTGTCTACACCAGGATCGAATCCCTTGGCAGGGAGTTCATCACCAAAGGGATCTGATAGCTTGAATTCCTTACCTAGAAATTTTATCTAATTTGTTTAGGTGTAGATGAGAAAATAATAGATTTTCATTATCAGCATATTGTAATATAGAAAAGAGATATGAATTATACTGCTACTACTATTTAGTAGCGATTATTTAATAATGTCAAGGAAACGATACCTTGTAAACATAAATGTCTGTATTACAAGGATGTCCCTATATCCAGTTTGTATACGATTGTAGTAAGAAAAGGGAATAGATAATGAATTTGCTAGATTAATCACTTTATAATTACCACAAATAAATATGTTACCGAGTCCCTCCTTACTAACATAATTAACTATGAAGTGCTTGCACATTACGAAGTCAAACAAAGAAAGACTCATGAGTTTAATGAAATTTGTTTTGCCTAGAAAAAACACTGGTAAGTAATGCATGCCTTACAGGGACGTCCCAATGGTTTTTATACGAGCACACTAATAAACGCTTATACATGATCTATATTCCATTACTCATTTTTTGAAAGGGGGAATTACCTCCTCTATTCACCTTCTTTCTTAATGAAATGAGAACTTGATATTATAAGTTGAACGAACAAAAGAGGTGCTAATTTTAGCATGAGCAGCACTTGGATTGGTTAGTATCCCCTCCATCCCCTGACAGCGAATTCAAAATCCCTGAGGTCTGCTGCACAACTAGACAAATCACTTGCCCAAAGTTTTCCGGACCCAAAATTCAACTGGTCTCTGCATTTTAAATGCATCCTTCAATAGGCAAATCTTGAAAACTTGTGGGCATCCAGGGATCTCACCTTGATTAGAAAAAAAAGGATTGATTGGATGCCTTACTCAGCAACCTGTGCCATGCTGACCTGGAGAGATTGTCTTCGTCGTCCTTTGATTATTTCCCGATGCCCCTGACAAAGTGCTTCGTATCTCGAAAGTGAACTCCCATTATATATGAAGAGACTTTTGTGCCAACAGCTCTATCTGTCGAGTAATCTTTCATGGGATAATCAACCGATTTTACAGCTCCGTAAGCTGCTCAATATGCAATGATAATAGCCCAGAAACGCTGTATCACCTGATCTCTCCATGCAAAGTTTATAAGTACGAGCGGGTCACATACTTGAGATCTCCATATTTTCATGAAGAAATAAGAGAAGGGGCGATGAAGTTCGTAGGATTTCTGCAACAGTTCTACGGCAAAGGGCGTTCACATTAAATGAAAGCTTTCTTTTCGACTGAATTGCTTTTCATGTCGTTCCATTCAGTTTTTTTCATTATCATTTCTATTAGTTTCATTAATTTTTATTTGTTTAACACCGAACTCTAGTGAAAAAACATAATTTTTAACACAATAAATGTATCTACTTGTTTCAAGAAGTTCGTTGTTATATACCTGTCTATCTATCTATCACAACTTGACAAATGAAACCAGATGAAAATTGTTAAGCAACAACGATTTATGACATATACCCACTCCATCGACGCCCTTTCATACTGAAAATTGGATGTTCAACTAAAAAATACTAAGCTAAAATCTTAATTGACATGAATCGGGATTGAAAGGATTGGCTACTAACCCCTTCAGTCAGCAAAAGCAAAGTTTCCGAAGTTAGTTGCACAAATGGTAGTCATACACTTAACACCTTTCAATTTTTGGCAATGGAAAACTTGTTTCGATTCTTCTTTTAAATCCGAATCACCACCTCAATGACTGAAGGAATTGATATTCCTATATCTGAAAGTTGTCCCAAAAAAATTCAAAGATTTTTAGAGAAGGTTGTCAATTTTAAGAACAGGAGGTAATTCCCTTTTTGGGAAGGGGGAACTATCAATATCCAACACGCTCTCAGTGCTCAAAAAAAAGATGGGAGGGGGAAATCTGAATGAGAGAAAAGGCTCTCCATTATTGGGAAAGGGTTCACTATAATCAGGGCACATTTTCGAAGGAAATATTTTAATGGCATTTTGGCCAATGGGCAAGGGAAAAAAGGAAGTAATGCAAGGATAGGGAGGCGTTAATAAACGGGTCTGTGGATCGTAACCACACTCATGCGAACATGAACACAGAAAGGTGCTGGAATGGTATAGTTGCCCCTTCCGAGAGCTAAGGCAGCTAATCCTTGCCACACTCAAAGTATGAAAATGACGTTAGAAGCTGCCAGACTATCCCCAGAGGCGGCGGTTTTTAGGAAGCAGGAGCAGTCCTTACCCATCACAAGGTGGATGGAAGTCGCCTGCCATCCAGAAACATCATTATTTTCTCTTGAATATCGTTATTGTTATAGACATGAGATGTGAGAACCTGCGACTAGATCCAAGAAAGAAAGCGTTTTTGATTGTAGGATAATGTAAAAATACGTTGCCACTGAAGAATGTATTTGTATCTCTTTCAAACTTGAACTTCGGTATATTATTGATTCATCAGTCTTTATTGTTGAACGTTAGCATTTAAACCATGTTGAACTTTATCGTTGCAGCAAGAAGCAGATGCCGAAAATTGGCGATTTTTCAAAGCCAGCCTGTGACTCACACGCCTTCTTGTCATTCCATTATCCTGTACTAACGTTATTCCTTAATAGTTAATTACAAAACAATAATGATGGAAACTCAATGTAAAACTTAAAGTGACTCATACATCATCCCAATTTCTCAATTGCAATTTGATAAGTTTTAAGTAAGAAAAAACTAAGAAATTACATTGGACTGCAATGCTCGGGTCACAAAATTTAGATTTGGGGACGGTACCAGCTCACTTCAAGAGTTTCACATGAACCAGATGAAGTCAGCATCTCGTTATTGAGTATTTTTGGTGAGGTGGAAGGTATTTTTGATTCATCCATCTTAATTTTTCCTAAATTCGAAACTTCACTCGAACATTCGGATATTTTCACGCAAAAAAAGTCAATAAAATTTACGAGAGAGGAAAATTCAACAAACGAGTTCAGCTAGAAAATGAATAACTAAAATTCATTCTATAGGTCTCACGAAAACTATTCACGAAAGAACTTGTTAATCTTTTTGCCGAATCCGGGTCTTTCAACTATTCGTTTAGTTACGTATCTAAAGTTGAACAAGATTCGATGCAGACTTTTTCTGATGGAATAGGGTCCCCTTCAACACATTGTCTCTGGGCCTGATTTTTTTTTACCCAATTCCAATTTGAACATTAATTTTCTTTACTTTCCAGGTAATTTAAATTTCCTCATTTCATTCAGGTAGGTACTACTTAACAATTTTGGGGTTTAAAACAGGGTTTGCGCACAAGTTTTGGGGTCGAGATGCGAAATAATTAAACAAGATTTGAAAATTATTGCCACAAAGCTTGAGGAGGACATATGACGACGATGACGCGGTGAGTAGGTGTGAGACCATGGTGACACAAGGGGAGGGAAGAAACCAATCAGAGTAGGATCCGGTGTCATCCTCTTTAACCAACTTTGTTCCTGTAGAGATGGTGAAATTAGAATGGGACCCTATAGGTGTGGTAGAGCATAATTGAATCTCTGGAAATCAAACTAGCCAGGTGAGCAAGCTTTGTGTCTAATTTAGTCCATATTCAACTTGAGGTGCTGAAATTCGAAACAGGGCCTTGAGCCAAATTCATCAATCTGCTACCTCATCATAGAAACAGGCGATCCAAGCTTGATAACTCAAATTTAACGTCAATGTATGGAAACATACCAATTTATAATAATTGAGGGAGTAAATATGAAAAACTTATAACGATAGAGAATTATTTAACAAATGACAAGACTTGGATGAGTTAACGGGTGGTAGTGCAAAAGGTGTAAGAGAGATTTGAAGACTTTTTAAGCAACTTCATACCCTTCACCTTATCATAACATTAAACCGTAGACATTTGGGCACGGGCGTTACTACCATGTGAGCTGCATGATTTAGAATAACATTAACATCGTATGATATGAACCGTGGTGTTATGGTAAAATACAACTTTTCGTTGCTTGCGTTAACGATTTAGTGCATCTTTCACATAAGTTACTGTAAGTAAGTTATAGGTGGTCACAACTCAACCCTATGGAATAACAACTTGGGGAAAAGTTCATGACGGAACATCTAATTAAATATGGGTATATTTATGTACCGTCTTTTCCCTTGAGGGTATCTTTTCTGGGATCGAAGTCGAGAGACCCTTTGATGGAAAGAGCTGTTACTAGTTCGGGTGAAGTAACAAAAGCATGAGTGGCGGGGTTGGCGTCATTACGCCCGGTGAAGTTCCTGTTATATGAATTGACAATGGTGTTCTTTTCTCCCTTTTTTACATCTTTTCTGTCCCATTGACCAATGCAAGGACCACAGGCGTTAGCGAGTACGGTGCCTCCGAACTCGCGAAGAGTTTGAGCCTGTAAGAATAAAACATCACCACAAATAATTCAGAATTGTCAAAGTAGTCTAAAAAAAAAATTAGAAGAATGATACGATGACGTGTCCGAAAAATTGGTAAGATAGTAAGTTAGATATCGTGTACAAAAGAGAAGAAATACGGATACATAGGGTTGTACGAGGCCCACCCCCTCCAGGCAGAAATGAAAGCAGCGCATAATAGCTCAACCAACAAATCAACTGGGAACTTTGTTCAAATGGGGACCTTTCTTCCTTATTACAGTTCCGGATTCTGCACAGGATTTATAAACGCTAGCAAGTCCAATGGCTACACATAAATTCGTATTGTTTTAGTTGTGGTGCTATCCTTTTCTTAAAATTATTTTTATATTTTATTTTACCAAATGTGAACGCATTTGAAGGCAAAGTTATCCTAAGTGACAAAAATATCACTGACAACATACAGTTCAGTGATAGTGATATTCGTAATTAATTACCATCTTGTAAGGATATGGTTAGTTGGCCCCTTCCCGATTTTAGAATCTGTCGCCTTGGAAGATGAGTCGGACACCTGCAAGCGTCTGAAGCATCTTCTGAGCGTGGCGGAGCATTAATTAATGCACCCACCTGCTTGGAAGGGGCAACTATACCTTTCCATCATCGTCACATGTTAGCCTGAGCGTGGTTTCATCCACTGGCCCTTTTATTGTTATCTGTACTGATTACCCTGCTGCTCCAATTTACTCGCACTCCCCCCCCCCCCCCCCCTGTGGCTGTATGCCCTTAAATATTTTCAATTTATAAATGCCATTCCCCTGCCCAACTCATTGCGACCCCCCCCCCCCCCCCCCAATGAGAATCTACAATCCGTTCATACCCCCTCTCCCCCCCCCCCGGAATTTCTCAGAGCCCAGGGAGTGTGATGGATATGGTTAGTTGGACCCTTCCCGATTTTGAATCTGTCGCCTTGGGAGATGAGTCGGACGCCTGCAAGCGAGCAACTAACGCAATCTGTTAGCGCGATCAAACAATACAATCCTATGGAAGTGTCTTACGTGGCAACGCGGCGTCGCTTTCGTTGCGCAATCGCTTGCGCCGCGTGGTTTGATTTTCAAATCGGTTTGAATTTTGTCGCGTAGTCGCGTTATTATTTGTTTACGTTTTTGTAGGTTAACCTGCTGTTGTTGACATTCTTCATTCGTCTTTGATATTGCTTTTCTAGTCAATAATTGCCTTCGTAGCTTGCTTTAAATGTTAATCATGGAAGCGATAATATCGGAAGTGTAAAAAAGAGAAGTTTTGTGGAACAAAAAAGCAAGATATATTATAAAAACAGGAGGCTAGCAGACCTAGCTTGGGATACTGTAGCAAAAGAGACAAGTTTTTCAAGTAAGTTAAAACACCATTTAATAAATTATTTCTTGTAAATGAATACACCGTTCAATTACCTGATAAATTCCCAGAAAAATATTGACAAAAGTTGTTCCGGAGAGAAATTACTGAGTCAGATCCACAATTGTGACTTCTTGCCTGTTGTGTTTCACTTTTCATGCCAAATGATTCGACTGATTTCGTTAGCAGTAAAAATTAGGAAAAAGAAGGCATTTTTCCGAGTATAAAATAAAACTGGTATAAAATTACACTGGAGGAATCTGTAAATGTGGCGTATCCCGCTTCGGCAACTAACGCGATGTGTAACCTCACGTAAGACACTCGTTTTGGAATCGTACGCGATTCGTCAAAATCGCGTCGCTCGCTCGCTCGCGTCGCCCGCCTCTGTTCTCCACGTAAGACACGGCCTGAGAATGGCGGAGCATTAACTAATGCATCCACCTGCTTGGATGGGGCAACTATACCATTCCATCACCCTCACAATTTTATTTTAACTAACAGGTCCATACTTTATAATTTTATTTTAACTAACAGGTCCACACACCACAGGTCCACATGTTGAGAAAGGAGGAGCAATGTCATTTTATAATTTCTGTATTAGGTAACCCATCTAGGTAAATGAGTAATTATGTCTATTAAACGTAGCCAGTGTTTTATTATCTAAACTCGGCGCTTACATACCTCATATTTGTATTATAGATGCCTATAAAATAGGTCCATTTAAACTTACCCTCCTTAAATCCATTAAGCGCCCCACACACTATCCAACCGTCGGCCGACAATTGGGACTGAAGGAGGGGGGAACCCGACTGCTAGATGTCGGGTGGTCTTAGTCATCCAACGCATTCGACTACAAACCGACGGTTGGATGACTAGAACCACCCGACATCAAGCGGTCGGGTTCCCCCCACCTTTAGTCCCGATTGTCGGCCGACGGTTGGATAGTGTGTGGGCCGCTTTAGGAAACAGGAGGATCCTCCAGCTGATCAAAGTAAATCCACAAGTTGTAATTTACTTCTAGATATACCTAAGATGATTGGATGACTTTACCATGAATATAACTCCTTAACACACAAACTTTAATAATCGCCTAGTGTGTAACACAAGCTGATTTCTAAATACCTATAATGGTGTATCTTGATACGGACGTCAAAACCCACGAATGGAACATCTGAAGTTTAAGGAGGTAAAATAATACACCTAGTCACATGCTCCAATTGTCCACAAAGTTCAAGAAGAACTCTTGGATTCAAAATTCCATTTCAATTATATCCGCTGATTCTTCCACCACAATCTACTACGCGATTTTTCCCTAGTGCAGGACGTTCAAATTCACATTTACAATATTATAGTAAATTATTATCAGTTATTATAGTAAAATATTATTTTGCCATATTTAGGGCTTTTCGGAAGTTTTCGATGTTCCAATTTTTCAATATTTCAGTCCTTAGGTTTTACTCTTTAGGATTGAAAAAAGTGATGACTAGAACTTAGTCCCAACTACACCCCATTTGAGATTTTTGACCCAAGTTTCATTATTTATTATCGAGTAGTTCCTGAGAAATGCTATGTACGAAGTATTGACGGATTTTTTTAATTCGGTTTTCATATTCTACGCATCTTGAACCGTAAAACAATAAATTTGAAGGAGGGGGAGGAGGGTTAAAAATGGTTTTCTTGGACGACTTAGAAGGTTTATAAAAATTAAAATTTCTGTGTACTTCACTTACTTCAGAAGACTACAATTATCACTTAGAATGAATTTTTTTTTTTGGTTAGCACCAAGTGAATCAGTTTTTAAAAACAATGAACATTTATGTGTCAAGATTGGGTTTGCCAACGTTGTTTGTACAATTTGGTTGACTGGCAACTTTGCTCGCTTGCTACAAGGGTTAGGCGCGGCTGTAAATATCGGATAAAGGATCAAATGTTCATCAAATACCAAATTCTGTGAAGAATCTGAATCAAGTAAAAAGAAAGGAGTGCCATTTGAAAAAAAAAATATTTGTCGCAAATTGCCCGCCGCCTTATTAAAAAAAAATTAAAAAATAAAATAAATTTGACAAAGGGCAGGCAACCTGGATAGATATACAAGGAATGACAGCCAAACAAGCGATAAGGTCAGCAACGATACTCACAATTCCATCCCTCTCGATGGTAGCTCGGACCTGCTCAGAGCCAGGAGTGACATTGAATGGGATGGCAGACTTCAGACCGTGGGACATGGCTTCTTTGGCAATGGAAGCACAACGTGCCATATCCTCGTAGCTGGAGTTGGTGCAAGATCCGATGAGCCCTGTTTAATGAACAGTCCTTTATAAATAAAAACTACTATGGATTCCAATCATCATTGACGAATTATTGATAAAAACTGGAGCCAAAGAGTGATAACACAGCTTCACAAAGAAAGTCACTTGCAGGCGCCACGGAAAAACCATCGATCTTCATGTTTTTTGGGATGTTGAACTTGAATCTGATCTACGTGTTTTCCGGTCACGTATAAATTAGCGAGACATTGGCAATTTTCCGTTTTCCTATTTCAGTTGAGAAAATCACGAATAACGGTACAGATGCCGAAAATTCCACGAAAATTATCTTCTTACCGGAAAGGTGTCCCTAATATGGAATATATACATGACTTGGGATCTGAAGCCAGAAAAATATGTGCTTTTGCCAAAATACGATTTAAAAACCTAGTTTTTTTTTCAAAACAAGTAAGTAGACCTTCTAGAGCAGGGGTCTCCAAACTATTTGCCCCAAGAGCCATATCATAGTGTGGAGGTGGTGGGGCGGGCCAACAGAGGGGTCTGGGGGGCTAGGCCCTCCCCCGGAAAATTTTGAAAATTAGACGAAAACAGTGCTCTCCAAGACGAGTTTGACAAATTCAAAATTGGGCTTAATATAGGTATAAAAATTTAGTTTTTAGTTATTAAATAGCTATTTTTAACTCCATGATTATTAGTTTTTCATTGTTCAATAAGAAATAATAACAAGTACGGGTGGTTTTCACTAGGTCACATGACTGACTTTTCTTTCTGTTCTGGCGATAGCCTAATTTTTTCCATTGGCGTCCTCGATCGGCGGGCTGGACCAAATCCTTCCAGGTGCCGCATCCGGCGCGGGCCCGTAGTTTGGGGACTCCTGTTCTAGAGTAAAAACTATGGCCGTCAAAATTTTGATTCTAACGGAATCTTGTACTTAGCTTGTTTCTGTGTTGAATGAGATCAACTTTCCCCACTTTCCCTACCTGTAATTTTTCAGTTTTTACCCATTTTGGAAAATTTACCTCTAAGAACCAGTAATACGGGGTGGCCAAAATTTAATGGACCAGGCATCTATCTCCGTAATTTCAGAGCCTAAAAAAAATTTCAAATGATAACTTCACTAATTTTGGTTTATTATTCAATAATATACCATTGTAATCGCTCTTGAAAAAAAAAATGTCAAACCCCCAATGAAAATTTCATGGTTTACGTTTCCCCCAAACAGCTGGAGCAAAAAATCTGAAATTTTCAAGTAAAATCCATGTTGGTCCGCCAACGCCCCACTTCATTAGCCAGCTCTTTCACTTAATTTAAAGTGCCCATTAAGGGTTGTCAAAGTTTTTTAAAATCCCTAAAAACCCCAAAAAAAGTCAAGGCGGCCTAAATTTGGATTTTTTTTTAAGAACGTTCCACCAGGAATCGAATGAGCCCCTCCCCAGGTCTGTAGCTCAAACCATTCCCGATGTATGGCATGATCTTATGCTGACAACATTGCATCCACATTCACTACATCACTAGATTACTGCGATCGATACAAAAACAACAGCGTTTTTTTGTTTTGTTTTGTTTTGATCGCAGTAACCTACTGATTTAGTGAATGTGGATACTGGAGTCCTAACAGGGTTTATAGCCGATACACGGGTTGAAGCATTCTGATATGCATGCTCCATCTTACAAAATTTAAAATTTTCAAACAGAATCTTTTTCCATTGCGCTGCAAATTCCTTAACGGGAGTTTATTATTCAATTTCATTCATTTGCCTTGCATTCATGATTTGAATTTCTACCAAGCTTTGGAGTGTGCGTATTTCAAGGTGATAGAGTGATTATTGAATTTCAGGAGGCACACAAATATGATTGGCTGATCAATCCAAATAGGTATTTCGGTTGAGAACTGATTCAAGTGCTCTATGCATATCTCCTGAAATTCAATAATCGCTCTATCACCTTGAAACACGCACACTCCAAAGCTTAGTAAAAATTCAAATCATGAATGCAAGCCAAATGAATGAAATTGAATAATAAACCCCAGTGAAAGAATTTGCAGGGTTTTTAACGAGGAATTCAAATATCACAATTTCGCGAATCAACTTTGTTATTTAAAATGCGAATCCTCATTTTTTATTGCAGATTCGGATTCTGCTCAAGATTTTATGAAAATTTGACCCAACCAACCAATTTTTTTTATTGCAAAAATTAAGTCAAATCAAAAAGCGGATAGCATCACGTGAATCAGCTTTAAAAACAATGAAAATTCATATGCCACACTTCACAGATCACAAATTCAGGGTTGCACAACTTCGGGTGCTCGCTGAACTGGTTACGCGCTATCAGAAAAATTGGTTGAGGGGTCAAATTCTCATGAAATCTTGAGCAGAATCCGAATCTGCGATAAAAAATGCGGGTTCTCATTTTAAATAACATAGTTGATGCGCAAATCGCGCATTTGCGCACTTGCGTGAAATTGTGACATTTGAATTCCTTGTTAAAAATTAGTGAAGTTATAATTTGAAATTTTTTTTTAGGCTCGGAAATTACGGAGATAAATGCCTGGTCCATTAAATTTTGGCCACCCTGTATATCGATTGCACAGAAATGCTAAGTAAAACTAAAATATAAATTTAATAATTTGAAGCGTTCTGTAAGTTACATCACAGACACATGGCCAAGTAACATGCAAGGCCATGAATATAACTGGAAAAGAACCGAAAATTGCTCACCAACTCTGATATCCAAGGGCCATCCAGCTTTCTTAGCGTTTTCACCAAGTTTGCCAACAGGGTGAGCAAGATCGGGAGTGAATGGACCGTTCACATGGGGCTCCAAAGTCGAAAGATCAATTTCCACCAACTAAAAAAAGGAATATAGATTTATGAATATAGTACACCCATTCATTAGGCACGTAAATTTATTGATCTACTAAGCAGGTATCATTTATAAGTGCATCATCAAGACAGACTAACAGTTGATATTGATGAAACCAATAACATAAGAGATATTAATAAAAGTACCTGTCGTTCCCAGACAGTTTTTGACAGAATCGGGTTCACTCGTATGGCGGTAACAAAGCAATACACCCCCCCGATCGAGAAAACTTGTTTTAAAGTGGAAAAGCGTGGGGTTTTATTTAAAAAAAACGTGGTTTTCTGAAGAAAAAAAAACCTTTAAAAAACTATATCTAGAGAAAGGGTTGAGATAGAAAAGTGCAGTTGGCGGCGTTTTGCTCTATTTTCGAACTAGTTTCACCCAAACAATTTTCGTACACTACGAGGGAATCACTCTGTTTATATACAGCACTAGTGCGCTTGATGGTTCTACTAAACAATATGGTCAATTAATTTTAAAGAGAAATTTCACAAATAGAAGAATAGAAAGTAAGTCTGATATTTCGAATGTATTCTTATTCACAGATTTGGAGAGAATTAAATGTCTTGCATTTGGGAATACTGTAAACAGGGCGTGGTTGACAGTTGTTTTGATACTTGGATTTCAGTCGTTCAAGTGGAGGCCACCTGTTCGATTTACTCCAAGTAACAATCTATGGGCTCTTTCGGATTGCTGGAGCAATCTGTCATTAGCCGCATCCGGAAGCTTCTTTAGCACCTTAACGCCAAAGCACTGGTCAAATGTTGCGTCATGGGATGATGCGTGAACTTTAACTGGGAGTGGCCGGCTTTGGTTTACAGACCCCCTATGATTGTTCATCTGCAAATTGAGGATCTTTGCTTTACCAACGTAGAATGCTTCGGTGCACTTCTTGCATACTAGTTGGTAAATACACTTTTTGGACTGGCACTGTCTGAACCTCGAAACTTATGTAAGTGGTGTTGGCAAAGGAAAAGTCCTGACCCTCAATTACCAAAGCACAAAGCTTGCATCTTGCACGTTGACATGGGCGTAGGCCTTGTTGGTGTAACTCCGAGAACGGCAACAGAGGATGGCGATGGGAAAGGATCTCCCCCATGTTTTTTCCTCGCCTAAAAGTCACTCGAGGTTTTTCGTTAAAAACATCAAGTGTTTGTGAACTCGAGGACAAGATAGGGTGCAGTTCACGGAGGATGGCATTTAGCTTCTGAATCCCAAAGAAAAAGGTTGTGACCAACGGAACCTGGTTTGTGCGTGCTGTTTGTTTATGTTGGTATGCAACAGGTGCTGGAACCATCCGGTCTGTTAAACATTTTGCTGGGTAACCCTTCTCCATCAGCTTATCTCGTACAGACGAAACGTAACCATCTAGATCCCCCGTTTGTTGCAAATTCGATGGCCTCTATATTGACAGGGATCTTGGGATTGAACGCTTAGTATGAGGGGGATGACGACTATCATAGTGCATTTATACCTGCTTGTTAGTAGGTTTTACGTGCACTGCTGATGTGAATACCCCTTCCTCTGGTGTCCACATCGAGAAAGATTGCATGGGATGCTGACAAAGACCAGTTAAATGTCACTGAATACTTTGAATTGAGTTCGCTTAAAACAAGTTGCAGTTCCTCTTGACCATGCGTCCATATAAGAAAAATTCATCTATGAAACGCTTCCATAGAAGTGGGGTCTTCTCCGGACTAAGTCACTCGCGACCAAGTTGTTGAACTCATGAAACATGAGGAGTTCATGTTTGTTACTGATGATGACCTAACCGTCGAAATCGATTTAACTGTGTAACTCTTTACTTTCGTGGAAATATAGACAACGTTTTATCTAACTCCATTTTTATTGGGGTCTTCTCCCTGTTTGATAAAAAGTTGTTCTCCAGGATGGCCATAAACAGATTAACTGAGTTAACACAATCTCACCTTTTTCTAAATTTTATCCGCTATAAGTTACGGAAGGAATCAACTAGAATTTCCGCTACAAGCTACGGAAAATACGTCCACTATTAAAAATGAACAAATTTAATTTAATCAATTTCTATCCGCTACAAGTTACGGAAGGAATCAACTGTTATTCGCTATATATACGTCCTCATTTCAAAATAACGAATGTATTCTCAACATTTCAGGAGCATCTAGATTTCGATCGTGGTGGAACCCCCTGAGCGCAGGAATTGGACGAACCTTCCCTTTTATCTGAGGAAGGTGAATCCACGTCCTTAGGTAATCGGTCTGTAGTCCGTAGAACCGTGCCTAAACTGCAGGGAACCAGATATTTGCCCTTTCGAGGGTGAGGACAAGAGAAACACCGTGGTCTTTCTACAGCAACCGCGTTTCATGGTAACTCCTGCCTTCGAGCGGGAGTGTGTCGTTGTACGAAAAAAGCCATTCAAACCTCGTCGGCTTACAAGTAAAATTCACTATGAGTAATTTTTAAGTTTATTTGCTACTTCTATGAATTTTCTTGATTCCCGATCAATTGGGGTGGTCAGATTTGAAATCCAAGGAACGATTTCCTAGGAGAATTCAAAATAGTTTTTCACTAAGTCAGCATTAAATTTAAAAAGAAATATTGACAGGAGAAGTTAATTAATTATTCATTGAAAATACTTATAAAAGCGTATACCATTGAGGTTCACAAGGGAAAAAACAAGCATATACATTATGAACCAGCTGCAGAACAAGTTTCAACCCTCTATTCCAATTTCCTTCGAGCAAAATAATTATGTCTCACCAAATTTTGAATATTCTTGTAGAAATTTTGAGCTGATCGCGAATGTGGGTAGGTACCTACTGATGTCTTGCATGAAAAATGTCTTTCCCCTGCATATAGTACTTTGATAAGGCAAAACTTTTCACACACTTTGACGCATTTGAGGTGGTTTATAAACACAGAATTTGATGCATGTAAGATTTTTTTTTCTTAGGAAAAACCAACATTACGGTGGACGAACTTCGCAGTTCTGGAATCTAGGCACCTTGAAACGTAAAATGACAATGTTTGAGAGAAAATGAATTTTATTCAGCTTTTTCTTACGTTTCTGGGCCTAAATGAGCCTCAACTAAGAGAAAAAAACTGGGTAGAATGCGAAAAAATCGAGGGTTCTATAAAAGGAAAGGATGACAGAATTCTTCTCTCAAATTAAGAAAAAAATATCAGACAGAGGAAGATGACGGACGAAGCCGAGCCTTACCGAAGATGGCCGAGCGCTCAGGGGGTGGTTCCACCACGATCGGACTCTAGATGCTCCTCAACATTTTGAACCGCTACGGAAGAAATACGATTGTAATTGCCCGCTAACAGTACGGGTTCAATTTTACGAGTCAACGCAGACGTCTCGACTGCTTGTCTTATCGCCAACGCGAGGACGAACACCTTCTTTCGCCTTGCGTTATCTCAATTCCAAGATGCCGCCCACGCGCCTACCACCCGCCGTTACTTCGACGACGGAACAAAAATTCACAGTGACGTCCAGTACTTCTAAATCTAGAAATTAATAACTGACTTTAAGGACTAGAATAAGAATTTGAAATCTCTCCTCATCCATTGTATTGCTGTTTAATTATGTTCCATTTCAGATCCAAAATTTGGTTCATAAAAAATTTCATATTCCCCTTTTACATCTTTCTTTTAACACCTTATTGTACTTGAATACGCCACCATCCCCAAATCCCTAAAAAATACATTCGCGACCGAATTCACCAAACTGGCTATTTGGCTATTTAGAAGCTATCCCAGAACACATAACCATGCTCCCAACTCCCCAAATTTCTGGGGAACCATCATAGGCCACCACGGGAAACTATTCCCATCCAACTCAAGCTGACCAAGTCCAGTCAAATTCAACAATTAGTGGAACTGGTCCAAAATTTATGCGTCTTGACAGTAATTCCAGAAAGCCAGTCGTCCCAACAAAACCGTAAAGCCGCTCGCCTAGGCAAAGAGCCCATCGACCTGGAGCCAGATGCCCCTTCCGCTCCGTCACTCTGGCGTCACTGGTATCGGCAATTCCAAAACTTTCTTTGGTCTATGGACACTACTGAGGAAGACAAGTTACGCATCCTTATCAAATACGTCTCTTTGGAAATCTTCGAGCACGTAAGTCAGTCAGAGACATACAATGATGCAACAGGGATCCTTTGTGCGATTTTTAAAGAAACCACCAAACGAGATTGTTGCGCAACTTACTTTCCAGCCAGAGTCAACAATCTAATGAGTCTGTCAATCGGTACATGGAATCCCTCAAATTAATTAGCAGGGATTGCAAGTTTAGAGACGTAATGGCTGAGACATATTGCGACGAGAGCATTCGGGACTCATTCATTTGCGGACTCCTCAACAAAACCACCCGTCAACGATTGCTTGAGAATAAAACGTTGACTTTGGATGAAGCATATCACCAAGCACGTGCCTTAGAACGCGCAGCTGCCCACTCCCAGGCTTATGATGAGCCTAGTCCAACGGTGAGTGCTGTCTCACCCCAACTCATGTGTTGGATGATACTAGTCTAGTTGCCAATGATACACCAACTGTTAATGAGTTGAGCAGTAAACGTTGTTATTTCTGTGGTAAGTCGAAGCACCCTCGCTCCTCCTGTCCAGCGTTGACAACAGATGCCGTAACTGCGACAAGATTGGGGATTGGAAGGGTGTTTGCCGCTCTAGTAATGCTGGCAGGTTGAACCGTACAACATCAACTTCAGCTGTGACCACACTAACAATCTGTTCAGCTGGGGTATCCAAGGTCAAAACTTCAGTTCTAGTGGATGGCCATAAAGTTTGTGATATGATAGACTCAGGAAGTGATATTAGTATCATAAATGAGACGACTGCTAAGGACTTTGGATTGGTAATCCATAAAACATTAAACAGAATATTGCTAGCGTCCAAGAGTCACTATGTAAACGTCGTCGGTAAGTGTAGGGCAGATATCACCATGCTTGGCCACACCTACCAAGCAGTGGAGCTCTCGGTCATGCCTGATCTCTGCTTTGACCTGATAGTAGGGAGGAATCTGTTGCTGTAGCACTCTAGTGTTCTGTTCAACTTTCAAGGACAAAAGGCTCAACTACGAGTGTGTGTTGCAGCTGCTGAGGTAGAGCCAGCGCAACTCTTTACAAACCTCACGAGAGACTGTCACCCGATTGCAGTAAAATCCCGGGTCCACTTGAGAGAAGATGCCAAATTCATTGAGATTGAGATCCAAAAACTCATCAATGAGGGGATCATCGAAGATAGCATTTCTCCTTGGCGGGCACAAGCGATCATCGCTGGCGGAGGGAATAACAAACGAAGAATGTGCATAGACTATTCACGCACTATCAATCGCTTCACTCAACTTGATGCCTATCCCTTACCAAAGATCAGTGACATAGTCAACGAAGTTGCAGGATATTCGGTGTTCAGTACCATCGACCTTCGAAGTGCCTACCATCAGGTACCCATCCTGGAGCAGGACTGCCCATATACAGCATTTGAAGCCTGTGCTAAACTCTTCCAATTCACTCGCATACCTTTTGGCGTGACTAATGGGGTGGCTGGATTCCAACGGGTAATTGGCAGGATTCTGAAAGAAGAAGGGTTGAAAGATACTTTTGCTTACCTAGATGACCTGACAGTATGTGGCAGAAACCAAGAGGAGCATGACTTGAACCTTGAACGTTTCATGAAGGCAGCTTTGAAGTACAACCTTACCATCAGTAAGGAAAAGAGTTCCTTTTCTCAACGATCCATAAACATCCTTGGACATAAGATCAGTAACCACACCATTCGTCCTGATCCCAATCATCTCAAACCGTTGATGGAATACCCTCTTCCAACAGACCACGCACGTTGAAGCGAGCCCTTGGGATGTTTTTCCACTACTCTAAATTCATTCCAAAATTCTCAAAACGGATCAGACGGACACGTTAGAGGCTTTTTCTGATCTCAAGAATGCTGCAGTGGATTCCTCTCTTGCCCATATTGATATAGAAAACGACATTCCATTCTGCATAGAAATGGACGCCTCTGACGCTACAATAGCTGCCACCCTGACACAATCTGGAAGACCTGTTGCATTCTTTTCAAGAACGCTGTCTGACTCAGAAAGACTCCATTCATCAATAGAGAAAGAAGCGTATGCCACTGTAGAGGCCATCCGGTATTGGAGACATTTCTTGTTGGGACGACATTTCACCCTTACTACTGATGACCAACGTTCAGTATCGTTTATGTTCGATTTGAACATTCAGAAAAGATCAAAAATGAGAAGATCGTACGATGGCGAATGGAGCTTCCATGCTACTCCTATGATATTGTTTACAGAGCCGGAACTCAGAACCATGCTGCTGACGCCCTCTCAAGAGTGTGCCTGATCACGAATGACCTGTCAAACCTCTCCAGTCTTCACCGTTCACTCAGCCATCCTGGAGTAAACCAAATGAATCATTGGGTTTGAAGCGAAAACTTGCCTTATTTGCTGGAAGAAATTCGCCGATTAATATCCGTTCTGTTTCGTAACTACGTGATGGGGCCGATATAGACGAGGCGGGTAGAAACACTGTTTATGACCAGTATATTAATACGCACATATGAATAAGACAACGTGAATAGAGCAACTAACTTGGGATGAACCCACACACATAGAACTCAAAGCCCCAGTTCTACCAACACAACACTTCCCTCTTCTTAGGAATAAATCACACAATATAATCTTAAATGAGTAGGACACATAACTTCAACACAATATCCTATAGATTAATACAACAAATGTAAACAAATATCCTAAGTAATGATGAACCGTTTTGATTCAATACATATTAAGTACCTATGGGTACTGAGAAGGTGAGAATCTCAGGGGTGGTCTCTTATTTCTCACTGGTCGAGGGGTTAGCTGAGGTGTCTGTTGCTGTGGTGACTGAGGGGGAGTATTCGACAATGGTTTGGAACTAGACAAATGAGCATTGGGCCAAGTGGAATCCTCCCTAGGTGGATGGTACGCCTCGTTCAACCCACTATGCCTCATCTGGTTCACATGAACTTTCCAAGTGTTGTTGTTCTCTAATATCACTAAGTACCCCCCCCCCCCCCCCGACCCTCTTCACAACTCTAGCACAGACCCATTTGAATAAGCCTTTTTTAGGGTTTTCCACCAGGACCTTATCCCCAACTTGGAATTCCCGAACACCCTCTATTCCCCATCATAATTTTTCCCGCGTAACACAGTCTGAATGTAACAACATCGGCAAAGGTGTTCGAGTGGGGCGGGAGTGGGGCCGCCTAACATTATTTCAGCCGGAGACTTCCGAGTGACTGCCGAAGGAGTAAACCTATTTGCTGCCAAACAACAAGTCAAATGTGCCTGTAATTTCCTCTGATTCTCACTCCTAACAGAGCCTTAACGGATGAACATTTTTTTTTAACTCTGCACAAACCTTTCCGCCTCCCCATTAGAAGCTGGATTGTAAGGCGGCGATAATACATGTTCAATGTTATGCCTAGCAAAATACTCCCGTAACTCACTACTCTGAAAAGGTGGTCCGTTATCCAACCACACCTCATGTGGATCTCCGAAACGAGCAAAGCACTCATTGAACTTCTCAAACACTGCCATTGCATCAGTGTTACTCATGACCCAGCACTCCAACCATTTGGTGTGCTGGTCTACAATGAACATAATTTTCTGCTGACAAACCTCCAAAAGATCGACGTGTAAACGTGACCATGGTGTACCCATGGAACATGGTGGTACATAAACTTTAGGGAGGTTGTCATTTTGTGTTACTTGGCATGTGTGACATGAGGTTATTTTTTTTTCTATGTCTTGGTCCATATGCCGCCACCAAACATAAGATCGAGCCATTAGTTTAGTACGCACTATACCTATGTGATCCCTATGCAATAACTCCAAAACTCCGCTCTGCAAGGAGGTAGGCACCACCACCCTATGGACCATACATCACGCAATCATCCTGGATTGACAAACTATTACGCAATTTATAAAACGGAACAAATTCTTGTGTTAAACATTTTGGCCAGCCCGATTTAACCCAATTGCGGACTTCCTTCAATACTGGATCCAATCCATCTGTATGATATTTAGACTACCAGCGCAAATTTATAGTAGAGGCTAGTTAGAGTAGGAATAACCATAAATTGATAATAATCACAGAAGGATCTTCGGTAAATAAGAAATTTGTTAACTACATACCCTATCATACGGAGCTCCTTCGTCAGGAGTAAGTAGCTCACGGTATTTGTCAGCTTGCTTGGAAATGTCTTGTCTGAGTGTGGAGTTCAGGTAACTAGCCATACGATTGTTAAAGGGAAAGACGGAGGTAGTGGCACCAATTTCAGCGCCCATGTTGCAAATTGTGCCCATACCTAAAGCAGGATTAACAAACAGTTTTAATTAACCAAGTGAAAGTCGAAGTTCAAGTTGCACGAATACAAACCAAGACCGCTTAATTACGTATCAAGCTTGGCACTCCACATCACCCAAGTGGAACTAGGCATTCTCGGATGTCACCTACTGAATGGACAGATCCATACTGACAAGTTAAAGGGTGAGTACATTTTAAATTAAACAGTAATAAATATATCAATTATTGCTAATCATAATCAATAAGAAAAATCTTAAAATATAGAAAATATATCGATGGAAATTAGGAAGGGAATTTTACAAGCAGAAATTATGCAATGCACATGTAATGAAATCACCTCCCTAGTTTTCCTTAAGCTATCAGACCAACCCTCTCTAATCGACAAACCTTAAAGTGCAACGAAATGGACCATCCCAGTAATATTACATTGTAACCAATATAATAAAGTGGGTCTGAATGAAGACCGTCTTTTTCTACGCCTAAGTATCGATCAATTTTTTTATCTGCATTATTAGGGCTATGGGATCACTGAATTTTGAGACGTAAAACAATTTTCATTAAATAGGTAGCACCAAGCAGTGAAGTGGGTAGGCACATATCTTATACAGGTTGTCCCATGTTAAGAACCGCCAAACTTCAGGGGTTCTATCTTTGATTCCAACTAAACAAAACGATTTTTTCCATTTTTTCGATATTACCACACTAAAACGATCAGAACTCCCTTGAAAAACATGGTAAATCAAAATTTGAGAATACCATTGGAGAGAGAATTAAAAATCCTATACTCCTCCTAGAACCGATATACAATTTTTTCTGGGGTCCCGAAGAGTAAAAAATCGTCTCATTAAAGTAATTTTTGTCAAATTGGAAAAATCTAATGATTTTCATTTAGGTGTTAGATTATTCCCGGGTGATTTTTTACGTACCCTAACACCAAAAACTGAACCCAGATCTCACCTTTCCAACTGTACAATAAATTTTAATTTTACTCCTCTAAGTGCGGGAGAAAAATATGTTTGAGTGCTGAAAAACGAAATAGAAATAAATGTAATAATAAATTAAAATAATTTCTTTCGATAAGTAAATTTAATTTATTCTTGTATGAACAAATTTTGTAGTGGGTGTAGGTAGTGGGGTGACCACATTCATTCCGAATCCCTTATTTGGAGCATGAGTTTTTATTTTCATCGGATACGTTATGACACACAACATTGACAATTAAAACCCTTTCACTACCCACAAGTCAGCAAAGAACCATTCGAAGAACAAGAGAGGCGTCCCAATGGCTCAGCGTCCTCTCATTGGTGGCAGACAACTTCGACTTGTCACAATCCCAATTCCGAGATGCACAGTCCATTCGGTACGGCTGGGAACCGAAAGGGTTGCCAGTGTGGTGCGACGGATGCTGGAGTCCCATGGACATGAATCACGCCCTTAAAGCTGGATTCACATCCATCCGGGAAGGTATCCGGAAAGTAAATATATATATGGCATATTATCAAATTGATGGCAAATTAATTTGAACCTGTGGCACAAATCAATTGTAATATTTTTGGCACCTCAATTTAACCTTCGGCGACTCAATTTCAACTTCTGGCATACCAATTCGAGCTTTTGGCTTATCAATGTATACTTTTCTGATTCCCAACTAACCCAACATTCCAGCCCATATAATGATCAATAAATGTTTCACACCACTAAAAAAAAAAAAAAAAAATAAATAAATAAATAAAAAATAAAAAAAATAAAAAATAAAACCCTTTCAAACAACATTGGATGATATTAGATTAGATGTTCATGCAATGAGTTTTAGTTTTGCCTGCAGCTCCTCTCTCCCCTTTTCTCTTTTTTTTATCCTTTTTTTCACTAATTAAATTAATGACAACAACAATAATATAAAAAGTTTTTTAATCATGACCAGTTTTTATATAAAGAAGGATGAGGGAGCACTTAAAAAACTTCAATTGCCTCTACTACAAGGTAAAGCATCAATGCAATGCACTAACAAATAACATCTAAAAATTACGTATATATAAATGAAGTGAACTATAAGAAGTATAACAACCTATAAATATATAACAAATATTAATTTCAGTATTGAAACAAAGTGAAAGGATGTGTGGCACCACCACGTCTAAGCCAGAACTCTACACGTTTTGATGACATAATAAGGTAAGAAATGTTAATATGTAAGGTGTTAGTAGATAAGCTAAACAACGTGTTCTATGGAAAGAAATGTGATCATTTGACCATGTGTGTATACACACCATTTAATCCTAACTCAATGAACTTTTATGCTTATATGTAGACCGATGAAGTCCTCGTTAAAGGATGAAACGTATCCGATGAAAACAAAAACTCATGCTCCAAATAAGGGATTCGGAACAAATTTTGTTAATTATATTTTCATAACAAAAATTTCGAGTTATTTGGGACTCAAACAGTTCCTATGAATTAGGGGTGGAATTCTACATCATTTTCAACGCTGATTCCAATGATCCCGTGATGTTTCGTAATTGGGTTTTAATCTCAATGAACTTTATTTCGTATTTAGTTAATTTGTACCTATTTGTGCATAAAATTCACGCAGCTTCTTCGTATGCAAGTGCAATGAAATGAGTTATCAATCTAGTTTAGGATCTCGGCCATTTCCAACTGATAATTTGCGCGAAAATTGGATGAATCTACCGGAATTACGATTTTTCAGAGTAAATAATAGTTTACTTCAGAAAGTAATAATTATATTTTTTGGATTATTCAATAATAAACCATTGTAATCGCTCTTGAAAAAAAAAAGCTAACCACCCCCCCCCCCCCCCCCCCCCTGAAAATTTCATGGTTTACGATTCAAAGCGTATAAAATCCAAATCTGCAATAAACAATTTTCCGTCCGTCCGCCGTACGCCGTACGCACGATTTCTCCCAAACGACTGGAGCAAAAAATTTGAAATTTTCAGGAAAAATCCATGTTGGTCCGACAACGCCCCAATTCTTTAGCCAGCTCTCTCACTTGATTTAAAGTGCCCTTTAAGGGTTGTTGTGCCGTTTGTAAATCCCTAAAAACCTCAAAAAAAGCCAAGGCGGCCTAAATTTGGACTTTTTTTGAAGAACATTCCATGAGGAATCGAATGAGCCCCTCCCCAGGTCCGTAGCTCAAACCATTCCCGATGTATGGCCTGATTTATGGTGCCAAAATTTGCATCTACATTTACAACATTTAACATAAACAAAACATTTAACATAAACAACTTTTTTTTTGTCGCAGTAACCTAGTGATTTAGTGAATTTGGATACTGGAGTGAACTTCAAAAAGGGTTTATAACCGATACACGGGTTGAAGCATTCTAATATGCATGATCTGGCATGAAATTTAAAATTTTCAAATAGAATATTTTTCCGTTGTAATCGCTCTTGAAAAAAACGCTGCAAAATCTTTCACTGGGGTTTATTATTCAATGATTCATGATTTGAATTTCTAGTAAGGTTCGGAGTGTGCGTCTTTCACAGGTGATAGAGTGATTATTGAATTTCAGGGCACACAAATATGATTAATTGATCAATCCAAATAGGTATTTTAGTTGGCAACCGATTCAAGTTTTAGCATTTTTTTTAATGCATTAAAATAGAGAGTTCCTAGGAGATTCGGACACCATGGTATCGTATCTAGTCGGTGGTGGTATCTAGGGCGAGCCCAGCTCTGGTTAGCAAAAATGGTGGCGTTACCACCAATTCAGCTGAACTAGTGGTATCTCTGATCCGTATCTAAGAGTCACGTACGTTTTTCTTTCACGTCACTATAAGAAAACGAGCAGTCTGTTCGATTCTTTACAAGATCGCTCGGATCACTCGTTCTTTTGTTTTTTTAACCAAAAATGCAGGGGGTGGCAAACTTTTTCGAATATTATATTAACGGAAGATTTTAACTGAGGAGTTGCTGTTGATTTTTCGAACGTATTTTTAGCGGGAGAGTGTAAGGGAAGCACCTCGACGATTAAGCCTGCTCTATGGGAGATTTTCCCTGGATGACATTAGCGAGGATGATGTACTATTTTCGTTCCGATTTAATAGAGAACATGTACATTTACTCCAGAGGCTCCTTCAAATTCCTGCAGAAGTTACGACAGATAAGTACGCTTGGAATCAAAATTGATTTGTTAGTAACTTCTTACTTAGCGACTTGGGAAGCACGTACTCTAGAAAAGGAATGTACAGCAGGGATTCTGGGGTTGCAGTTAGACAGTTTTAATAATAGCGAATACCTACATGAAGCTGTTAGGCTCTTTAAAAACTCGCACAGTTGGCGAGAGGCTCACTCAAAGCAAGTTGTTAGTTCATAGGTACTAAATACCGGAATCTTTGAGTTTTCTTAAACTGTAAAGTACCTAATAAAATGATGTTGAATCAAAATGAAAAATCTGCTCTCTCTTTGCTTGAAATTTCAATTTAGCAATTTCAGAAATCAAATTTTTAGGTAGAAATGTTGAAAATGTTGATGCGAAGCCGTTTACAACTGGGGTTACCCCAATGGCGGGTTACTTTGTGATAAGGAAGAAAGATACGTTCGTTCGGATTGCATCGGTGACATCGTGACTTCCGTAAAGATACCACCGTGGTATTGCAATACGACCGATCGTATTGGCGGCGCATGCGCAGTCGCGCGTTCGTATCGCGATACGGATTTGTAACGGTGCTGGCGGATCTCCTAGGAACTCTCTAATAAGTTTGATTAGCTCCTGCAATCCATCTTTGACCTAAAAACACAATGAGGACTCGGTGCAAGTGGCGACAAATTGAAGAATTGCAAAAATTGAAGCAAAGGAGATTAATAATTAGGTAGCGATTCAGAGTATGTGCTCTAGGCCATTTTGACTTTCAGGTAACAATTGAAAGAAATAAAGGCGATTGAATCCGAAACTAAAGATATGAACTGCATGTATTTTAGTACTTTCTTCAACATTTGTATGAGACTAGTGTTGGTCACCGCACTGTAAACATCAGAGGACCCAGTTTTCGAAAACTACTGAAGACGTAAATGTTTCGAATTCGTGAACTTTTTTAATTGGAAAAAGCTTAATGAATTGGCAATTAATTTTTTGGCATACTATTATTATAGGGCTGATTATTGTCTTTGAGACCACTCAAATCAACGTTGAAATTCTCGAGTAATTCGTCCTCCGATTCTTTGAATCCCAATGAGTCCTACTGGAGTACCAAAGATTAGAAAGAAAAACCTCGATTTCCATCAGCAAGACCACGTTTTTTGAAATCAAACGTATTTTTCTCCCCAACTTAGCAGAGAACAATTAAACATTTTTCATCATTGGAAAGCAGAGATCTTGGTGCAGTTTTTGGTGTTAATGTACGTGAAAAACCATGGGAATACATCACTAACGAAAAAATGAAAATTATTATATTTTTCTACGAGTTTTTTCTCGTTCTTTCTCGTAATTCGACAAAAATCACTTTACAAAGGATTTTACACCCATCAGGTCCCCAGCATTTTTTTACATGCTATAGGAAGATGAGTAATTCAATGCTCCAACGATACCCTCCATTTTTTTTTTCTTCAGTTTACGGGAGTTATCAGTTTAGTTCGGTAACATCGAAAACACGAAAAAATCTTACAAGTGCAATAATTCAAAAATAACTTTGAGGATGGAATTTTTGTTGAAATTAATTACAGAGTGGCCCCTGAAGTTTCGCGGTCCTTAACGTGGACAAGCTCTGTATACAGTGACTATTCACACTTGCATGAGTTCTGTCTTATGGATTGTGATGGGCGCCAGGGCGGGGCAACCGCCTCCGCTGTTTGGTCCACCAATCACATTGGACACGGTCGGTATAAATAGGCCGCACCCGACCGGGCTAATTCATTCAGTCCTCAGCCTTCGACTCAGAACAACATACAACAATATACTTCACGATCTACCCCCGTTCACCAAGGAAGCGCAAGACCACCTTCCACCGCAACGGCGACGATCATTACACTGGTTACCCCTTTTTGGACACACATCGCTGCTACTTCAGTGAAGTAACTTCACTACAGCACGCCGCTTCGCTCCTTCCTGACACTGCGATTCGACGCCTGCTCCCTCGGACTACGCTGCGTCGCCTTCCGTTCAACGTTGGATAGCTGGTCAATCCGACCCAATTGAGAGAGGTCTAGCACCCTCCGTCGTCCACTGGGAACCACTGGGTTTGCCCGACTCCAGTTTTCTGATCTCGAAAGGTGTGCACACCTAATAGAGGGATGAAACCAAAAAATCCTCTACTAAGCAGCCTTTTTCAAGGCTTTTACACGCAAAGAGATTCCCCTTATTTTCTAGTATGAAAACCAAGCGGAGAACGAAGACGGAAGCCTCAACAAAATGACAAGCGTCCCCGTCTAGATGCGAAGCCAAGTTCAATGACTCCAACCTCGAAATGGATCTTCCCGCAGCTACAACTCGCCAAATCAAGCTTCCTCCATATGACTTACAGTTCTCCACCGCCTGGCTTCACCAACTAGAAACAGCCTGTGCTCAAGAAGGCCTACAAACTGAAGTTCAGAAGTTCAGCAGAGCCCTTCTCACACTTGACCCCGCCACAGCCGAGCTC
Organism: Creontiades dilutus; assembly: GCA_031894815.1. Lineage (NCBI taxonomy): Eukaryota > Metazoa > Arthropoda > Insecta > Hemiptera > Miridae > Creontiades > Creontiades dilutus. Next base: position 492,925 of record JAVIWC010005168.1, on the reverse strand, counting down.
GTCATCGACATCAAATGCAACTCCATCGATCCGTTCACACAGCTGAAACTCCGACTCATCGCTGCTCACAAACCGGCCCCCTCAGTAGCCCTCCAAAGAACCCTTGAACTAAACGACCTCGGCAACCTCAAGCCTTAGGGACATCTACGCCTCCTTCACAAGGGACTTCCAGCAAATACACCGGATGAAATGTTTCGCCACCTACTACTTCGAGTTCTCCCTGAACACGTACGAATCACAGTAGCAGCCTCTGCGGACCAACGGATATTGGCCCTTGCAGATCGTTTACCACCCTATACATCCATCAACACAACTAACTCCGTCGATAACAATGCCTCGGAAGATGCATCCTACGCAGTACAATCCCGCTGCAGCCAACAGCGCTCTCCAAGCAGCCACGAACAATGGGACACGACACCCCCAATGAGGCATATAGAGCCGTTGAAACAAACGAAAGTACCATTGAATCCAGAACTGTTAAACTGTCGAAACGAGACACTAAGCATCACATCAGATGCATCTCACTCTGTAACTTCAAAACAGTCAAACAACTGGGCACCCCCTCAGTAGAGGTGGGGGCAGTGCAAACATCCTACAAACGCCTCTACGTACGATGCAAACGAGCAAAACTCGACTTCCTGATCGACACCGGCTCCAACGTCTCACTACTCCCTAACAACGTGATCCACCACTCTCGCCCTACAACTAGCCTCCTGCGAGCGGCAAATGGGTCAACAATCACCACCTACGGCCGACACGATGCAACTGTCTACCTACCCGGCTTACCACCCATAACATGGACCTTCACAGTAGCGGCAGTGCAGACTCCCATCATTGGCGCTGACTTCCTTGAACACTATGGGCTTATTGTTGACCTCCAGAACAAACAAATAATCTGCTCATGGACAAATGAATACATCCCTGGCCACTGCTCACTGGTTGACCCAGAGGACAACATCTGCAGTATCACGCCTGACCAGTCAAGATTCCGGAAGCTACTGGACGCATACACACCTGCTAGCAAGCTGGCACACCCTCCAGTTTTTCATCACATCCGTACAATGGGCCCTCCTTGCCACGCAGGCCTCAGAAGACCCGCTCCAGGATTATTTGACAAAACATAGGCTCACTTCCAGCAACTCCTCAAAGACAGAATAATTGAATGCTCAGACTCACCTTGGTCGAGTCCTCTTCACGTCGCACCCAAACCCAACAGCGACGTCAGGCCCTGTGGCGACTACAGGCAGCTCAACCTGCAAACCACGCCCGATAGATACGCGATCCCGCATCTTCATGACTTCACACAAGCATTAAATGGTACGACTATCTTCAGTACGCTTGACCTCACTAAGGCGTTCTTCCACCTTCCCATCGCACCTGAGGACATACCAAAGACAGCAGTGATCACACCCGTCAGAACTTTTCAGTGCCGGAAGATGAACTTCGGGCTCTGTAACACACCACAGTCATGGCAGCGCTTCATGGACTACGTAATCCGAGACCTGCCTTTCGTATACTGCTACCTCGACGATTTGCTAGTAGCTTCCCACTCGCCCGATTAACACTACCTTCACTTACAACAGCTGCTGGAGACACTCAACGCATACGGACTACAGATCAACAAGCCCAAGTGCATACTGGCAAAGGCAGAAGTCAAATTCCTCGGGCAAAAGGTCAACACAGAAGGTGGCGCTGCCACCCAACACAGAATGGCGCTGGAAGAAAAATGCACCTCATCTCCAACTTCCCCAAGCCGGAGACGGTGAACGACCTGCGTACTTTCCTTGGCCTTCCCAACTTCTACCGTAGAACCATCCCCTGAGCTGCACACTACTGGTAGTCTAGATCATACAGATTGTAACACGAGTCCTGTCCAACCACCTTATCACGTGTTCTATAATTCATATCTGAGCAAAAGTACCTATTAGCACTTTTTTTACTCCCCTCAACTTGAAATGCCGTTTTCTCCCATGTAAATGGTTGTCCATGCTTCCGATATTGATTTGCTCCAACAATTCAAATATGAGGATACCGTTGGAAAGAGCTGAAAATGTCCAGTCTCTTCAATGTTTGACAAAAACTTTTCAGGCAGAATTGGGGGTGGAATAAATTTGAAAAAGTTAATTTTGTCAAAGTTGCAAAATTACCAATTTTCGAAAGTCTTTGTAGTTCTATTAGTACCTGTAGTAGGATTGTTAAAGTATCCTAAAAAACTACTCCAGAAGGTTGGCTTACTAACAGACTAATAAATTTGTTTGCAAATGTGACTTGGCAACTGAGCGCGCTCACTGAAAGGGTTGCACGCTGCGGGAAAAAAATGAGGGGACAAATTTACATAAAAATGAGCGTAGAATACTATTCTGCAATCAAATTATTGGTTCGAACTGGAAAAAACAAAGTTGGTGGGCGTTGCGCACATTTAAGCGAAAAAAATTAAAAGTTACCCGTTGGAATTTTTTTTACGTGCAATTTTGCGGATTTCAACAGGAGGGGGGATACAGGATGTCTACCGTTAAGGTGGATCAAACATCAACTAATTTACAACAAAAAGTGCCTCATGGAGTTTTTTTTATCCAACTGAATATCCAATTTTTCCACTTCCAACTTATTTTTCGTGTTTTTGACTTTCCCTCTCTAAAACGGATATAACACCCTAATGTTTCCGACGATTTCCGATTAAGAGGAGACCGTCGGAAAAAGCGTTAAATGTCCTATCCGTTCACTGAAAAAATTCAATTCTACAAAGAAATTTTCACAAACAAACAAAAATTGTTTCAATTTAAAAAAATTTGTATCCCGTTTCCAGGATAGTTTTTATATGCATTAAATGGTGCTATCATTGTGTATTCAACAGCACATTCCAAGTTTTTTGTGAACTTCCTAAACTAAGTATATATTCTAAGAAATTTTTCATACGACTCAAAGTAGTAGAGTATCAAAAATGAAGCGACTGGTTCCCAAACCTCCAAATTACATTTCAAAACAAGCTAGTTGCAAACATTTCGTAATCAAGATAATTTTAAGCGAGTTGTCTCCTTTCCCTCTTATCGCTAATTGTTCTACCCCATATCAGCCCCCTAAGATAAATGGACAAACTAATTTATAATTACGGTCTCTTGAAAGTTAAGCATTGAAACAATATTCGAATTGAGAGCATTATTTTGAGAGAAAAATCCTCATATTACAGAATGGAGAACACAATCCCGTAAAGGAACAGTTAAGAAGTGCCTCACCGGTACAAGAAATGTTGTCAACGCCTGGTCCATGGTACTCAATGATGGCTCCAGTACCACCTTTTACTGTCAAAATCCCAGCGACTTTCAAGATGACGTCTTTCGGCGAAGTCCATCCTTTCATTTTACCAGTCAATTTGACGCCAATTACCTGAGAAAAGAAGACGTTAATTACAAAAGTAATTCCACAAGGATATCAATTTATCTGGTAAAAATCCTAAGACAAATATACAAACCTTGGGACACTTCAGTTCCCAGGGGATGTTTGCCATGACATCAACAGCATCAGCACCACCTACACCAATGCAAAGACCACCCAAGCCTCCACCATTCGGAGTGTGAGAGTCAGTGCCAATCATCAAAAGACCAGGGAACGCATAGTTTTCCAGGATAATCTAGAACAATCATCGATACATAAACGTTTTGACAAAGTTACGTAAACAAAAGAAAAAAGTACAGATTCAAACACTGTACAGCGTGTACCATGAAACAACCCCTAAAGACGAGCATATTCCGAAACATTGTCATAACCAAATAAAAAGGTTACATGAAGCACGTTTGATAATTTTAAATCAATTCCCAGCCCAAGACGATTAATCATCAATTAATACTCTCAGGAGTCGATGCATGAACCTCATTAGATCCAGTAATTAGTTCCATTGGGTCAATAAGATAGAAAAGGTTCACCATGTTATCCCCAATATTGCAATCCGCTCATCTATCATAAATTATAATTTGATGCGATACGGAGATTATTGAGACTTGTATATATTTGAATAATATAAGTACACTAAAACTAAAGTAGCTAACTTATACCAAATCAATTTACGAATACGCCACATAACCCCCCCCCCCCCCCCAGGGAATCCCTCCCAGGTGGACGAGACTAAATATTAATAATCAGCACTCCCATAATATCAAATATTAAATGAGGAATTTGTGATAATACAGGGTGTCTCACGAGTTGTCCCCCCCCCCCCCCCCCCTCCTAAAATCGTCCAAACGGGAGTAAACAAAAAATTTGTTTTTGAATCTTCATAAGTTTTTCCAAGGATCTCAAATATCATATTTGCGCACCCCGCGCAACTGACACTAACTTTCTTATTTTAAATGGGAACCCCAATTTTTATTGAAGATTCGGATTCTACTCAAAATTTCATGAAAATTTGACCCCTCAATCAATTTTTTTGATTGTGCGCAACCGATTCAGCGAGCACGAAAAGTTGCACAACCCCAAAATTGTCAAATAGTGGATGATGGTGAACTCTAAAGTGTGGCACATGAATTTTCATTGTTTTTTAATGCTGATTCACGTGGTGCTATCCGTTTCTTGATTCGGCTCAATTTTTGCGGAATAATGACCTAAATTTGGTTATTTCTCGTGAAAAAATCATCTTTTTTCGCGCGTGTGTTTGGACCATAGCAGCCCTTTCTTCCATTGAATAACGCGTGGTAGGAGCACGAGGCATGATGACAACGATGTCTCAGACAGAACTAAGGAAAGTGAGCTGTGTCCAGTGGATGAGTGGACAAGATGGAGTTTTATCGCTTTCATGGTTTGGCTAGAAACATCAACTCTTATCAGATGATCTTTGGTTGTGTGTACATCAGGCACACTTAGCTACCTCGAAAGGTTGTAAACAGAAGAAACAAAATACTTATCTGATTATTCAAAGGTCACTGTAACGGCAGCTAATTTATGCCGACTTTCAACTCTCAGATCAAGATGATTTTTCACTTGACCACTGAAGAAGGTTTCAATCTCCTATTTTTACATTTTTCAACCGGACCTCGAAAACGAATCCCCGTAAAAATCTTAAAACAGACGCCTAAGATTAAAAAAAAAAACGGACGAGAAAAATACCAAATTTAGGTCATTATTCCGCAAAAATTGAGCCGAATCAAGAAACGGATAGCACCACGTGAATCAGCGTTAAAAAACAATGAAAATTCATGTGCCACACTTTAGAGTTCACCATCATCCACTATTAGACAATTTTGGGGTTGCGCAACTTTGCGTGCTCGCTGAACCGCTTGCGCGAAATCAAAAAAATTGATTGAGGGGTCAAATTTTCATGAAATTTTGAGTAAAATCCGAATCTGCAATAAAAAATTGGGGTTCCCATTTAAAATAAGAAAGTTAGTGTCAGTTGAGCAAGATTGCGCAGTTGCGCGGGGCGCGCAAATATGATATTTGAGATCCGTGGAAAAACTTATGAAGATTCAAAAACAAATTTTTTTGTTTACTCCCGTTTGGACGATTTTAGGAGGGGGGGGGGGGGGGGGGAACAACTCGTGAGACACCCTGTATAATCCTAGATGAAGAAATAGGGAACCCGATTTTTTATACCTACCATATACAGGGTGTACAGTGTATGATCCGAAAATCTTCGCACACGTATTCTACAACTAGTTTCCAACAAAAAGTGCCTCTTAGAGATTTTTTTCTAGAGGCTTCGTTTTTGAGTTTTTTCACTTTCAAGATTTTTTTCGTGTTTTCAAACTTACGTCACTAAAACAGCCGTAACTCCGGCGTTTTCGAAGTATTTGCAAATCTAAGTATGCCGTTGGAAAGAGCATAAAATTATCTATCGTCTCAGTTTTTAATATTAATTTTTTAAAAGGAACTAAGGGGTTAAAATGAACCTGAAAAGTAATTTTTCTCAAATTTTGAAAAAACTTCTTTTTTTAATGGCTCATTATTTTCCCTTAATTTTGATGATACGTTTGAGCCTGTAAGCTTAAAAAATGCGCAAAAGTCTCAGCTTTCCAGTGGTATATTTAATTTTTAGGTTTTAGAGGGAACTTTTTCGAGGAAATTGAGATTTTATGCAAAAAAACGTATATTTTCAAGTACACTTGAGGATTTTTTTCTTTAAAGGGAATAAAACCTACTTAATTAAAACTTTTCTTCTTTTTCTGGGTAATAAATTTAAAAAAAATTAAATTAAGTAATTAAGTCGGCAACTAGCTCCGAGTGGAAAGTTACTGCCCTGAATAACAATTTTTGGAAAATAAACGACGAATAAACCCAGCCCAGCTCCAGAAGCTACGTATTAACCCAAAAAAGCCTCACAGGAAGGCCCAAGTCACTAGCAGAAGAGGAAGCACTGCATCTGCTATTGTAGACTTCATCCTACTAAAAAAACATGGACGCAAATAACCGGAGCTCATGTCCCTCAAAAGCCTAAACTTACTGCCAAGGAAATGCTTTCCCAGGTGCTTCCTAGGCTGGAAGAGCAAAATGAAATAAACAGAACAGTGTTAACTCGTCTGGAAAAACTAGAAGCTAAGCTGAGAAAATGACACCATCTAATAAAAGCCTACGCATTGCAACATGGAATGCAAATGGACCAGTCAAGCATATAACAGAACTTGAAATTTTCCTGTTGGAGGAGAAAATAGATGTGTGCCTGATCTCAGAATCACACCTCACACGAACATCATATAAACCTGAAAGGATATGACACTTATACTGCAGTGCTCCCTGCAGATCGTACTCGTGGAGGGTCTGATGTTCTCAATAAACATAACGTCAAACACTCAGAAGACATCAAGATAGAGTTAGATGAAATGCAGGTTATGTCTGTCAAAGTGAGACTGCAAAATAAGCTAGTCAGTATTGCTGCAATCTACTGCCCTCCCAGCCATCCACCGAATAAAAACGATTACCCGAGTCTCTTCAACGAAATTGGTGATACTTTCATCATAGGTGGAGACTTCAATGACAAAACGAATTCTGGGGATCCCCTCCCAGCCATCCACCGAATAAAAACGATTACCCGAGTCTCTTCAACGAAATTGGTGATACTTTCATCATAGGTGGAGACTTCAATGACAAAACGAATTCTGGGGATCACGGGCAAAGAACCCTAAAGGAACACAACTCTTCCAAGCAGGAAGAGAGTTGAACTGTGACTTCTATTCAGGAGGATGCACCAACAGACATCAACAAAGTACCCGATCCCCTGGATTTTTTCATCACAAAGGGTCTTTGGAGTAGTTATATCCATACTGAAGACAGCTCGAAGCTACTTTCCAATCATTCCCCAGTGGTCATGACAATAAGCGAATCAGTCATCTTGAGAGAAGAAACGTGACTACTCGTTATTTAAAGCAAATAAAGGACTCAAGCGGCCAAACGCAGCAGTGCTCCCATCAAGCAAGAAGACGGATCATGGGCCAGGAGTTCCAAAGATAAAGTCTTGAGGAGACATTTACTCCCTTCCCTAGACAAACGGCTGACGAAGAAGCAGCTATACTGCTATACTGTGTATTGCAACTAAAATTAGGATAATTATCCTTGGTTTGGATTGGATTAAGTTGTTGGAGTTGGATGTGTCAAAACTTCATTCCAGCCAAGTAAATAATTAAAATAGAGAATACACAGACACGTATTTTATGAGGAAAGTCGAAGCAGCACAGCAAGTCTCTGGATTCCTCAAATACAGCTCAGTAACTCAAGCGGGAGTGGAAAAGACAAAAGGAGTTTTAGCCCAGATTAGATTGAGACCGGATTCTGTAGCAGTATACAGGCGCCACAGGATGTACCCTACTCGTTGATTCCAAAAATTGAGACTGAGCTGGACCGTTTGGAGGGGTTGGGTATTATTAGTAAAGTGACCCTCTCTGATTACGCAACTCCAGTTGTGCCAGTTATTAAAGGCAATGGAACTGTGAGAATTTGCGGCGACCATAAAGTTACCGTGAATCCCCAGCTTTTACCAGAAAAAGTATCCTATACCGAGTGTAGAATCAATTTTTGCCATTATCGGTGAAGCCTCAGTATATTCTAAGCCAAGCTTTTTACTAAATTGAAGTCCATCCAGCGGATCGTCATTTCCTTACCATTATTACGATCAGGGGTTTGTATACCAACAATCGACTTCCTTTTGGAATCGCTCGGTCTCCTCACACCTGGTAAGCTATCTATCGTCAGCGACGATCAAAGTTGCTCTCCGATGTTACAATGACCCAAGTGCGAAGGGGAAGTGGCGTACAGTGACTTCCACCATGATCAGAGTCCTGTTGGACCATTGATTTCGGGTGAGAAATGTTCAAGGAACTCAGCAGGACTTCAAATACCACCCCTCAACTACTAGAGCCCCCATCATTCAAAACTACTATTGGTAGAACGGTTCATGCCCCAAAACGATTAAATCTCTGAAGGGAAATCGAATTCAAATAACTTTTGGTTTATTTCTCAATAATCCACACCACACTCCGCGCCATGACACGGTTGCAGCCATAACCTTGATGTTATTAGGCGCCACTCCTTTTAGCTCAGATATCGCTTGCCACAGGTCGTTTCTATCATATTTACTTTTCTTGGCCCTCCAGGTCTGCTCCATGTCCACGCTGCCACAGACAACTTGGACATCCAGGATTATGGCAGACCCATCGGGCTTAACGGCAACGATATCTGGCTTCTGGCCCTGGTCACTCGGCATATGATATAGTCTCTATCTCTCCACATCCCAGCCACTGGATGACAATGCACCTGCTATCTGCTTGGCAACCGCATCATGATGGAGAATGCGGCCACCATGAGTCCTTGGACACTGCTGCACCACATGGTAGAGGTTTTCATTTTTACCCCGACAGGCACGGCAAAGGGTATCTACAGTCCCACGACTACCTCTCAAACACCTCACCGCAGTGGCTAAAGTAGCCACCCGGACGGCGTGAAAATGTTGGTAGTCGCGGGCCCCAATGCCCTCTGAAGCCCACTCCACCCATTGGGAGGAAATGGGTAATTCAGAGCACTGTCGGAGTTCTTCGCCGTCTACTGAATCATGCAGGGCAGCAGCAAACTCAGCAGATGATCTGGGTTTTGGAGCAGTTGGAGTTGCTCGATTGCACCACAACAACTGCTGCCTGACAAAATCAAGATCAGCAGCAGTGCGGGCAACCTCCCAGCTCGAGCCCCTAAGGGCTAGCAGGCGCTGGCGGCGTAGAGAAGGGATACTAGCTGAGAGAGAGACAATGCCAAGCCCACTGGCCTTGACCGGTGCATGGATATAAGCACTTGGGACACCAGGTGGAAAGCCTAGCCAAGAGTGCACAGCAGAGCGAACTTCACGGTCTAACTGTAGCAGCCTCCTTCAGAGAGTTCACCTCCAACATCCGTTACCCAAAGGCGAGAATTACACCTCCACGGATTATCTAAGCAGAATTCCGGCGACGGAGAAAATCACAGTCAAGCCTCTTCCATTCACAATGGAACAACTCTTCAAGGCTCAAGACGACGACCCCCACAGCCGGACAATGGACCTCTCTATAAAGGATATACAAGGTCAAGACATCCTCTGCGAGCTGTCTGGAGAAATGCCTCGACCATACATCCCATCACCACAATGCCCAATGGTGTTCTCCTTCCTACACAGCCTCACACACCCTGGCATCAAGGCAACAACAGCTCTACTCCAACAACAATACTATTGGCCGAACATAAAATCCTCTTTTTGAGTAATGGTGCGCGCCTGCCCCAGCTGCAACTGTACCAAAACAACTTGTTACATCAAAGCTCCTCTTGGCGACTATCTCGAAGCAACATTGCTCTCACACGTTCACATCAACATATTTGGCCCGCTTCCAGAGAGCAACAGAAAAAATACATCGTCACAATGATCGAAGGATCTACAGGATGGCTCAAAGGCGTTCCCTTGTGCACCATCACAGCCGAAACAGTATTAGAGGCATTTCACGACACGTGGATATCACGATACGGCCTACCAGAGCGACTCACGACCGACCAAGGCCACCAATTCATGAGCAATTCCTTCCAATCAACCTGCAAGCAGTGGGGCATCAAAGTAATTCACACCAACGCCTACCACCCTGCAGTCAATGGCATGATCGAAAGGCAACACCGCATCCTTAAAGATGCAATCATAGCAACAGGCTCAACACCAAAATGGGCTCACGTACTACCAGCACTATTACTCGGCATCCACAACTTGCCCACCCAAGACAGCTACTCAGCGACACAACGACTCTCGGAATTACGCCACGCTTGCCAGCGGATTTGTTCACACAACCAGCCCCCAAGGACGCACCGGCTCTACGTCACACGGAGCACAAAAGGTTCTTCAAAACCTATTACCCATCAACGCTTAACAAAGCAAAGGACGTCTACATTTGCATTGAGGTACCACGTGGAAAACTGACTGAAGCATACACAGGACCCTACACAGTCCTCACTAACGATGGCAAATCGTTAACCTACAAGTTGGACACAGGCGTTCCCACTACAGTCTCAGTGGATAGGTGTAAACCTGCACCGCGCATGCCTCCACACACCAACAGACCCGCCAGTCACGCACACTCTTCAGCTACTGAGTTTAAAAGGGACGCCAGCTCCTCAGCAGCCACATTCAACGATGAAATTCCTAAACACCAAATAGTGAGCTCACTCACGGCAACCTCACTGGGGGGAGGCGTGATGGGCGCCGGGGGCGTGGCCCATCAAGACTGATAGAAGACCCTGATAGAAGACCGCGGGACTCAGCCAATCACAGAAGACCCTGATAGAAGACCGTAGGGCTCAGCCAATTACATTAGACCCAGCCAATATAACGCAAATGCGCCAGGGGCGCACGGAAAGGGCTAATTCATTCTGTCTACAGCCTTCAACTAGAAGAGATCCAGAAGCCCAACTAACAACAAACAAGAATCAAGATCTCCCGTTCACCAAGGAAGACAAGACCTTCCACCACAACGGCGACGATCATCACAAATCCAAATAGTTATTTTGGTTGAGAACAGATTTAGGTGCTCTTTGCATATCTCCTGAAATTCAATAATTGCTCTTTCACCTGTGAAACACGCACACTCCAAAGCTTAGTAGAAATTCAAATCATGAACACAAGCCAATTGAATAATAAACCCCAGTAAAGAATTTGCAGCGTTTTTGGGTTACAAATATTGTTGGAAGGACTTAAAAGACTAAAAGGGGAGAAGTGTTGTGTACTTGATCCAATGCATGTTACCAGTCGTTCACATAAAGTAGGTTACATATGTAGAAGGTTATGTTATTATTGTTATTAGAATTGAATTGAATGATTAGTATGAGCTCATTTTTCTACCTTATCTAGTTAGCGTCTTTTATTTCATAAAACGTAACATTCGGTACTTTGGAAAAATCGTTGTTCAAATTAATTGTCTTTTTACCTGGTGAATGATACCAGATCCAGGATGCCAGAAGCCTACGTCATACTTGGCACCAGCGGACTTCAGGAAGTTGTAGACTTCTTCATTTTGTTTTTTGGCTCTCTTCAAATCCTGCTCGCCACCCACCTGAGCCTCGATTAAGTGATCACAGTGGATTGTAGAAGGCACAGCAACCTATTCGTGTAATAGGGCTAACTTTAATACTGATACTTATTAATAAAGAAGAAATAATGTTAACCTTCTTGCTAACTATTTGTTGTATGATGACTTGACGTAAAGGATTCTATGTTGAGTTTAAACTTAATCAGATACAGATAAAAAATTGTTTGATGAATTTTTCTAGCTTTTGTGCTCTGAAAGCTATGGGAGACTCATGGTTGTCCAATCTAATGGTTGTAGCTGCAGAAAAAGATGTACATGAGTCTATTTCTAAAGAAGAAATCATCGATAGATTTTCTGCTTTCTCATTCCAAAGACAAAAACTGCTTGGTTAGAGATATATTTAACAATCTTAGAAGGTGCCTAAATAACTTGTAGATGGTCTTAGACTACAAATTTGAAATTTTTGTCACCAAACATTCAATGTTTTTATGCATTTTACGATATTATTAATATATATTTTTTTACCTTTTGAATGTTACCCTTGAGAATACGATGTTATCTATGTAAAGAATCTCAAGAAATTTGCACATTTTTTCTATTGCCGGCTGGGTTTGAATTTTTGTAATACCAATTTAATCTTCTTTTAGTTTCAGATAAAATAAGGGGTGCTTCGAGTTTTACATGTTTGTTTTGGGGAGGGGGTACCAACTAAAGATGGCGGTTTGCCCCGCGACAGAGACATGAGATCGAGACCGGAGACCAGCAACCGCGACCGCTACTTGACGTTAGGGGTTAGAGAGTTTTTTTGAGGCGAGCAGTTGGATGCTAACATTTCCATTTCGAATAGCATCAAGGCTACCGGCTGTTGAAGTCACGTTTAACGTGACGTCAACATTCATTGGAAGTTGTATACTGTCGTTATTGTGGATTGAAGTTTGTGTTATTGAGTTGAAGTTGTATTTTGTGGATTGTTGACAAACCACACGGACGTTCGTTATTGCTACCACGTGCAAAAAAACTTGTACAATGCCAAAAACGGAAGATGAGAAACAGGTAAAATGGGTTATAAACATGGAAGGTTTGTTACTGCCAATTCGTCAAGGAAAGACGTATAGGAGAACCGATTTCAGACAGTTCATCATGACGGCTTGCATTATGGATGGGACGTCACGCATGCACAGTCTGCATTTTTCTCCAGACTGTACCGTCAACGTCGTCGCGTGAACTGCACCAAAAAGTCTCTAATGTGTACACAACAGTTCGCCTGCGAGACCGTGACAGGAGACCGAGACGCGAAACAGGAGACAGCGAGACGGTTGCTGCCCCGGACGAGTAGTGTCTCGTGTTGCACTCCTGAATGCAGACGTGTTTATTGTTAAAATGAGTTTTTCTGACGAAGAATGTGACTAGATTACCAAATACTATTTCGAGTGAACCATTTTTAAGCAATTATGGTGAAATCGACCAGAATAATTTTCATGAACTGGTAAACCTACCTTAAAATTATTGCTAATTTTTCTTTCACTGATATTCTTCCCTTTTCTTGCATTGTCTTTTTCATTAAATTAATCAAACTGTGTTTTATTGAGCCGAAAATACTTCCTGAATATATTGTCATCAAACATCAGGTGCTTCTTCACTAATAGCGAAAATGATCCTTCTTGAACTCTAGTTAAATATAAATTCGTAATAGGAAATCGTCTCTCAGTTTTGTATTTGTAATAATGTAAGAGCAAATCATCGTCTTCTTCTTCCTCCAACAGCAGCTTCATTTTCAGTGCTTGGTTTTCCATCAGACTCTCTTGAACTGAGCGGTCGCGGTCTTCGGTCTCGGTCTCGTCCTACAGTACATACCGACCAGGCCGAGACAGTGGTTGCGGTCGCTGGTTTCAGTCTCCGGTCTCAGTCTCCCGTCCCTGTCGCGGCGCTAACTGCCACACAGGGAGAAGGGGCTCGTTCTAAGTTGGGGGGGGGGGGGGGTGCGTCATGAAGCTTAGGGGGGGGGGGGGGGCACACCTGATGAAAGGACAAAGCTGAATCCTGAAGATTAAAAGTTAAACCTGCAGTGAAGAAAAACTCAACCAGTAAACCATCTTAAACTGCGAGTATGAAAAGAGTGATTTTACTTTTGGAAGCCCTGAAGAGATGAATTGAAGCATGGCCATCTGGGCAGTAGCATCTTGCATGGCCACACGGTCTGGGCGTAACCTAAGGTATGAGACGCCTGAAACAAATACACAGAGACAAGTTCAAAGACACTGGTTTGATATCCGTCTTATGTCAGAAATGAAGCAAATTATTACAAAAAGAAGGATACATATTTCCGTACTTCATACAATATATACAAACGTATACTAATCCTTAGTAACAAACACAGACATAACATAGAGTATTGAAAACAATCAATTCTATTCCAAATACTGCCACACCGTTTGAAAATTTCGATGATGCGAGGTTTGTAAACAATTAAGACACGAAAAAGATTAGAGATTTACCAACAAAAACCCAAACGTTGTGCACATCAGTTTGATCAGTTCACTGCAATAATTCAGCTATGATGTTGGGAGAGACAAAATCAATATGAGGAATTAAATAACAAGAGTTGTTCCCAACATTTTATCAGCGAAAAATATTACTGTTGCTACTACCACAATTGCTTTTCATCTGGATCACGAACTAGGTGACTTCGAAAGGCTGGTCTTGAGGATTCCCCCAAAATTTACCCACTACACAAGGTGTTCGGTGTAAGACCAACGAATCTTCAGGTATCGATTCAGCGCCTAATTTGAAACAATGAAACTTAATTTATTTAACTTAATACAAAGTGCCCTTTAAGGGTTGTCAAAGTTTAGTAAAATCCCTAAAAACCTCAAAAAAAGTCGAAGCGGCCTAAATGTGTACTTATTTTTAAGAACATACCTCGAGGAATCGAATGAGCAACTCCCCAGGTCCGTAGGTCAAACCATTCCCAATATATGGCCCGATTTATGGTGCCAACATTTGCGTTTTTTGGTTTATTATTGTTTATGTTTTCATCGCAGTAACCTAGTGACGTAGTGATGTGGATACTGGAGTGAACTCCTAAAAGGCTTTGTAGCCAATACACGGGTTGAAGCATTCTGATACGCATGAAACGCTGCAAATTCTCTCACTGGGGTTCATTATTCAACTGGCATGCGCTCATGATTTGAATTTCTACTAAGCTTTGGAGTGTGCGTGTTTCACAGGTGATGCAGTGATTATTCAATTTCAGGAGGCACACAAATAAGATCAACTGAACAATCCAAATAGGTATTTTGGTTGAGAACAGATTTATGTGCTCTATGCATATCTCCTTTATACTGGGATCGATTACAGTCAACGAATCTGTTGCTAGAAGGCTGAACTAATTAGTTTCACTAATTGCTAACAGAGCGCATAGTTCATCGATCAATAAATACTCATTCCCGTACCAGATATGCGACACGTAATCAGTATGGTGTGTGTCTCAATTTAGGGTGGGAGATTGGGCCACAAAACAGCCAAGAGATCTATTCAGCCATGGGATCGATTACAGTCAACGAATCTGTTGCTAGAGAGCTGAACTAATTAGTTCCACTGATTGCTAACAGAGTGCATTGTTCATCGATCAATAATTACTCATTCCCGTACCAGATATGTGACACGTAATCAGTATGGTCTGTTTTTCAATTGTGTGTTTCAGGGTGGGAGGGTGGGCCACAACACAACCAAGAGATCGTTGTAATCTATCCAGCCATGGGATTGATTACAGTCAACGAATCTGTCAACCAACACAGAGCGCTAAGAGTAGTCCAGGAATATAAGGAAAAAGAAAGGAAATTCAGAAAAGACAGACAAACTAACACACAATGAATGGAAAATGAAGTTGTTAAACGAGAAGTTAGTGCTACTGCACTATAACCATACTTGATTAGAAACACTGTGCTACTGCACTGTACTACTCCCTTACCAATGCGTCGCAGTGTGGAGGTTGCGTCGCAGTGGCACACCAATGCCCTCTACAATATGCTCAGTTGGTGTTGCATGATTACAAATGTCTACACTTGAGATACTTGAATGGTCACCTGATTCCTGTACTGAACGTTGTTTACATGGTTGCTTACTCTTGCTTACCAGGCCAACAAAATGTTGGATACGTTTCGGGCGAACCATCTCAAAAAGCTTTCAAAAATGTATCCAACATTTACGCAGAGGATTTCCAATACAAATTGTGAACCCTCGACCTAAACGGAGACCTCGGCAGCGTAGAGAGCAGAGAAAACGTGTCCATCAACCTAGGGGTCAAGGGCCTTGCTTGAATTCAAAACCAGAAAGCCAGCCCCAGAGTATCCCCAGAGCAAACAGGTGACGGCCCTGAAAGATATGGTAATCCCTTGCCGTGTTCTGATGGCAATGTTTGCAACCTTTCATCACGTCATTTGAGCCAAGTTGAAGTTGGATTGTTGTCAAAAGGACTCTCATTCATGGCAACACCACGTCCAGACCACATTAAGCTCCATGAGGACATACAAGAATTCTGCGGGCGCCTTAGGCTTAAATACTTCAGGCACAATAATGAAGGTTCAGAGCAGAATGAAGAGGGGGTTCACAGCTCCCTAAAAAAATTTAACCCTCCATCCAACTTTGACCCAATAACACAAACGGACACTCGATTACCACCCATGCATCCACTGGAGAGATATATAACAGCACTTCTTCAACGAACATCAAGCGCCACCTTCCTGGATTTGTTGAACCCATGGGATGACATCTCTAGGAGCAAACGCCGTACACTCAACACCCTGAAATCCGACACATTGATAAAGATCATGCCAGCAGACAAGGGTCAACTGTTGTCGTGAACTCAACTGAGCGGGAAGTGATGAGGCAACTGAATAGCCTCCTTCACGCCTACACTCATGAGCCGACGACTGAGCGACACGCTCAAGTCTCGCATCAAAAGTGTGTGTGTAAATGCGTGTGTGGAGTTAGGAATGGAGCTAGCGCGTCAGGGCGGCTGCCAGTTCTGAGCGTGCTTCAACTGAAGTTCAAGAGTGGCAGTGTGAATCACAGTTCTGCGTGAGGGTAGGAGTGCGGTCAGTAACGTGGATTGCAACGCTTTTAGCCCCCTTCACAACTACGCTCAAGAGACGACAACTGAGCGGTACACTCAGTACAGTGCCCTGCAGGTTTCTGGTATAATTGCTGACAGTAAAGAATCTGAGATGCCAGTATTGAATTTAAGGTCTTCATACAAACGCCTGGTTGCCAAAAACCTTAAAGTGGCAATTAGACGTTGTTCTGCAGGTACACTAGCTCTTATGGGTGATCGTCCTTTTGATGGGATTTCTTTTTGTTGTTTGTTGTTATAAATGTAGGTTAAGGAAATGAGTAATTTATGTTAATAATGTTTAAGAAAGTAAATATTAAATATGAAAGTTAATATAAAGCGCGAGATTTTTAATATGAAACATGAGATTTTTAATATGAAACATGATATTAAATCTAGAAAAGTAGTAATTTATGCAATTCATATAGTGGAAAAAAATGTTCCGTGGTAGATAGCTCAGTAATGGGGGGGGGGGGGGGAAACAGCGAACCCTGACATACTTATAGCTTTACAGCTCATACCGTATAATTTTTGTTGTTCTTTTGTTATGTTGTATTTTTACTAAGTAAATAAAGCATTTAAAAAACAAAGCAACATCACTTTGTGACCCTTGTTTACTAAATCGAGAAGTAAATCGAATGTAGGACCATCCATTCTCAGGTAATTCCGGAAGTCGTCCGGGTAATTTTCCCTCAGTTCTCGAAGGAGTGGACAATTAAAATCATTAAAATTTTATCTGAACTTCTTCACCCAAATACGCCGTTTCCTTCCCAACTTCTTCCGCATATAAAAGACTAAACAACCAGCAGGAGCTAAACCAACGGCCGGTTCGTTACTTGTAAGAACTACCGCCATATCAGCTCGTTGAGCAGTGAGTTAGCATGCCTGGGCGTGAGATAAACATCCCTCGTTCCACACGCCACTCAGGAGTGAGGTTAAAACTGGAAGTTTATCCTTCACACGTACACTTTTGAATGGACGAACCCAGGCGCCGTGTTTGAGTGTGGTGTCCAAAAACGTCACACTTTCGCGTGGCCCACCCTTGAACGGCACACCCCTAACCAACAGTTCTGAGTGCACGCCTGAGTGGGAGCACAAAAATTTGGAACGTAGAGTTTTAACCGCACTCAAATGTTGACTCAGGAGCGTCCTGCTCAGTCGTCGACTCTTGAGCATAGGTGTGAAGTGGGCTATTGATGTGAGGTTCTATCAGAGGGTGGAGAAGGATCCAACATTGAAACTCACAACGGATCTCAAGAGGTATATAAAGGCCAATGGGAGAAGAGAGGGGTTAACCCAAAAAGATGTCGAATTGTTAATCCCAAATGAGCCCCAATGCCCTGATTTTTATCTTCTTCCAAAGATCCATAAAACGTATGTTCTCCCTAACCAACTCCCTCCTGGCCATCCAATAGTTCTGAGCTTTGGCTGTTTAATGGAATGAATATTGGCCTATGTGGATTCGTACGTTCAGCCCATTGTCCAGAACCAGCCCTCTTACATCAAGGATACACAACACTTCTTGAGAGAACTTCGAGAGAAAACAATTCCTGCAGGATCCATCCTTGTGACTACTGATGTAAACTCTCTGTACACTGAAATCCCACACAATGAAGGGTTGCAAGCTCTTGAACACTTCCTCCAGAAGCGTCTAGCACCAAGAGTCCCATCTTCCAGTTTCTTAGTGAAACTGGCTGAATGTGTCTTGACGATGAACGTCTTCAAGTTTGGTGACCAGTTGTTTCTACAGAGGAGAGGAACAGCAATGGGAACACGCATGGCACCATCATAAGCCAATTTGTTCATATCTGAATTGGAAAATAGCCTAACATCGAGGGAGAAAACTCCTTGGATGTGGAAGCAGTTCATTGACGACATCTTTATGATTTGGACACACAGCGAGGAAGAACTTCAGTCGTTTCTAAATGATTTGAGCTCCCGCTACTCTGCAACGTTCACATGGACATTCTCAAGGTCGTCAGCTATATTCCTCAATGTTGACATTGTGTAGAAGGATGGAAACCCCTCGACCAGTGTGCACGTAAAGCCTACTAACAAGCAGGTTTACCTGCACTATGAGAGTTGTCATCCTCCACATACAAAGCGGTCTATCCCAAGATCTTTGTCCATTAGAGGCCACCAAATATGTAACAGCAGGGGGAACTTGGAAGGCTACTTGTCTGAGGTTGGAAGAAAACTGATAGAGAGAGGTTACACAAGGCACTTTGTTGAACACAGAATGGTTCCATGCCACGTGAAGTACCAACAAAGACAACAGCCATCTAGTGATCGAGTTCCACTGGTGACAACCTTCTTTTATGGGCCTCAAAAGATAAATGGGATCCTCAGGGAACTCCAGCCAATACTGAATTCCAGTCTACTAACACAAGAAGTATTTCGGGAGGCACCTCGGATGACCTACCAACAGGGGAAGAACCTTGGTCAAATACTCTCGCATCGGCATCCATCCAGTTGTTCAGCAAGTCAATAACCAACAACCAGGTCTCCACCCATGCCAAAGACCAAGATGTAAGCTCTGTGAGTTGGTCATTGAGGACTCCAATTTCAGCTCCCCCAACAATACACACACACATACAAGTGCCAAGGATCCGCAGAGTGCCAATCACAGATGTGCGTGTATCAGCTGATTTGTAAGAAGCACACTATATAAAAACCGTCTTATCTGAGTATATCGACGTTTCAGGGGGTGGTAACGCTGGGCGGGTGGAATTCTCGCCCCTTCTCCCAGGGCAACCGACCTGCTCCCCCTCCCCCGACCCCACCAGTGAAGGAAGGAGGGCCCCAGCGGGGGGAAGCGTCTCCCAGGGCAAGCGACGTGGTCCTCTCCTCGGGGATTTAGGATATACGATTTTTTGTCTTTTAATATTGTTATTATCCTACCTCATTGTGTTGTTTAGTACTCTACCTCCTGTACACACGGGACTTACCCCAACAAAAGGCACAACTGTTGCCACCTTTGCAGATGATACGGCTATCCTCTCTGTTGGAGATGATATAGAAGCTGCAACACGCAAACTACAGACGTCTACTACTGAGGTTTGTAAATGGACCAAGATGTGGAGAATGAAGCTGAACGAATCAAAATCAGCCCACATCAACTTCACTAACCGAAAAGTCCCAATCTTGGATGTTGAGATCAATTCGAATAAAATACCGCATACTGAAGTAGTTAAGTACTTGGGTTTGACACTTGACTCCAAATTAAACTGGAATAAACACATAGAAGAGAAGAAAGAAGAACTTAAAATCAAGTACAGAAGGAGCCAGTATTGGCTAATGGGAAGGAATTCCCATCTCTCTCTCCACAACAAACTGCTTATATATAAGCAGATCCTTCGCCCTATTTGGACCTATGGGATACAGATCCTGGGGCTGTGCCAAGAAATCAAATATTAAGAAAATCCAAACCTTTCAGAATAAAAATACTGAGAAGTATAGTTGGAGCCCCTTGGTACATGCGAAACGATGATATTCATCGAGATTTGAGGATGGAGACAGTCTATGAAATTATTGCAAAATACGCAAGGAAGCATGAACATCGCCTCCACAAACACGTGAACCCGGAGATGCTCTACGTTTCGGACAACGAAGGTGAAATCCGACGTCTCAAGCGAAACAAACCACTGGATTTAGTTGTGCTGCGTGAAAAGAAGTGCAATCGAACTCAGTGCTAATTAATTGAGCTATATAATAAAGGGCTAGATTTTGCTGTAAACCTACCCTCTTGGAGTGTATTGATATGTAAAATTGCTAGATGAAATGTATTTGATTTTTCAGTCGCAATTAATAAATCACGAAAAAAAAATTGTGTTATTCACCTATTTCGTTTAACCTGCGTAGCAGTTTTACTGGCCGTGGTTGTGATTGGTGTATTGATGCTCTGTGATTGTTCATTTGCAGGTTCAATTGTGCGGCTTTTCCAATATAGAAGCACCTTGATTGTTCTTCTGTGCATTTTCTACAAATCAATTGGTAAACGCACGTACACGATTGACAATCAGCAGCACCCTGGCATCTGTATGAATGAGTGGTGTTTGGAGAAGTGAAATTGATGTCATCAATGGCAATTTCGAACAGCTTGCATCTTGGGCGGTGGCACGGACGTAGGCCCCGGTGTTGCTGATGTTGAGGTGTTGATGGATGCCGGTGAGATAATATGCTTCCCAAATTTTGTCCCTGTCTGTATGTAAGTCGTGGTACTTCCTTGAAGACATCTTGAGTCAGCGCACTTGAGTCCAGGATTGGCTGAAGCTCCCTAAGTATCCCATTCATTTTTTGGATACCAAAGAAGAATGTTGTCACCAGAGGAACTCGGTCAGTAGGTGGCAGTGTTGTTCGTTGATAACTGACATGAGCTGGGATCATTCTCTTCTCAACTAACCGTCGTGGATATCCCCTTTCTCTTTATTTATCTCCGACACCAGACAAGTAGTTTCCCAGGTTTTCCCAGTCACTACATATTTGGTGGCCTCTGGCAGATAATGATCGGGGGATTGACCGTTTTGTATGAGGGGGATGGCAGCTGTCGTAGTGCAAGTAAAGCTGCTTGTTTGTTGGCTTAATGTGTACACTAGTTGACAGGCTCCCATTCTCAAGCTTCGTGTCCACATCAAGAAATGTTGCAGCTGACTCTGAGTAGGACCAAGTAAAATGGACTGAGAAACGGGAATTCAGATTTTCTAGAAACAATTTGAGTTCGTCCTCACCATGGGGCCATATCATGAAGCAGTCATGAATGAAGTTTTGGCTGTGTCACCGAACGGATATTAGCATATGTGGAATATTAGCAAAACTTCCTGGTCAAACTTGCTGAATAGGTTTTGAAAATGAATGTTTTCAAATTTGCTGACCTGTTCTACATTCAGAGAGGAGGGACTGCGATGGGAACTCGGATGACGCCATTGTTTATGGTGGATTTAGAAAATGAATTCCTCGCCTCTAGAGAAAAGACGCCATTCATGTGGAAGTGGTTTATAGACGATGTTTTTCTCATATGGACACATGGTGAAGAGGAACTCGAGTTGTTTCTGACAGATCTAAATTCCCGCTTCTCAGTAACATTCTCTAGGTCATATTCGAGATCAATGGCTACCTTTCTTGATGTAGAAATTTTGGTGGATAATGGAACCCTCTCGACTAGAGTGCAAGTAAAGTCCACCAATAAACAACTATACCTTCATTACGACAGTTGCCACCCTCCTCACACAAAGCAGTCCATCCCACAATCTTTATCTATTAGAGGTCCTAAAATATGCAGCAATCGTGATACGCTTGGTGAATAGCTGTCCGTACTTGGAAGTATGTTGGAAGCGAGAGGATACCCAAGAAGAATTGTGCGGGATAGAGTGGTTCCAGCTCATCTAAATTCTCGGCGAAGAACACCACCATCATGAGATAGAGTCCCTCTGGTCACAACGTTCTTCTCTGGAATTCAAAAAATAAATGGGATCCTCTGAGAAATGCAATCAACATCCAGTCCTCTGACCCGTGACTTGTTCAAAGAAACGCCTCAAGTTATGTATCGACAAGGGCAGAATTTGGGAGGGCTACTGTCTCACAGGCTCCACGCCTCCAGAAGTACAGCAGCCTGGTTTGCATCCTTGTGGGCGTCTAAGGTGTAAGCTATGTGAGATAGTAATAGAAGACTCTCACTTCACCTCCCCAAATACATCTCAAACCTACAAGTGTAGAGGATCTGCTGAGTGTCAGTTGCGGATGTGTATTTACCAGCTGATCTGCAAGGAATGTGAAGAAGTCAAAGCAGAAGCTTCTATTTTGGTAAATCCAGCCAACTAAACTTGCGGATTAACAACCATAGAGCTTCTCTAAACCAGGATCGCTCACTCCCAATAAAGCTACATGCGAGGACTCACGACCCCACCATCACATTCAATGAATGCTTTGGGGTTAAGGTCTTAAAGAAGATGCCTCATACAACTAACGACAGGTTGATGCAACAGTCAGAACGGGCTCATTGGTGGGTACTGGGATCAATGCGTGCTCCTGGTCTCAACCTCAATGATTGAGCATCATATGAAGCCATGTTATATTTACATGGTTCCTCCTCGCCCATTATTCAGAAAAACCAATTTCTCTTCCAATTTTGACGAAGATTTATAATCGAAATGTCAAATTCTTCTTTCCTCTTTCATCTTTGAAATTTCTTCCATTCTTTTACTTTCCAGTAGATGGAACGATGGAAAATCAACATTGAAAATTGTTGAAAAAAAACAGAAGATTGAGAAAAATGCAAGTTTAGGCTAGAAAAAGCAATATACGAAGAGACTGAGAAGAAATTTTAGTGAATGAAAATTAAGGAAAATTTAACGCTCTTTTCAACGGAATAATTTTAAAAAATTCATTCATTAAATTAAGGGAGTTAAGGAGATTTTAGTAAAGTAAAGTTGAAAATACGAAACAAAAACTTTGATGTGAAATAGGCAAAAAGGAGCGCCCCAAAAAAAACTATTGTGAGGTAACAGTTATTGCAAATTAGTTGCTGAATCGATCCCTGAAGTTTTGCTGCCCTTATACCGAACACCTTGTATTGCTTCAAGAGAGCAACAGTAAGCCGTATGGACCTGAGAGGTCTCACTCAACAATGAGCCGTAACGTAGCCCAACGCTTTCTAATAATTAGTGGAGTCTCTTTCAAAAAGCAATAAACTAGATCTGAAAAAAGTACATACTGTTTAGATACCAATATAATGAATAAATAAATGTAGCAATATATATTTCGGATAAGTTGCCCAATTGTAGGGACTAACAATAAAAACTGCAATTCAAAAGTCAGACTACGACGGCTAAATATACGTTGACCAAAAAAGAACCCCTAAGGTTATAAATATGAGAGCATTTGGCAGTGCATGAAGCTGAAAGGTGAAAATCCGTTCCACTAAGTCATTAACTGGCTACCGGCAGCAATTAGTGCCAACACATTCAGTCTTGCGAAATTATTAGTATTTGGAAATTAATATGTTTTAGGGACGGGACATCGACATCGATATTATCGAAATATCGTTGTTTGGCTTCGATATTACGATGTTTTGCCATCGATGTCACAAGTTCGATAATATCGATCTATCAATGTTTTGGCTCCGATAACATCGGTTTGGTTTACCTTTCACTCATTGAAAGAATTACATCTAGTGTGCTCGCTACCTAACGTGAAAAAAAAAGAAATATCAAAAATTCTTTCAACTGCTGTAGTATTAGCGAATTTTTGAAGAAAAAAAACTATTATTCTCGGTCAAAAACATTTCCAAAAAATGTTTGCACCAAAATCTAAATTCTAATTCTAAATTCTAAATCCACTGTCAAAAGGCACCAAAACTCATTCCAGACGATAACTGTCGATAAAATTGAGAGAGAAAGCTCAAATTTGCACAAAAAATCTATCTAAGCTTTCAAAAGGCTAAGTTTGAAGATGGGCAATGATCGCCGCACTCGAAGGATAGATTTGGGGCATTTCCAATGGGGGGAAAATTACCCGAAAACCCCCAAGTAGGTGACTCTCTTTTATCTAGGTTTTGTGAGCTAACACACGATGGTGAAATCGGATTTTGGATATCTCAATCCGTTCTAACTAGAGCAGTTTGAAGATGATGAAACAAGAGAGATGGGCAAAATTGGAAAACAAATTATGAGATTCTTCAGCTTTCAAAAATTTCCAAATTAAAATGAGATACCACAAGTCAGATAATAAAATTGTTTTTTGGGTAATTTTTCCTCATACAAAACTAGTTTGAAAATTTTCTCATTTCGTCATGCCACATGACCGGAACTTTTAACCATTTTCTTCAGCGTTTAAATACCTTTAAAATGAGATATCATTTGTCACAAAATAAAACTGTTGATTTTGCATCAATATTCCTCATAAAAACCGTGTGATAAGGATGCTGTTGACTGATAAGGACACCAATATCGAAAATATCAATGTTTTCACCCGATATTGGACGACATGTCGATGCTAACACTCAAACATCGACATCGATGTTTTGTCTCGATGTCCCATCCCTAATATGTTTACGAGAGAGAGAGGTGATACAGAAAGCCTAAACCTTCAGAAAATCATACATTTTGCATCATAAAGAAAGAAATCTTGGATCCAAACTAAAGTTTTAAATTATTTTTTGAAACTGTGATAAAACACTCAACTATAAATTTCCAAATGAATTATGAAGCTAGCCGAATAAATGTACCAAGTTGTCAATTTTACTCACTGTTGTGAAGTACTAATATAGTGACGTCAGCCACATCGTGTAGAAATAGAAATAACTATACCACGTACATAACCGTCTCAAAGTAGGCTATGCCTCTCCCCCGGTTAACCCAAGATTCAATTTTCCTATAGGGAACTCGTGAAAATAGAACTAGAATTTAAAGACGTATTGTGTGGTGTTTTTCATATTAAAAACCCAACAAATTTGGCGACGGAGGAAAATCGTTACTCGAATCAGTGATTTGTGTCGATGTCGGAAGAATCCGTTTTTGAATCCAGTGTCGTTTCATCAGCAGATTCTGAAGTAAGTGACAACATGGTAATCGGCACGCCACCCGTTTTCGATCATGCTACATCGAATTACGCTGTTTTCAAGAGCCAGCTGGAAAGTTTTATTACTGTTAACGACGTCCCAGTATCCAAGAAAAAACCACTTTTGTTAACATGTTGTTAAACATGAAACAAAAAACACGAGCATCGGTACCTATTAAAGAGGAACCCGGGGAAGTTTTGTGCGCAAAATCGAAATTGAAGACCTATCGGAAAAAACGAAACCCAGCTCAACAAACTAAAAAAGAGACTGGAAAATCTGAGACTTCAACGTGTAATCATTGTGGTCGTCATAATCATGCCAGTAAAGACTGCAGGAATAAGGACTATACGTGCAATATTTGTCGAAAGAAAAGACATTGGCACCTGTCTGTATAAAACAGAAGAAAACTGATGAACAACAAAACAAGTTCATGGATGATTATGACCAGGATGTCACGTTACATGAGACGTTTTTTCATCTGTATAACCAAGAAGAAATTTATAAGGTGAAACCTTATATAATGAATCTAAAAATAGATTATAAAAATTTTGATTTCCAAATTGACACTGGATCACTATATAATGTCATGGCAGAATCGTTCTACAAGAAATATTCTGCGGATTACACTCTGAGCAAGAATGATATAGAGCTGTGTGACTATATTGGTCACAAAATTGTGTCATTAGGTAAATTTCCAGCTAAAGTCAGAGGGGACAAAGGTCATTGCACATTGACGTTCTATGTGATTAAACATGGAGGGCCAACATTGATTGGTTGGCAAGGACTTCGGGAGTTTGAATGTGCAAAAGTAGAAAGTTTGAATAAAATTATGAAATTTACCGACAAAAATATTAATGTTCCAAAAGCGCCAGATAACATCCAACATATTTTGGAAAAATATGCGAGTCTATTCGAAAATACTGTGGGTACTTTCTCAAAGTACAAAATATCCCTAAAACTTTATGAAGGAGCTTCACCGAAGTTTTTTAAAGCTCGAAGATTGCCATTAGCACTAAAAGGCAAAGTAGAACAGGAAATTCAGCGACTCGTGAATTTACGCATTTTGGAACCTGTCAAAAACAGTGATTGGGCAACTCCCATTGTCCCAGTATTGAAACCTGATGGCTCGGTGAGAATTTGCGGAGATTTCCGTTTGACAGTCAACACCGTTTTAAAGCCCAGTAGTTATTTACTACCCCACATAGAGCATCTATGCAGCGATTTTGCTGGTGCTAAAATTTTTTCGAAAATAGATCTGTGCGATGCTTTTCAGCAGTGCGAACTAGATGAAAAATCTATGTCGTACACTACTATTAACACTCATCAGGGATTGTACAGATATAGGCGCCTATGTTTTGGGATCACTGTGGCAGCTGAAGTTTTTCAAGAAATTATGGAACGTTTACTGAAAAGAATTTCTGGGGTAAAGGTGCTGATGGATGATATAATAGTTTTTGGACCAGATTTATCAACACATAATGAACGACTGGAGAAAGTTCTCAAAGTACTAACTGAGGCAAATTTAAGGCTAAAACCAGGAAAATGTGTGATTGGTCAAACTTCCATCGAGTACCTAGGGCACCGTTTTGACAAAGAAGGCTGTCATCCGACTGATAAACATGTTTCAGCAATTAAAGAATGTCCGATACCAACAGATGTCGACGCATTGCGCTCATTCTTGGGAATGGTAACATTCTACATCAAGTTTATACCGAATGCAGCCAAAATTTTGGACCCCTTATATTACTTACTGCGTCAAAATGTTGAGTGGAAGTGGTCACGTCGCTGCAATCAAGCATTTGACCAAATCAAAAATGCCCTGACATCCCAACCAGTACTGTCGCATTTTGATCCAGAACTACCCATTCGATTGACAGTAGACGCATCAGCCAAATCAGTAGGAGCTGTACTCTCACACAAATACCCGGATGGCACTGATCACCCGATTGCGTATGCGTCAAAGGTACTTTCAGATACTCAGAGAAAGTATCCCCAAATTGAACGGGAAGCGTTTGCAATAATATTTGGAGTACAGCGGTTCAAAGATTATCTATTTGCCAAGCAATTTGAACTTATAACGGACCACAGACCGTTGGTACACATATTTGGTGAAAAGAAAGGCATGCCAATATATGCTGCCAATCGCCTGCAACGATGGTCATACCTATTGTCAGGATACAATTACAAAGTAAAATGTGTACGATCTGAAGAGAACTGTGCTGATTATTTGTCCAGAGTTGAACTACCAGATCGAGACTCCTCGACAGAAGTGTGTTTAGACAGGATCTCGTACTTGAATTTTGTACAAGAAAATTGTCCTGGGAGCAATCCACATATTTCTAGCAAGAGTAGTCGCGCACATGATGAGAGGAAGATCATTTTTTGCCCTTCCAACGATCGCTATTATTTTTTATTACCTCAGTACCTGGGCATATTACATTTTTTTATAATATTAAATTAATTACCTGAAAAATAAATGTAGTTCCTTTGGCATTGATTCATTTTGTTAAAAATATCTAATTACGATTCTGGTCAATTCAAAGAAGGAGGGGGGGGGGGGGAGCGCTATTTCAAAAAATCGGAGGTCCTCTAACAGCACACCTCACTGACGATCGTCCAACCAATTATAATGAGCCAGACTCATCAGTTATTAATTGAAGAACATTGTATAGACATATTACAACAAAATGGAATAGAAAAGCACCGGTAGATTCGAATTTCCTGCGTTTTACACTTGGAGCCAAAAAATGATCTATTTTCAGAGCGCTCTAGCGGCTGTCCCATTGAAGCGACCCAAAAAACTGAGAACCGTTCAGAAAAACTCGGCGCTGCGCCTCGGCGGGGGCTTCGCCTTCTGCACCCCTGGATGATTTCCGCTAAAAGCCTCGCTCTCTCTCTCTCACAGACATACATCAATTCCTTGCCTGAAGCTCTCATGTTTTGTCACCATATGAGCTATGCTGACGACATTAAAATCTATATGTCAAGTAATTTGGGAGATGTACACGAGAACATTGCTAAGATCAACTTCGACCTTAATCAATTGGTAGGATGGTGTCGCGAGCATGGGATGGTGGTAAATCCGAGAAAGAGCAAGGCTTTGATATTAGGACAGAAAAACCTAATAAATAATATCGATTTCGAATCCATTCCCAAACTACAGATTGAAGAAACGCCACTGTATTATGAATACGATTTCAAAAACTTAGGAGTCGAAATTGAGAATACCCTCTTGTGGGATAAACAAGCTGCTACAATATGTGGCAAAATGTTCAGAGGGATCTACCAACTTGGAAGGATTGCTTCGGGATTCCCTCAAAATGTTCGGCAACAACTGGTTCAGTCCCTCCTGATCCGAACTCTAGATTATGCTGTTTTAGCACACTGCGATTGGAATGCAGATCAGATGGAGATAATTCAAAAATCTAAAAATGCAGCGGTACGTTTCATTTGCCGGATTCCAATCGACACCCACGTCAATCCATTTTATAAACAGTTAAGCATACTGAAGTATCGAGATAGAAAGAAATTAGCTCTTGCGGCGTTGTTATTTAAAATCCTGAAGTTTAAAAACCCCCAGTCATCTATATCCACAGTTTAAATTCATGAATAATATACACGACAGAAATACTAGAAATGCAGCGAACATACTACAAATTCCAATTCATCGAACCGGAGTGTATAATAAATCATTAGCACTACAGGCGATCAAACTACATTATGAAAATTCGTCGTTGTTCGATATTGAAATGTCAGTCAGAAGTTTCAAAGAAAAATTTAAAAAAATGCTTTTGGACAGTTACACGGCAGAATAAGTAATAATATTCAAAATTTAAATTGTTGGAAAAATAAATCGAATAAAATGGTACAAATTGGTATTAAAAAAATACAAATTAGAATAACAAAGTGAGATATATTTATTACATTATTACGAGTAGAAACGAAATAGATTGGTTCTTTTGATTTACATCAGGAAGTAGTGTCAGTTGTAAGCCTTCGTTCTAACGTTTAAGGGAATGAGGAATGTCAGATAAATTAATTACGAATATAGATGTACATACTTCTTATGAATATTATCTTTAATGAAAATGAAGTGACAATAATAATTATTGTCACTATGTATATATAATATGTATATATAATTCAAAATAATAATAATTTCCAAAAGGCATTCTTCAATAATAATTTTATAATTATTATTGAAGAATGCCTTTTAGAAATTATTATTATTTTGAATTATATATACATATTGTAAATAACGTAAAATAATGATTGTAGCGAGGATGTATATATACTTATTGCCAGGGAATGAGTAAGAGAGGGACGCTAGGCCCTATCATTCCTTGGTGGCTAAATAAAACGCTAAATCTCTCTCTCTCTCTCTCTCACACACACACTTTTTTTTTTTTTTTTTTTTTTTTTAAAGATCTGCCCTCAAAGACGGAGGGGGCACGCCATCACACTATATAAAAACCAGCTTATCAGAGTATATCGACGTTTCAGGGGGTGGTAACGCTGGGCGGGTGGAATTTTCTCCCCGTCTCCCAGGGCAACCAACCTGCTCCCCCCTCCCCCCGACCCCGCCAGTAAAGGAAGGAGGGCCTCAGCGGGGGGAAGCGTCTCCCAGGGCGAGCGACGTGGTCCTCTCCTCGGGGATTTGGGTTATACGATTTTTTGACTTTTAATATTGTTATTATACTCCCTCATTGTGTTGCTTAGTACTCTACCTCCTGTACACACGGGACTTACCCCAACAAGAAGGCACAACTGTTGCCACCTTTGCAGATGATACGGCTATCCTCTCTGTTGGAGATGATATAGAAGCTGCAACACGCAAACTACAGACGTCTACTACTGAGGTTTGTAATTGGACCAAGATGTGAAGAATGAAGCTGAACGAATCAAAATCAGCCCACATCAACTTCACTAACCGAAAAGTCCCAATCTTGGATGTTGAGATCAATTCGAATAAAATACCGCTTACTGAAGCAGTTAAATACTTGGGTTTGACACTTGACTCAAAATTAAACTGGAATAAACACATAGAAAAGAAGAAAGAAGAACTTAAAATCAAGTACAGAAGGATGTATTGGCTAATGGGAAGGAACTCCCATCTCTCTCTTCACAACAAACTGCTTATATATAAGCAGATCCTTCGCCCTA
Organism: Creontiades dilutus; assembly: GCA_031894815.1. Taxonomy (NCBI): domain Eukaryota; kingdom Metazoa; phylum Arthropoda; class Insecta; order Hemiptera; family Miridae; genus Creontiades; species Creontiades dilutus. The sequence goes on along the minus strand of JAVIWC010005168.1, from coordinate 462,591 downwards.
TTTGGACCTACGGGATACAGATCTGGGGCTGTGCCAAGAAATCAAATATTAAGAAAATCCAAACCTTTCAGAATAAAATACTGAGAAGTATAGTTGGAGCCCCTTGGTACATGCGAAACGATGATATTCATCGAGATTTGAGGATGGAGACAGTCTATGAAATTTGTAATGGGCACCGGGGGCGTGGCCCATTAAGGCCAATAGCAGAACAGCCAATCAACAACCGGCACGTTCTTCTTGATAGAAGACCGTATGAATTGGCCAATCAGACAAGACCCGGCCAAGATCTTGAGCTCTTGATCAAGTAAACCATCGAGAGCTCTGAAGCAAGAAGCCATCAAGACGCCGAACAAACAACCAACAACCAAACAACAATCAAGATATTGATCAAGACGTTCCCGCAGAAGATCAAGCCTTCTCTACAACGTCGCAACCAATACACTGGTGACCCCATCTTGAGCACACAGCGCGCCGAGAGCTTCAAGAACTTCGCTCCAGCACGCCGCTTCGCTCCTCCCAACGCTGCGAATGGACGCCCGCTTCCTCGGACTACGTAGCGCCGCTCTTCGATCATCGTGGGATAGCTGGTCGAACGGTCAGTTGAGAGAGGTTTTAGTACCCTCCGCCGTCCCCAGGGAGCCAATTGGCTTGCCCGCACCCGGTTTTCCGATCTTGAACAGTTTTTTACACTTACTAGAGGGACGAAAACCAAAAAATCCTCGACTAAGCAGCCTTTTCAAAGGCTTTTAAACGCGACGAGGTCTCCCTATCTTTTTTAGCATGATGTCCAGGGGAAATTCGAAGACCGGAGCTTCATCGAGACGACAACCATCCCCATCTCCCAGCGAGCGCAACATGGAACCAGATCTTCCTGCCGCCATGACTCGCCAAACGAAGCTTCCGCCGTATGACGCGCAGTTCGCCACCGTCTGGATCCACCAACTGGAAGCAGCCTGCGCACAAGAAGGTCTACACACCGAGGTACAGAAGTTCTGCAGAGCCCTTCTCGCACTAGACCCCGCCACGGCCGAGCTCGTCATAGACATCAAATGCGACTCCGGTGACCCGTTCATGCAGCTTAAGAACCGTCTCATCGCAGCGCACGAACCGGCCCCCTCAGTGGCCCTACAAAGAGCCCTCGAACTGACTGACCTCGGCGACCTCAAGCCTTCAGGACATCTCCACCTCCTACGCAAGGGACTTCCAGACAACACGCTAGACGAGATGTTTTGCCACCTACTACTCCGAGTTCTTCCAGAACACGTACGAATCGCAGTAGCAGCCTCCACAGACCAGCGAACATCAGCCCTCGCAGAGCTTGCAGATCGACTACTACCCTACACATCCACCAATGTGATCTACTCGCAACCAACAGCGCTCTCCACGCGGCCAGAAATGACACACGACACCCCCAGTGGACCACAAAAGTACCGTTGATACAAGAACTATGAAACTGCCGCATCCAGACTCCAAGCACCTCATTGTATGCATCTACCACTTCCACTTCCTCGACAAGGCCCGCAGATGCATCTCACCATGCAACTTCAAGAAGATCAATGCGTCGGGAAACGACCAAGCACCCCCTCAGTAGAGGTAGGGGCAATGCGGTCATCCTACAAACGCCTCTACGTGCGATGTAAACATGCGAAACTCGACTTCTTGATCGATACTGGCTCCGACATATCACTACTTCTGAACGATGTGATTCGCCACTCTAGACCTTCAACTAGCCTCCTACGAGTGGCAAATGGTTCCCCAATCACCACCTACGGCCAACATGATGCAACTGTCTACCTACCCGGCTTGCCTCCCACAACATGGACCTTCACGGTAGCAGCGGTACGGACTCCCATCATCGGCGCGGACTTCCTTGAGCACTACAGACTCATTGTTGACCTCCGAAACAAACGACTCATCTGCTCAAGAACAAACGAATACATCCCCGGCCACTGCTCACTAGTAGACCCAGAAGATAACATCCACAGTATTACGCCTGACCAATCACGATTCAGGAGACTACTAGGCCCCTACGAACCCGCCAAAGAGCCAACACACCCTCCAGTGTTTCACCACATCCACACGACGGGCCCCCCTTGTCACGCACGACTCAGAAGACTCGCTCCAGGACTATTCAAAAAAACGAAAGCTCACTTTCAACAGCTTCTCAAGGACGGTATCGTCGAACGCTCCGAATCCCCCTGGTCCAGTCCTCTTCACGTCGTACCCAAACCCAACGGCCACATCAGGCCCTGCGGTGACTACAGGCAGCTAAATCTACAAACTACGCCTGACAGATACGTCATCCCACACCTTCACGACTTCACACAGGCGCTAAATGGAACAAACATATTCAGCACACTGGATCTCACAAAGGCGTTTTTTCATCTTCCCATTGCACCCGAGGATTTACCCAAAACAGCGGTAATAACACCCTTCGCAGCTCATGGCAATGGACTATGTCATCCGAACAACCCTTCGTCTATTGCTACCTCGCCTGACAGATCACGTCAAGATATTGATCAAGACGTTCACAAGCCTTCTTTACAACTTACAAAATTATTGCACAGGCATGAACTAAATGGAACTCTATGTTTTGGACAACAAAGGTAAATCCGACGTCTCAGCGAAACAAACCACTGGATTTAGTTGTGCTGCGTGAATAGAAGTGCAATTAATTGAGCGAAACATATTCAGCACAAAACGAAAAACTAAATAAAAAAAAGTGGGGAGGACGCCCAGGCTTACCCGTGACGGAGATGCCGTTTTGCCCTAGGGGATTTAGGAAGTTGAGGATGATGGAGGAGGGAGGGAGGGATGAAAGGAAGTGCCCCTATAAAAAGACCACCAGTTCAAGTAAGAGCCCCGGATGACGCGGGTGGTGATACCACGAAGTACTCCTGATGAGATGCCCAGCTCAAGTAACTCCGTGGCACTTTTCCTGCACCACACTCCGCGCCATGACACGGTTGCAGCCATAACCTTGATGTTATTAGGCGCCACTCCTTTTAGCTCAGATATCGCTTGCCGCAGGTCGTTTCTATCATATTTACTTTTCTTGGCCCTCCAGGTCTGCTCCATGTCCACGCTGCCACAGACAACTTGGACATCCAGGATTATGGCAGACCCATCGGGCTTAACAGCAACGATGTCTGGCTTCTTGCCCTGGTCACTCGGCATATGATATAGTCTCTCTCTCTCCACATCCCAGCCGCTGGATGACAATGCACCTGCTATCTGCTTGGCAACCGCATCATGACGGAGAATGCGGCCACCGTGAGTTCGTGGACACTGCTGCACTACATGATACAGGTTTTCATTTTTCCCCCGGCAGGCACGGCAGAGGGTATCTACTGTCCCACGACTACCTCTTGAACACCTCACCGCGGTGGCTAGTGTAGCCACCCGGACGGCGTGAAAATGTCGGTAGTCGCGGGCCCCAATGCCCTCTGAAGCCCATTCCACCCATTGGGAGGACATGGGGGATTCAGAGCACTGCCGGAGTTCTTTGCCATCAACTGAATCATGCAGGGCAGCAGCAAACTCAGCAGATGAGCTGGGTTTTGGAGCAGTTGGAGTTGCTCGATCGCACCACAACAACTGCTGCCTTACAAAATCAAGGTCAGCAGCAGTGCGGGCGACCTCCCAGCTCGAGCCCCTAAGGGCTAGCAGGCGCTGGCGGCGTAGTGAGGGGATACTGGCTGAGAGAGAGACAATGCCGAGCCCACCGGCCTTGACCGGTGCATGGATGTAGGCACTTGGGACACCAGGTGGAAAGCTTAGCCAAGAGCGCACAGCAGAGCGAACTTCACGGTCTAACTGTAGCAGCCTCCCCGCAGTAAGCCTGCCAAAGACTAGCCCGTAGGTTAGCTTTGGCAGTAAGTACGTGCGGAGGAGGCGCAGCTTCTGCTGTGGCTTCAGTGGAGCCTTGGTTACACGAGCTAGTGCTCCACCAAGGTCCACACGGCTTGCAGCAATGGTGGCAACTCCCATGAAGTCGACCCCAAGGTACCGCCAGACCTCCAGCACGGATCGGGCAGGGATGGAAGTCTGTCCAAGGACAAAACACTCCTCATCCACTACCTTCACCTTGTGCTGGCGACCCGACGGGACCAAGGAGACCGACCCACACTTATCTGGGTTGACCACCAAACCACACCTGGCTAGCTGCTCAGCAAATGCATTGAGGGCGATCTGTAGGCCCTCACGGGTTTCTGCGAGTAGGATGACATCATCGGCAAAAGCCAATGCACCTACTCGCACCCCAGGGGCAAGATCGAACCCTATTTCAGCTGGCAGCTTACCCAAGGCCGTATCCACGACCAGGTTAAAGAGGAGTGGCGACAGAGGATCCCCCTGGCGTACCCCGCGCCCAATGACAACATCCCCTGACATCTCACCTTGTGCCTCAAAGACCGTCACGCCTTCGTGGTACAGACAGGCAACATACTCAATCAAACGAGCAGGTGCCCCGACACCACGAAGACAATCGGTTAGGGCAAAGTGGCTAACAGTGTCAAAGGCTTTAGCGACGTCCAGAGCGGCAAGATGGAGCTGCCGTTTCTTGGTGCGAGCCAGCGAAATGACAGTTTGGAGAACTGTTAGGTTCTCCCCTGTGCCATCCGCTGGCCTGAATGCTCTCTGGACGTCACCCATGACACCAGCCACTTGGAGGCGAGATGCCAGTATCTTTTGGAAGTGGCGGAAGACTACAGACGAAATTGAAATCGGACGGTAGCCTCCAGGCCCACTTCCTCCTTTCTTGGGGATGAAAATTGTCCTTCGCGGGCCAATGCTTTCGGGGGTCTTCCTGATAGTAGTAGCAGGTTGAGGATGAGCAGTCTAACGTTTTTTGGAGCTTTGTTCCATCGACGGGCAGAAATACCATCAGGTCCAGGGGAAGTAGAGTTTTTGACACGGCACTTGTGTGCCTCCTCATGAAGCACCGGTGTGCACATAATGCTGCGAATGGAATCCCTGGTGGAAGCTGGGGGCACCACAGGCTCCCCAGAGTTGTAGCTTGGGGCACTCATAAGAGGACCCCAATAATCTACAAACTCCTGGAGAGAGGGTATTACTTGTTCCTCCGCAGCTCCCTCCAGTACCTCCGCAGCTGCACGAGCCGGGTGCTTCCTCCACAATCTCTGGACACGCTGGTATTCCCGCCTCCTTGCTTGCTTAGCTGCTCTGCGACCTCCACAGGGCACCACAGCAGGAGGGACTCCTCCGGGATGCCATGTCACGGTCACTTCCTCAACCTGTGGGAAGATCCTCTGTACACACTCTGCAACCTCGTCCTCCAAGCTATTCAGCCCTTCAGCAGCCCGCCTCGCCAGGTCCTGCAGGTAGGCACTCTCATATCCAACAATATTGCCTACCTGCTCCCCGAGCCTCATAACTTCAGTCTTCAAGTCTAAAAGAAGACTGGAGGTCACGGGGGAGGATTGCTGAATGGCGGGCTGCTGGCCCACGTCTGCTGGGGATGCAGGAGAGGCCCCAACGCTATTTGCCAGGATTGCATCCTGGACAAGCTGCTTGTAGTGGGGCCTCAGGCGAAGAGATTGGATGGCAGAGAGCGTGCGCATGGGAAAACGACGATGTAAAAAAACATTTATATGGCGTACCCCATTGCGCAACGCCTCTGCCTCCTCTGCCGCCATTCTCCGCAGATCCTCAGAAGCATACCTGGGCCGCTCTCGCTCTATATTAATCGCAGCGTTGGCCTGTACAGGATGCTTCTGCCAGACGTGGGCTCCCAGGCCACGCTTGGAGCTAAAGGCTCTTTCACAGTGGGCACACTGGTGGGCATTTATCGGGGCAGTGGAAGAGGAAGAAGGGTAGGATGAAGAGGAAGAAGAAGAGGGAGAGGATGGCCGACGCCCCTGCCTGGGGCGCCCCTGAGCGCCTCCCCTAGAACCCCGCGTGCCAATGGGCAGGCGGGGGTTATGAGGCTCACTGTTATTTGAATTCATAACGGGGGAGACGTGTAAAAAAGGGACAGGAGACTCGTTGACACGAGCCTCCCCCCTAATCGCCAGAGGGTCATTCTGCCACCCCAGGAAAAATCCAGAGGGTGCCTGGGTTGCACAACGGGGACGTATGACCTTGACTTGGGTAGGGATGTGAAGGAGCTCTGAAGAGATAAAACCACCAACAGTTACCCTACCCCAGTAAGCGCTACTTTTGTCTCACTTTTTCCTGTCGCTTTTTGGCGGGGGGTCCCATCGCAAAAACCTTTTCAAGGTTAAAAAACTTCTGTACTATTTTCTTCTGATAGGAAACTATTAAACAAAAAAACATCTACGGGAAAATCCTATTTTTACTGGACTACTGTTCATATATTGTTTATATATTAGTTGTATTGTTCATACACTGTCCAATTACTTAGGAGTTCCAACGAATGAATCAATCGAAGAAATGAAGTGACGGATGTAATAGGAAGAATGATCCATGTTTTCTGAAATCCCGGAAAGCAGTTAGACTAGCAAATTCACGGGGAAGGGGAGGGGGACCGTCTACTTGTTAAGGAGGTAGTGAAAAGGTACTAGTTACATCTTTCACGTCTATCGAACGAGCCGGTTTGTATTCTAGATGGGTCTACTGTTTTGGGCAATCGCCAAAGAAAGTAAGGGAGCTCGTCCGGGATTTTTCTGTCCTCATTCACCTCCAGATTCAACTCGGCCCACCACTCATCACCCCTACAATAGGTTTAGATCCGTCATGGAGTGTATTCCTCCACCAGCTCCCAACCACGTCCAACAGCAAAGACAGTGACAACCTTAATCATCCTACAGCATGAAGCGAGGGAACCAAAAAGTACACCCCTGAGCGCCTCAACTAGAACCCCATATGCCAATTAGTAATGAGGCTTCATGTCTTGTGTCCATAACATTGGGGACGAGATACAAGGATGGCCCATTGCCATGAGCCTTCCCCTTAAACCCGAGAGGGTCATTCTGCCACCACCAGGTGAGCCAGAGAGTGCCCAGATTGCAAGATGGGGATGCATGACTGAGTCTTGGGTAGGAGCTATTTTTTTTATGGATTTGGTCTTAGAAAGGAGTGAAACGGATTTTCATGCATTATTTTTTCTCTCTTTTGGATTTTCCTACACCCTCCAAGATCAAATTTAACATCGGAATGAAAAGTGGGGAGGACGCCCAGGAAAACCAAAAGATGCCCCTAAGAATGAAAGAAGTGAGTAGCGTTTTTTTCCCAAGTCGAAGCTCTGCTGAAAACCTCTTGATACCAATCGTATCCTTTGTCCAATAGAACTAGTAGAGATGTTTCAACCGAAATTTCTGAAAATCTATAACACTCCCGCTTAACGGACATATTATTCATATCTGAAGCGACAACAACTCATGATTTTACACAAAGATGAACATCGCGGTTTTATCAAGAGATATTACACAAATATTACTATTCACGAGTCACTGACTGAGATAAGAGAAACACAGAACAAAGGTCAGTCCACTAATCAATTGGGACATAGAAACTAGACGATATCGGATCTAATTACATATCCATAGAATGAACACTTTGACATGTGGGAGATATCTCCTACCAGTTTAGTTGCTCTTTTGATTCCGTGTACAAAGATATCAATGGGCCAGGATAATCATTTATGCAAAACTATAATTGCAACACCACAATTTGAGCCTTTCACAGTATTTCTCCCTTAGGCGATTTGTTAGCAAGTATAAAAACGCTGCAAATTCTTTCACTGGCGTTTATTATGACAGGTGATAGAGCGATTATTGAATTTCAGGAGGCACACAAATATGATCTACTCTCCAAATCAACTCAGTCCAAATAGGTATTTTGGTTGAGAACCGATTTACGTGCTCTATGCACATCTCCTGAAATTCAATAATTGCTCTATCACCTGTGAAACACACACACTCCAAAGCTTAGTAGAAATTCCAATTATGAATGCAAACCAAATGAATGAAATTGAATAATAAACCCTAGTGAAAGAATTAGCAGCGTTTCATGCATATCAGAATGCTTCAAAACGTGTATCGGCTATAAACCCTTTTAGGAGTTTCTCCAGTATCCGCATTCACTACATCACTAGGTTACTGCGATCAAAACAAATACAAAAAAACCGCTGTTGTATTTGTTTTGATAGCAGTAACCTAGTGATGTAGTGAATGAGGGTGCAAATGTTGGCAGCATAAGATCATGCCATACATCGGGAATGGTTTGAGCTACAGACCTGTGGAGGGGCTCATTCGATTCCTCATGGAAAGTTCTTAAACAAAAACCCATATTTAGGCCACCTTGATTTTTTTAAAGGTTTTTAGGGATTTCACAGAACTTTGACAGCCCTTAAAAGACACTTTAAACTAAGTGAGAGAGCTGGCTAAAGAATTGGGGTGTTGTCGGACCAACATGGATTTTTCCGGAAAATTTCAGATTTTCTGCTCCAGCCGTTCGGGAGAAAACGTTGGTACGGAGTACGGACTTAAAATTTTGTATTGCACTTTGGGATTCCACACCCTTTGAAACGTAAACCATGACATTTTCAGGAGGGTTAGACATTTTTTTTTTAAAGAGCGATTACAATGGTTTGTTATTGAATAATAAACCAAAATGGAGGGATAGCAATCGTTGAATCTGTTTTGGTTTATTATTCAATAATAAACCATTGTAATCGCTCTTAAAAAAATTTTAACCCCCCCCCCCCCCCCCTGGATATTTCATGGTTTAAAGGTTCCAAAGGATGTAGAATCCAAATCTGCAATAAAAATTTTTTCCTCCATCCGCCGTGCGCACGATTTCTCCAAACGGCTGGAGCAAAAAATCTGAAATTTCAGGAAAAATCCTTGTTGGTCCGACAACGCCCCTATTCTTCAGCCAGCTCTCTCACTTGAATTAAAGTTCCCTTTAAGGGTTGTCAAAGTTTTGTAAAATCCCTAAAAACCTAAAAAAAAAGTCAAGGCGGCCTAAATATGGATTTTTTAAAAGAACTTTCCATGAGGAATCGAATGAGTCCCTCCACAGGTCCGTAGCTCAAACCACTCCCGATGTATGACCCGATTTGTGGTGCCAACATTTGCATCCACATTCACTACATCACTAGGTTACTGCGATCAAAACAAAAACAACAGGGTTCTTTTTTCTTTTGAACGCGGTAACTTAGTGATGTAGTGAATGTGGATACTGGAGTGAACTCCTAAAAGGGTTTATAGCCGATACACGGGTTGAAGCATTCTGATATGCATGCTCCGTCACACAAAATTTAAAATTTTCAAATAGAATATTTTTCCATTGTAATTGCCCTTGAAAAAACGCTGCAAACTCTTTCACTGGGGTTTATTATTCAATGATTCATGATTTGAATTTCTACTAAGCTTCGGAGTGTGCGTGTTTCACAGAAGATGGAGCGATTTTTGAATTTCAGGAGGCACACAAATATGATCAACTGATCAATCCAAATAGGTATTTTGGTTGAGAACCGATTTAAGTGCTCCGTGCATATCTCCTGAAATTCAATAATCGGTCTATCACCTGTGAAACACGCACACTCCAAAGCTTAGTAGAAATTCAAATCATGAATCATTGAATAATAAACCCCAGAGAAAGAGTTTGCAGCGTTTTTTCAAGAGCGATTACAATGGAAAAATATTCTTCACTAAACTGTAATTGCGATCAAACAATGTAAGAAACATGAAAATCGGTTACGAATTGCACAAATTTCCTCTCAAACAATTACTCACACGAATTAGCCTATCTTCTTTTCACAGATTCGGTATTAGTATGGTCCAGTTTTAATTTGGTTATACTCACAACATACTTACTTATGAAATGTAAATAAAAACCTAATTATAATAAACAATAATTAAATTGCTGAGGCTTATTGCACAAGAGATTTTCGTTGGACCATTTTTTAATAAAAAGTAATCATCATCAATCATCAAACTATGTAAAGACGAAAATATCAGAGGAGGTCGGTATATCCGCTTTTTGGGGGGTGGTAACGCTGGGTGGGAATTCACCCCCCCCCCCCCCCGACCGCGGGTACTTACTTCTGAAACGAGTTTAATTGAAGATAAATGAGGAATGCTATGAACGCGGAAGAACGAATTTATTCATTTACGAGAAATACATAAACAGAAACAAAATAATTAGAATCAAATTTACAGGAGAAATTTGTGAGCCACGTCATGCATAACAACCAGACAACACTATCAGAAGAAATGAACTTGGGGAGAGCCTTGATCCCTTTGGCGTCAATGAAGAAACCTTGGAAGGAAATGGCAGCTACTCTAAAAACGCATTTGGCGACACTGATGCTTACTTAGTGGGAGTCAAGCCATGCAAAATAGCTGGCACAAGTGGAGTTTGTTCTTCTTCTGAAGGTGATGCAAAGCGTATGTCGTTAAAATAAACATAAACAAAAGACAGGTCTTGGAGGATTGCATGTAAGTAGCGCTCGAAGGTTTGAGCTGCGTTTGTAAGCCCAAATGGCATCTGAACAAACTCAAAACGACCAAAGAGGGTTACTACGGCTGTTTTGGGGATGTCCCCCGCGGCAACTTTGATGTGGTTGTACGCCCGAACAAAGTCAATTTTTTAAAACATTGTTTTCCCAGCAAGCTGGGCATTGAAGTCGTAGACATGGGACAAAGGGTGTTTGTCGGGGGTCATTGGGGCATTCAGTGCCCTGTAATCACCACATGGTCGCCAAGTACCGTCTTTTTTGCAGACTAAGTGAAGGGGACTAGAACAGTGCTTTTTGATTTTTGGCAAATACCCAAGTTCATCCTGTGTTGAAACTCCTGCTTGGCCTGTTCCAACTTGTCTGGTGTGAGTCTGAGAGGCTTATTTTATTTTACTTTTTATTATACGGGCCAAAGAAGGGACAGATATTAAATTAGATAGAATAGATTGAATGATATCAGACAAGGGAGCCGAACAATTGCATATAACGAAAACAGAAAGCAAAAACGAAAACTCACACCACTAACCGGAAACGCAACTTCACCCACTTTGTAACTCTCAGGGACCACTACATCGAGCATCGACGTATTGCAGATCTGACTGAAGAAAGCGATGATGCAACGAAGTCAACCAATGTGTCAGCACCCATAATGGTGCGATTTACAGCTTGCTGTGCCCTCACCAGAGGGTTGTTCCAAAGGTAGAAGATCGGCGAGTTCCTGGTTAGGTACTGGAATACGGCGAAATTGAGCTGAGACAAGAGATTGGGAGAATCCGTAGACTCATCTAATAGCCTCTTTCAAAAACAAGACATCCGCCTCAATTCGCCGATCATCCAAGGAAGAGAGGCTGTGCTTCCTCAAGGCTCCAGAACAGGAATAGTGCTCCCAGCTAACACCTTCCTTGTAAGCAAGGTAGCGCACAAAACTCCGCTGAACTCTCTCAAGGGCGTCCCCTAGCATTGGTGTAGTATTGGGGAGGCTTGGCAGCAACTGGGGATCCTTTAGCTTCAATGACATGGTAAAAATCAGGATCCTGAACTTGCAGTAAAGGAGTTTAGGATACAATTGAAGCAATGTAGCACACTTGTGGGCTGGGTCAATGACGTGAATGGATGAGTTGTTGATCACTTCTGCTTCTGTCACTGGTCGCCAGAAGTTAGTTGAAGAGTCCCTCAAGCAATGATTCTCAATGTCAACGATCACCCCAAATTTACCCGGATGTAAACCGGAAGTAAACTAAATTTGGGCTTTTTAGTGCTGATATCTCTTTATCTGAGAATCTCACCAATACTTCACTACATTTAGCCTTAACCCCATTGTTCTGTTTCGTAACTACGGGATGGGGGCCAATATAAATGAAGCAAGTTGAAACACAGTTTATGACTAGTATATTAAGGCACAGAATATGAATAAGACAACGTGAATAAGGCAACTAAAACCTGAGATGAACCCACACACATAGAACTCAATCTGACAGTTCTACCAACATAACATTTCCCCCTTCTTAAGCCGCGTCCACACTATGCCAAATGAGGGTGGGCACCCTCGTAGGATCCGCAAAGGTGAACAAGTGTGGACGCATGCCAACCTTCCAGAAGGCGACCCAAACGAGGGCGATCCCAAACTGACTCGTGTAGGTCCAGTTTGAAGGATGTGGATCCGCATGAATAGTCTGGATGTGCCAATCACCCTCAGTCGGGTCAGCACGTCAGCAAGTTACAGCATTTTGCAGCATTGCAGACCTGCCTCCCACTAATGCTGCACCCATACAGCATTCACCTAGAGTGTACTGCCAAGTACATCAGTGGCTGGACAACAAATTGGGTCCGAAATGTGGGGATACAGAAAGGTAGGCTGCGACCTGTTATCAGTATACACCGTCAAAGGGCCACCCCCCCGTTTCATTGCTTGACCAGCTGTGGTTATGAGAAGGGCTGCAGAAGGAATTGTGGGAGCCGTCAAAAAGGATTGTTCTGTTCAAAACTGTGCAGGGAGTATGAGAGAATCTGCCTGAATACTGACATTAATGTCTCATTGTTTGACGAAGAGGACATAATGAAGTTTTGCATCATTTGGAAGGAAGGTGCATGTTTTTCCTTATCAACACTTCAAGCAGCAACTAATATGAATATTACAGGTCTCATTCAGATATCATGTTACGTTTTCATAGGAGTTACCAACACCACCGTCCTTGCACCAGAAGAGACCCCCAGGAACAAAAACGTCGGCCTGACAACAAGCCCTGATCCTGGGATTGAAAAGGGAAATTCATAACTAATTCTTGAATTTATGCGTTTTGTTCACTCATTTCCAGATGAACAACGAGCCACAACACGAGATTTTGATAATTCTTTCACAGTACCTCTGGCAATCGTTGATTTGGAAATATCGATCCCCCCTTGCGCTACTATACAAATTAAGAGAAAGCATGGGATGCATTAGATACAACTTACCTCTTTCGATGTCTTGATTCTTTGGGTCATCAAGATGGGAGTAAAGAATTTTCTCAGAAAGAGTAAGTGGTCGGTTCAACCTGAAGCAAAGAATCAGCACGGATTGAGATCAATAGATGATGAAATGCAGGTAGGTAAATGATAAGTTAACATCAATATCAAAGAGAAAAGATATGGTTTTTGTTCGTTTGTTTTTACAATTAAATTCAGTAACTATCCGACCGATTTAAAAAATTCGTTCACCTATTTACATTTTTACTAAGTAACAGAAGCTATAAAATACGTATCCTGTAAAAGTTATTATTTCTCTCTCGTACTCTACATTACATGCCTAACTAGAGTATGCATGTAGTTCTGCATGTAGAAAAGCGAAATCGTCATTCTGCTAAAAACTGTGTTCATTCTGATTGCTGTAGTTTTCCTAAGCGGCTCTATCTTAACCTTGATGTTTAGTATATGATTCAACTCGTATATTTTTTTAACATCCTCTTCCTTCTCGAAGGAGAGCATAAACAGAGGAAGTTTTCTCATAACAGTGACAGATGACCCATGCTATAAAAGCTATAAAATAAGCTATAAAATACGTATCCTGTAAAAGTTATTATTTCTCTCTCGTACTCTACATTACATGCCTAACTAGAACTATAAAAAAAACCCAATCGCCAAATTGATGACATTTTTGATAACGTTTCACCGTAGAAACACATATTCACAGCCCTGAAAGAGTTTTCAGGCAAAGTATTGAAGTGAGGTAGTTTTTCTCTCACATATTTTGTTGAGAGAACTGTCTCGATGTTACCTTGACGTAAGGTCACTGCTTACATGATTTTTAGTGTTAAAAATAGAAAAGCGAAATCGTCATTCTGCTAAAAACTGTGTTCATTCTGATTGCTGTAGTTTTCCTAAGCGGCTCTATCTTAACCTTGATGTTTAGTATATGATTCAACTCGTATATTTTTTTAACATCCTCTTCCTTCTCGAAGGAGAGCATAAACAGAGGAAGTTTTCTCATAACAGTGACAGATGACCCATGCTCATCTTCCTGCTTTTCCTTTTTCACTAGGTTGACTGCCTCTAGTATTTTGAGACCTCTATCTCTCAGGTCTTCAACTATTTCCTCAGCTAAACATGAATGGTGTAAGCCCCGAGCGACCACTTTAATAGGTCGATCGTTTTTATTCTCAAAGGTATACCACTGAAGGCGTTCGTCATTGAGTTTTTTTGTAACTTCCCGATAGGCGTCAGCGTCCTTAACGTTTATTTTCCAAACATTGTTATTTGAGGGCAGTAACTTTCCACTCGGAGTTAGTTGCCGACTTAATTACCAAGTTTAATTTTTTGTATTCTTTAACCCCCACTACGTTAATGGGCGGAGGAGGAGGAGTTGCATTTTTTTCGTGAGTAGGCTTTTTACTAGGTTTAGGCTGTAGTACCTCAGGAGAAGAGGAAGCCATACTTTTTTTTTAGATTTATTTCTGCTTAAAATCCAGTTGGTTTCTCTCTCGAGTTCCCCTTCATCAGTTGTATACTCAACGTTAGGCGCAGGTTCCGTATTAGCCTTCAGACAGCCCAAGTTTTTCTCACTTGCCTCGTAAGCTAGCCGAATTTTTGAAATTTCGGCAACGGCCTGTTCCAACGCATCTACAAGATAGACCACCGTATTCCGATGGGTGAGTATTTCCTCTTTCAACAAATTTATATCATTTGAAATATTCAATTCTTTAGAAAGAGCTTCTCTCGCTCGTTTTATTACCTCGGCTACATGAATTCCTTCCTTTTCCATTCTGCAAGCCGCATTCCAAGGCTCCGCTTCTAGGACACGATTGCACAACGCCCGGGCGCCCGAAATCGCGTATTTACTAAACAATGAGACTTCTCAGGAGAGATGTTTTCGGCTCAACGTCTGAAACGAGACTGCATGACGAAATGAGCAAATGTTCAAACTAGTTTTGCATGAGGAAATATTACGCAAAACACAATTTTATTTTCTGATTTGTGATACCTCATTTTAATTTGGAAATTTTTGAAATCTAAAGAAAGCTGATGAAATGAGCAATTTTGTTTTGCAATGAGTTGCATGAGGAAAATATAGGCAAAAAACAATTTCATTTTGGTTTATTATTCAATAATAAACCATTGTAATCGCTCTGGAAAAAAAATTCTAACCCGCCCTGAAAATTTCATGGTTTACGTTTCAAAGGGTGTAGAATCCGAATCTGCAATAAAAATTTTTCCGTCCGTCCGCCGTACGACGTACGCACGATATCTCCGAAACGGCTGGAGCAAAAAATCTGAAATTTTCAGGAAAAATCCATTTTAGTCCGACGACGCCCCAATTCTTGAGCCAGCTCCTTAACTCAGTTTAAAGTGCCCTTTAAGGGCTGTAAAAGTTTTGTAAAATCCCTGAAAACCTCAAAACTAGTCGAATCGGCCTAAATATTTTCCCATTTGAAGAAAATACCATTAGGAATCGAATGAGCCCTTCCCCACGTCCGTAGGTCGAACCATTCCCGATGTATGGCCCGATTTATGGAGCCAACATTTGCGTTCTTTCGTTTATTATTGTTTGTTTGTAACGTAGTGATGTCCGGCCGATAGCGTCGAGTTGTAGTGAATGTGGATACTGGAGTGATAGCCGATGTGAATACTTGTAGTGTAGTTAGTAGCCGATACACGGGTTGAAGCATTCTGATAATATATAGGTAAATATTATTCAATATTATTACTGGGGTTTATTATTCAATATTATTACTGGGGTAAATAAGTATTCTTTTACTGGGGTTTATTATTCAATTGGCTTGCGTTCATGATTTGAATCTTACTAAGCTTAGGAGTGTGCGTGTTTCACAGGTGATAGAGTGATTATTGAATTTCAGGAGATATGCATAGACCACGTAAATCGGTTCTCATCCAAAACACCTATTTGGATTGATCAGTTGATGATATTTGTGTGCCCCCTCTACATCTGTCTACCTTTGGCTACATCGTTTAAATTTGGATTTGGGGAAGTTCTAACGAGTGCCAAAGGACTTGATAAATTATAGATGTTTTTATTGTGTGGGGGTATTGAGGTTCAATAAAAAAAAGGCTGCAAATTCTGTCACTGGGGTTTATTATTCAATCGGCGTGCGTTCATGATTTGAATTTCTACTAAGCTTTGGAGTCTGCGTGTTTCACAGGATAGGGCGATTATTGAATTGCAGGAGGCACACAAATATGATCAACTGATCAATCCAAACAGGTATTTTGGTCGAAAACAGATTTACGTGCTCCATGCATATCTCCTGAAATTCAGTAATCGCCCTATCCCGTGAAACATGCACACTCCAAAGCTTAGTAGAAATTCAAATCATGAACGCAAGCCGATTGAATAATAAACCCCAGTGAAAGAATTTGCTGCGTTTTTAATTTTTGATACCTGAAAGTTGAAGAATCTCATAATTTTTCTTCCAATTTTGCCCATCTACCTTGTTTTATAATTTTCAAACTGCTGTAGTTAGAATGGATTGAGATATCTCCAATCCGATTTCACCATCTTGTGATAGTTTACAAAACCTATATAAAAGAGAGTCACCTACTTGGGGGTTTTCGGGTAATTTTCCACCATTTGAAATGCCCCAAATCTCCCCTTCGAGTGAGGCGATTGTGCCCATCTTCAAACTTAGCCTTCTGAAAGGTTAGATCGATTTTTTGTGCAAATTTGAGCTTTCTCTCTCAATTCTATCGAGAGTTATCGTCTGGAATCAGTTTTGGCACCTTCTGACAGTGGATTTAGAATGCTTTGAGACGGATTTTGGTGCAAAAATGTTTTGATTTTCGAGCGGGAACAATTATTTTTTTTTCTTCGAAAATTCGCTAATACTACAGCAGTTGAAAGAAGTTCTAATATTTATTTTTTTTCACGTTAGGTAGCAAGGACACTTGATGGAATTTTCTCAGTGAGTGAAGAGTAAACCCAACCGATGTTATCGGAGCAAAAACATCGATATATCGATATTTTCGAACGTGTGGCATCGATGGCGAAACATCGTAATATCGAAGCCAAACATCGATATTTCGATAATATCGATGTTGATGTCCCATCCCTAATATTAAAGGATTGATTTCAACTAAGGAGCTGCTGTTGATTTTTCGAACGTATTTGGAGCGGGAGAGTGTAAGGGTAAGTTGTAATGTCAACCGAGCAGGCTTAATCGTTGAGGTGCTTCCCTTACACTTTCCCGCTCCAAATACGTTCGAAAAATCAACAGCAACTCCTCAGTTGAAATCAACCCGTTAACATAATATCCAAAAAAGTCTTCCACCATTTTTTATTTAAAAAAAAAAAAAAAAAAAAACGAAAGAACGAGTGATCTTGTAAAGGGTTGACGGCATGAGCGGCCCCGCAGGCAAGTTGGGGTAGGAATCAGTGCGAGAATAATCACGGACAAAAAATCCTACATCAATCCTTTTAGTAAAGTATAGATCAGTTGGAAAAATAGATGCGTTACGTATTCTGTGATTCAGCCCTAGTTTTCCGAAGTTGGCCATTTTTTGTCCTTAGCCAAAATTTCACTTCATTTTGGGTAAGCATTACTAAAATTTTGACGATAAATTCAAGTAATTTCGATTTGGCACTAAATTTGAGTGAAATTCGGCTACATTATAGCGCAATTCTTCATTGTAGAAAAGTTGCTGATATAAAAGAGCCATGTTTCTTAAGTTTGGATTTCCTGGTGACTAATGGGTGCATGATCGATTCGAAGAAAGGCTGTCTTACTGTGGGAAAATGTAGGTCAAGATTAGAAGCGAGATAAATGGGTGACTATTTGTGCAACAATGGGATGGTAGTGGGAAAGGTTGTGACGACCACATATCTGACTGGGGGGAAAAAGTCTGGATCCATGCCCTGGAGCCGTCCTCTAATCCAGAATATGCCTGTGTCAAACATTGCTGCCACACGTCAATGTAATGGTCAACTTGGCAGAACCACGAACAAAAGAATAGTATTAGCTCAGATCACAGAAAAACAAGAAATACAGGGGCCAGGAGGAAAACCACGAGCCCAGATTTGCAGAAAGGATTCTTTAAATTTATGGTTCTAAGACTACTGGACGAAAATTTACAAATTGGCCTCAAAAACCGTACATCAATCCGAGATGTGCCAGTACTCTTGGCACCTTGATCAATCAATCTTCAGGGACAATGTTTTAGGGTTGAAATATTAAAAATCAATATCTTAAACAATTTCGATGTAAGGGGGTACTTTTTTTAAATTCAGATAGAAATTAATTAGTTCTATGAATTGAAAGAGACCACTCGGATTGCTATAGAATCACACGCTCGCTCACCATTTGAAAAATAGGGAGGGTTGTCTTTAATGCGAGGTCTGAGTGAAACCATGAGATTGACAATAGACCTCAGAACATGGCAGATGAGACTGCTTGGGATGCTGTACGATCATCCATTTGTTCCCCATTAGAAAAAATATCGAGGGTTGTCTTTACCACAAGGACTGAGGGTGGATACTAAATTGAGTAAATGGCGACATTCTTGAGTGTGAAGGATAAAATATGAATATTCAGTAGTAGTATCCCAACACTGTCTCCCAAGTAGCTCACAGGTAGTGTTGCCGATTCCTTAGACTATTTTATTTTTATTACTTCCAGTACAAAAAATCTTTGTAATCGACCAAGAAAAAGAAACGTTTGATCTCGCCTCAAAATTTTTAAGTTTACGTTCCAAGATGAAATGATTCTTAAAAAGAGGTATAGAACAAAACATCCATTTATCCCCTGTAAACGGCCCAGAGCTTTAAGTAATAAACCTATACGTATAATTTGCAGCATTTTTTCAGTTGGTCAGGTACCTACGTATTCAACATAACGAAGCCTAAATGCTTTTCAATGAATCTCATGTTACTTTGATCATCATCAATAAATTTGAGGATTCATTTCTAAATCTATACTTGTCATCCTGAGCAACGCACAGGTTAACCAGCTATTCATCTCTTTTTTCTCCTAAGAGACTCGCGCTGTTCTCATTTGGATATGATCTAACATCAATTTCCACCATAGGATGCTTAATCAAATGATTAAAACTAATTTTATCCATGGGAATTTATGGAGGGGGTCTAAACCTTTTGATTGCATTCATAAGAATTATTAAACGAAGGGTGTACAAAAGCACCGCGTTGTCAGCAGGTAAGGTGGTAACTTCTAGATTCAAACGGTCATTGTTAAACCAAAGGAAGGCGTTATCTCCTCTAGATACAACCAACCTATTGTGGTCTCTCTCAGATTTTAGGCTTTTGTAGACCACCTAACAAGCCTTAGTTAAAAAAGGATAGATTATAATAGATATCTGTGAATTCATTTACTCCTACTTTATTCACCCTTATCAATGTACACTTTACTTTCAAACAATGTCACCGTTTCATTTTATTCTTTTTTAAGAATAGCAGCTTCATAACCAATCTTTCCGCAACTACTTGTCTAAGACTCACCCTCATTCAGTTTGAAAATAATTAATGGCATCATGTTTGCTATGAGTTAGAATGAAGATGAAATCCCAAGTTAGGATCTTAGCATAGAATTGCTTCTACCAACATTTTTCTCATATACACAAATCACAGGATAGGGATAGTATGAACTATTCAAGACGTAACTATTCAAATTTTGTTGATAAAGTAAGAGAGTTACGAAAAATATGCGCAACGAGCCTGCTTTATACACTAGGAAGTAGTATACAATAAATTCCAGTTAGACAGGGTAAATATATAGTAAGCATCGCCCGCCGATAACAAGTTGACATGAGGCCAAGATGTATTATAATAATTCAAGTGTTTTGAGGTACTTCCTGTTTTAATGGTCTATCTGATAAAGGGGGGCTCGTCCCACATTTTCGCCCCCCTTCCCATTGTATTATATTTTTGGAGTTGGTTGGTCGTGTTAGGTGCTGGATAACCCTTATTTTATTGTAAGCCGAGTTCTTGGAATCTGGGACGAGGCTCCGGGATTTTTGTTTGTTTGGTCAATGGTCCTGGTAGGGGATAGGATTGGGCAATACAAGGTGTCAAGGAGGGGAACCGAGGAGGCGTCAGCCGTGAGGTTGAGGAGCGCGCTCTTCTCTTCTTGACTCCAGCGCATCATCAACAGGACCGACGTCACCCCCGAGGAGACCAGGGGCCGAGGGTGGCCGACCGCCACGCCGCCGCCTGCATACCCCATACATCAAGGTACTGTGTTGACCCTCTCCTATTTCACACAAGAGTTTTTGTTAGAGTTTCGCATTTCTAGCCCCCAGATCCTAGGAATGAGGCTGTAGGGGGCCTAGCATCGGCGCCAACTCCATAGGCCCACTGTAAAGAATTTTCCCTAATATAACAGTTCAAACGGCCACCGGACTAACGTTGTTATGAGTTTTACCGAAGCCCCTCGTTCCTAATCCCTGCACACCCCCTACACGCTCCCATTGATCTATTTATACCTAGTTCAGGGTATATGGGTAAGATAGGGAGCGCTCAGCGGCTCCGCCCCTGGGCCCGTGCTTCCCCCGTTTTAGGTGCTGCCTCACGAGCTCGCCACCCGATTCGCAGGTACAGGACACAAGAGGGGAGCGCCGGAGTAAGAGCACGGTCTCAGAGGCGCGAATGCAGGACTTTGGGTAAGTTACCGCCCGGGAGGAGGTTGCTGTCCCCCCGGGACCCTCCTCGCGCCGCCAGGGTAGTCAGGTTGGCGGCCCGAGGGGGGTGGGTGCTGACAATATGGCTACCGTGTATTCTGTTTTTATTCATCATTTTTAGGTAATTTGTTTTACCTTCCTAATCGTTCCATATACGATCCAATACGGATTTGTTTAGTTTTCAGATTAAATTTAGTTTCCTACCCAGTGAGGATACTAAATTCTTGTAATTCTCATACCTATCCTTCTTTCATCCGATTAAATTCTCTGAAACTGTGGATAAGGACCAAGATGATCTCATACAAACTGCATTGTTCCTCTGAACAATTCAGACATGAAACCGAACTAGGCGATTCTGAGCCCAAAATTACTAGGAAAACAACACCAAATTTTCCTATGTCCATAAAAACCTCAAAAAAACCACGTATTTGACTAATCCAAAAATCCAACATTGATCCAGATCTGCCAATCAACGTTAAGGGGCTATACGTAAGGATTAAACTATCAAAAAACCTAAATCTCAAAAACTTTTCTTTTTGTCAGGTAGGATTTAGGTATATGAATCGAATGAGGGCATTCGGGTGGCTGCACAAACATCCGTTCGCTCAGCATTTGAAAAATCAATCAGACAGACGGTCGAGCTGCAGAGCCTTTCTACGAGAGATCTTAGCTAGACCACGTGGCTGGCGAGTGGCCAAGGAGAACGGTTAAGCTCTACAATTATACTATCTATCTATAATGCCATCACCCGAGCTTCGATTCAGTTGAGGATAATAAGCGGAAGCATTCATGTAGCCTATATTTTTATTTTTTCTTATCAAATTTCAATTAGATTTTCCACATGTTTTCGTGTGTACCTAAGAAGCATTATCTCTGATGTACAGCCCATTTGTGATAGTCCTGTGATTAGTGTAGGAAGGGTATAGAGTATAGAAATAATACACCGTTATGTAATAATTTGGGCCGTTTCAATTTCCCCTGTATACCTCCTATTGACAAGAAAAATCACTGAATCTTTCTCATAAAACTGTGAAGACCTGATTGATCCTAAAAAAAAGTGCAACACATCAAACATAAACGATATGGAAAACGGCTGATGATACATGGACTGAACACATTACCACACGACATGCACGTTTCTAATACACAGGTACTTCTGGTTCTGACTCTTATATAGTAACAATAATGACATATAACCGATAATATAATTAACAATAATAACTAATCATGGGAATGACGAACGTTTTTATCTAACTGACTGTACAACATTCATTTTCATTTATTTTGAAGTTGGGACCCCAAGGGTAGATGGGCCTGATTCGCATTCTGCTGATGAATTACTAAAGCAGCAACGCAGCTGCAACTGCAGTTTTGCTAAAGTAGCATTACAAAAAAAGTTATACTGAACGTTATAACTAACAATTGGAACTCACCTTTTCCGAATAACTTGGAGGTTTTTCATAAGGCCTTCATAAGGTAGAGGAGCCTTGTCGAATTTGCTCATAGCCACAGCAGCCATGGCTGGACTGGTGTGGAGACATCTTCGAACTCCCACCACAAACGCCTCCTGTAGAAAAATAAATTCTACATGAAAATTTGAACAAAACACCTAAGTAAAAAGCACTAAGATAAAGCAAACTAATATCTAAGGCATGGAAATACATCAAATAAATATATTGGTAAGGCAAACAGTAAGATAAAGCGAACTAATATCTAAGGCATGGAAAGAGATCAAATAAATATCATATTGGTAAGGCAAGCACTAGGATAAAGCAAACCAATATCCAAGGCATGGAAAGACATTGAATAAATATCATATTGGTAAGAAGAGCATGCATTACGTTTTTTTTTCTTATTTTTTTTAGATAATCATGATGAATGCAGAATTGTTCGAAAATAAATGCACGAAAATTGGCTGAGTGTTCTAATAGGTTGTTGGTAGCAGAGGTTGAATGGAGGTTGAATACCATTAACACCTCTCCCCCCTTCCCTTACCGACATCAACAATTCAAAATTCATTAAATTTGATAAGATAAGTTTATTACAGAAAAATTGGGATAGGACAAAACACAACAAACGGAAATCGAACAAAAAAAGAAGAACCTTGGTGATCTTGTTTTGAAAATTATTTTAGATCTTGCGAATTTAATTTTGGAAGGGGGTGTATAGAGGTAATGGTGATTTCCGTTTGTCCAATCAATTTTTCTCGAACAAACTTCTCTAATAAAATTTGATGATTTTGAATTTTTGATGTCGGCAAGGAAATGGGAGGGGGGGGGGGGTAGTGGTATTCAACCTCCATAGAACCTCTGCTCATACCTATTAGAATATAGGAGAACACTCAGTCAATTTTCGTGCATTTATTTTCAAACAATTCTGTATTTACAACTATGTTTATTGATGATCATTAAATAAATAAATAAAAGACGTTATGTATGCATGCCTGCCTTACCAATATGTTTATTTCCATGCCTTAGTCTGTGCCTGTCTGATTAGCAAATTTGTTTGTGTTGATTTGATCTTTTTTGGATATTTTATGGAACTCGCGTGTGACCTGTAATAAGACCCACCCAATTGATGTCGGTAAAACTTGTCCAGCGGCATTTTCGTCCCATGAATCGTTATCAAAAGCTTACTTTCGATATATTTTAAGATTACAGAATCTTCCAAGTTCATTTAAAACATGTAAATTATGAAGGAAGACATCAAGGAAGCTATACACCACAACCAATTGGGTAGTTT
Source organism: Creontiades dilutus (assembly GCA_031894815.1). Lineage (NCBI taxonomy): Eukaryota > Metazoa > Arthropoda > Insecta > Hemiptera > Miridae > Creontiades > Creontiades dilutus. The sequence goes on along the minus strand of JAVIWC010005168.1, from coordinate 439,286 downwards.
TTTTTTAATTCCAGAACTTTAATATGGTGAAATACACAACCTCAAATTTCATTAGATTCTCGGGACTGCCTTTCTGGAGCTAAAGTCCCTTTCCGGATGCCTGAAGTGCTTATTTTGATGATCGGTGAGGGTATTCTCACTTATGTCCCACGTCATACATACATACTACAGGTTAAGGGGAGGACTTTTTTATTGTCAGTTCGTCTTGTTAGTTGTATTCTACATCAACAGTTGAACCAAGCGCTTTCGCCATATGGCCCCGTCAGGGATTAATTGTTTTGATAATAAATTGTTCCTTTTTATACAGTTTCACATTATGTATGGGATATTGGGAGCAGAGTGGGGCAAAAAATTGTGGCAACTAATAACTAATGATTAATAGTCAAGAGTTAATAGTTACATACCGTTTGAAAGCTTTTAAAAAATATATACCATTCAAAAGGTTATTTTTTTAATACGATCCGAAAACTGATTTTATGGCTCATTTTTAGGCAACGAGTCTATACGGACTTAGTCACTCGCGACGAAGTTTTGGAAACCCATTTCAAATAAAAACGGAGTAAGATAGAACGTTGTCTATATTTCCACGAAAGTAAAGAGTTACACTGTTAAATCGATTTCGACGGTTAGGTCATCATCATTAACAAACATGAACATGTTTCATGTTAATGTTTGTTACTGATGATGACGATTCAATATGGCGAATTCAATGGCGATACAATTGATGGAGTTACGGATACTTTACTTAGATAAGGTCGAAAACAAGGAAAAATCCTGGAACTTGAATAACTCGGAACCGAAGCCTCTAAAAAACTCTATGAGACACTTTTTGTCGAAAATTAGTAGTAGATTGCGCGGGTGAAGTACTGTGCACCTCATCATGTATATCCTGTATACTGGGGGCTTGTTAGTTTTATTCTAGCCTGCTACATTTCTTTGTAAACAAGATGTTGGCTGGAGTTATTTTTGGTGGTCCTTCTGTATAATATTCCATCATTAAACGTTTTTCTCCCCTCTACCTCCTCTCAGTATACCTGAATGGCAACTAATGACTCAATTTTATTTCAGGAATTCATTTTAGCCCAATCAAGATATACATCCGTGCTAGCAAGAGATCCAAACGTGATTTTTTTTCTTTTTAAAAGAATATTATGTATCATTATGTTACGACGTAAACCAGTGGTCAGAAACCAGGGTTTCCAAATACACAAATCTGCAAAAATGGTTGTTATGGCATTCAAGTTACAGCATTTCAAAAAAATTTTTTTTTAAGTGAAAAATTGTCAAAATAGTGGCTGATTTTGTGGTATATCTTCTAAAATACTCACCGCTCGTCAAATATTATGAGGAAAGAAGTTTTAGTAAGACTAAAGGTGGTGTTGCTCTATCCGATCGTCTATGAGACAAAATGTCTCCGATTGACGAGGCCTGTCGATAGGACATTGACGGTACTTCTGAGAAAACCTTTTCTGTGGTATAATTCCTTTGTATAATTCAGTGTTAATCTTTAAACCCCCCCCCCCCCCCCCCCCAAGTTGCTTTTCAAGCATTTCAAGATGGACCCAGTAAAAGCTTGGATGCAGAGAATACAACATTTTGCCAGAAAAGTTGCCCGTTAATCTTTTTCAAAAGTAGGAGAATATTGATTTTCTGAATTTTCGTGGCCGGATGGTGTCTTGGATGTATCCATGTGAAAAATCATGGCTTCGTAAATTTATCCTGTTTCTTTCCGTAATATATATATGTTTAACCGTATTGGGCACGCCTAATCAGTACTTGCTCGCTAATCAGTTGCTTGCTAATCAGTACTTGCTCGGCATCCCTCAGTTCCTGGGTCAACAATGGTTTGATGGTAGATGACCCAAGTGGCCGTCGACCTGAATGGGCATGGTGAGAGAGGCGCAAGCACCAGGCAACCACACGATGGAGTCTATCATATGAACTAAACTGTTCTTCAAATTCTGAACTAAGTAAGGTTGTGTGAGCCTGAACAGGCCGAATTACACCCGCCACTTCTACACTTTGTAGTTCTGGACGTATCCTACGGATTGTCCATGCAGATTGGGGGGCTGTCAGCCATTGAGGGCCATTCCACCACAAGTTTGAATGGACCAATTTACAGGGTAGAAGGCCTCTAGAACCATGAAAGAACAATATTACTATCAGAGCAGACAATCATTCGAGCTACTGGGAACAAGGAACATACTTTAGCTAACGTACGAGCCAGAAGTTCGGCGGCAAGGAGCTCCAGACGTGGAATTGACTCCTGTTTTAAGGGGGCAATCCTAGCTCATGCCAGCACCAAACAAACGGAGACGGATTGGTCAGATTGGCTCACATGATAGACAACTGCAGCATAGGCCCTTTCTGAAGCATCAGCAAAACCCACAAGCCATTGGTCTGTAAATGGAGTAGATGGCGTCTCCAATAGCCTCTCCTACTCAACTGCTACTCTCACCTTCCCGTGGTGCAGCCTGTTAAAGAGAAACTCTGAAAAGAGATCTCTGACTAGCGAGAGGGGTGTGTGGGTGTACAGATGAGGCGGGAATCTGTACTCCCTAGTCCTTTACCTATCTTTTCCTCTTCCTAATTTCCTTTCTAATCCTATTTTCTCTTTCCCGTCCCCAACCCTAGATGGAACAGCTACGTTGATGGGTGCATGGCTAAGGGGGTGCTTAGTCGCTAGTAGCAAACTCCGTAGAGCTGGCCACTCACGGTTTAACTACCTGCTGATCCTGGGCAATCAGGGTGAGCTCAGGATCTTACCTGAACCCTGCTTAACAAAAGCTTTCATGGAATGTAACTTTGAAAATAAAACCCAAAAAGCAAAATGTGACGATGTCACTGTGTCGGATGAAGAGAGGCTATTAAAAAGCCCTCCATCTGATACAAATACTATACCTATGGACGTCACTGAGAGCAGTGCTACCATTGCCTCAGCAACATCCATTCAAGGTGACCAACAGGTGAATTCACCTGGGGCCACAAATGAAGAGGACACCCCTAATACCCCAAAGCCTGAAGAGGAATGGTTTACCAACTACAAGAGGCTGGGAGGTGCAGGGAAGAGGCGGTTTGCCTATTTTATGAGGCAAGGAAAGACCAGAGAAGAGGCTGCAATCCTGGCGAAAACACCTATGCCAACTGACCAGAAGGAGAAGGGAAAGAGGAGTCGATCCTCAAACAACACCACACCCGACAGCCAGAAATCAGCTCTTAAGAAAAAGAGAGTTTGTTTTCATAAACCTCAGCCTTCTGAAAACCCGGATTTGAATAAATCATACAGTGCAGCGGTCACTGGGAGGAAGATTGGTGCCCTAGACATAAATTTTCCTCAAAAGCTACTCAGCTTTGGAGATATGCTGCAGGTGCAGGAGGACATCCTCCAAGCAATAGTTGACCTGGAGGGCAAAGGGCCTCAGCCCGTCTTTCAGGGATCCAACTATCGGAGAGGATGGCTCTCTATTACCTGCCAAGATGACGGCGCGGCAGAGAGGTTAAAAAACCACATGTCAACCAGTCAACCCCTAGAGGGTTTCACCCTTAAAGTGGTGGAAGGGGATGAACTTCCCCATCCCATGGTAGCTAGAGGGTATTTCCCTATGAGTGCTGGCGACAACAACGAGAGGATAATTGGACTCTTAAAAAGCCAAAATAAGAACCTCAATGTCGACCATTGGAGGGTCCTCGATCGCTACAATAGTGAAACTATGGCCATCCTCACCCTATCCCTGGACATGGCCTCAGCAAAAAAGCTGAAAGAATCATGTAGGGTGAATTTCAAGTTTGGACAAGCCAATATAAAGATAAAGTCTGGCCGCAAACAGGTGACTGCTGGTGGTGAGACAGAGGCAGAGTCCGGCGCTGACAAAGAGGGTCCTGGACCGGAGGAGGGCTCCCAGCGGGCTGAACCGGAGCTAATGCATACGGCACCTGCTGGACAGCCTGAACCCGTTCCTGGACCATCGAAATCTGGTGCACAAAGGACTCCAGAAAACTCCCACCAGTCAGGAAAACCCAGGAAAGAACCCCACACTCCGGCACAGCAGAGGTTATTAACCTCAACAGCCGAAGGAAGTGGTGGCAAGAAGAAGGAGAAGCCCATGAAGAGTTTTAGACCAGAACTCCATGGGCAGAGAAGTAGGAAGCCAGGCCGCCCTCTGGAGGAATATCAAAGGAAGAAGAAGGGCGGCAAGAAGAGGCGATGACCTCCACATCAGGGCTGGGCTTCGTCCAGGTGAATCTTCACAGGGCTGAAGTGGCCTCTGCCACCCTCTGTGAGGTTTTTGCCAGGAGGAAGCTCGATGTAGCCCTGATTCAAGAACCCTGGGCAGGCAAGGGCAAGATAAAAGGAATTCCCTCGAGCACAGGTAAGTTGACCTATTGTTCTAATGAAGAACGCTGCTGAGCAGCAATACTCATTAATAAAAATGTATCATTTATGCCAATGGCAGATTTCATTTCCAGAGATTTAGTAGCAGTGACTTTAGAGGAGAATACTCCTCAGGGAAGAAGGCACATTGTGGTGGCTTCAGCCTACTTCCCCGGAGAGGTGAATGAGGCGCCTCCACCAGAAGTCAAACGTCTGGTAGAACACTGCAAGGAGAAGAATCTGCACTACCTTATTGGCTGTGATGCAAACGCCCACCATCTTGTGTGGGGAAGCACCAACACAAATCCTAGAGGTGAGTCTCTATTAGACTTCTTTTCAGCATGCCAGGTGATGGTTTTAAACAAAGGGGTTGAACCTACTTTTGTCACTAGAACTAGGAAAGAGGTCATTGACCTCACTCTGTCTAGCTCGTTTGTGGCCGATCGTATCACACACTGGCATGTATCAAATGAGATCTCCTTATCTGATCACAGGTATATCATGTTCAACCTTGATTTCCACCAGCAAATCATGGAAACATACCGTAACCCAAAGAAAACTGATTGGGTACTTTTTCGAGAGATCCTCAGACATGAACTGGAAGGACTCAACTTACAAATAAGCACGCCTGAGGAACTTGATATCCTAGCAAGGCAGATGCAAGCGGCAATTATGAAAGCATATGAAGAAAGTTGCCAGCTTAAAACCAAGAGGAGCAATCGAGATGCTCCATGGTGGAATGATGAGTTAAAGAAACTTCGTTCCTTAGCGAGGAGGTTCTTCAACAAGGCAAAGCATACTGGTGCATGGGACTTATATAAAAGATACCACTCCAAATATACCGCTTCCCTGAGAAGAGCAAAACGGTCCTCCTGGAGAGACTTCTGTGAAGGATTGAAAGATGTCTCTGCTCTGGCCAAACTACAGAAAGTTCTCTCCAAGGACAGGCCGAATCAAATTGGATTACTCTGAAAGGCGGATGGAAGTTACACAAATGATATCAGTGAAACCCTGGAGTTGCTCATGGAAGTACACTTCCCGGGCTCTAAAGTCATCTCAGGGGATCAATTGACCCCGATTCAGGATGCAGAAAACACAATCCGCCTACCCAGTCGTACTATCCTGAATTATGCAAAGAAAATGTTTACTTCCAACAAGGTTAAATGGGCCCTCTCATCATTTAAACCTTATAAGTCTCCAGGAGGTGATGGCATCTTTCCAGCTCTGTTGCAACAGGGCCTGGACCTTCTGATGCCTTCTATCATCAAGACTTATGTACTCAGCTACTCACTAGCATATATCCCAAGGATGTGGAGAGAAGTCAGAGTGGTGTTCATACCAAAGACGGGAAAAAGCTCCTTGCCAACTCCCAAATCGCAGAGACCTATCAGCCTCACTTCTTTCCTCCTGAAGGCCATGGAGAAAATCATTGGCCAGATGATCAGAGATGACCATCTCACAACATGCCCAATTGCAAAGGCCCAACATGCCTATCAAAAGGGCAAATCAACTGAGACGGCTCTCTCAGCCACTTTTCATTGATTGGCTATTGCTAGACCCATGCTCACATATGCAGCTGTCATATGGTGGCCAAAAACCTGCCAGTCTGTGGCACAGGTGGAGTTGAACAAACTCCAAAGGCTTGCATGCCTTAGCATTACAGGGGCAATGAACACATCACCCACTGCGGCACTAGATGTTCTTTTAGACCTCACACCTCTGCACATTTATGTGCAGAGGACAGCCTACCTGGGGGCAATCAGAATGCTGCAGGTGGGTGGTTTCAGCCGACCCTTATCTAAAGATAGTCACTTAGGAATACTGGACAAGATTAAAACAGAGCCAGTGACTATGTCAGTTGCCGACATTATGTTGGAAAAAATGAACTTCGACCTACCCTTTAGGGTGATCATCAATGATCGTGAATTCTGGAAAAGAGGCCTCCCTCAATTTGAGCCAGGTTCACTAGTGTGGTACACGGATGGGTCTGTGATGAATGGTGCAGCGGGACTGGGGATCAGGGGCCCAAACTTTGCTCTTTCCAAACCTCTGGGCAACGTAGCCACCATTTATCAGGCAGAAACTCATGCTATAGAAATATGTGCACAAGAGATTGCCAGGAAACGACTCAAAGGTGCGAGAATTTACATACTATCAGACAGCCAGGCAGCATTAAAGGCTATTTCTGCCTTCTCAACAACATCAAAGCTGACTTGGAGTTGCCTCACCTCACTCAAGGCTGCAGCCCACGGCAACAAATTAACGTTGCTTTGGGTACCAGGTCATGAAGGAATAGAAGGCAACGAAGAAGCTGATCGACTAGTTAAAAAGGGATCAGAGTCCAGCCCAATTGGACCCAAACCGCAACTAGGGATTACCAAGAGTTATATAACTCAACAGGTCCAGAAATGGGAGGACAAGACTCGAACAACATATTGGCAAGACACTCCTAAGCAGAGACAAGCCAAGCGGTTTCTTACAATCTCAAAGAAACGCGCACATTCCCTATTGTCACTGAGGCGTACAGACCTTCGCAAACTTGTGGGACTCCTCACTGGCCACTGTCCTCTAAGGTACCACCTTAACAAAATGGGTAAGGCCAGGACAATAGAATGCCGGCTCTGTTGCGAAGAAGCGGAGACAGCTGAACACGTACTCTGCAACTGCCCTGCTGTCGCATCAATAAGATTCCGGCATTTCGGAAAGGGTACCCTAACACCCACCGATATTGCCAAGGAAACGCCTGAAAACCTCCTTCACTTTATGAATGAAGAGGCCATCAAAAAGATTCTTAAATAAAACTGGGAAAGTGTCACAATAGATCCTAGCGGCATTGATTATATACCTCCTACTAGATAATGCAAGCAATGCTAGAATTTGTAGCCCAGTTTTTATCGCGCGGACCCAGCGCAACCTGTTGACGGTTGGCTGAAAAACGGCTGTGAGCTGGCGCTGTCTGGGAGGGTAGCGGCAAATGTTGTATCTAGGTCGGCTCGACTCGCCTCAGGCCATTGTTTGTCGTTGGTCGATATTACAAAACTTTAACAACCCTTGTAGGGCACTTTAAATTAAGTGAGAGAGCTGGCTAAAGAATTGGGGCGTTGTCGGACGGGATTTTTCCTGAAAATTTCAGATTTTTTGCTCCAGCCGTTAGGGATCAATCGTGCGGACGGACGGAAATTTTTTTATTGCAAATTCGGATTCTACACCCTATTAAACGTAAACCATGATATTTTCAGGGGGGGTTAGAATTTTTTTTTTTTTTCAAGAGCGATTACAATGGTTTATTATTGAATAATAAACCAACAAACCATGTTTAAATTGATTACTAGGTTCATTATCATTTACATTCTATCTAGTGATGTAATATATTTTTGAATGTCGTCACATTAAACGCTGTTTCAATCAACTTCACAAGTTGTTTTTTCGAGGTTTTTCTTGACCTAGGCAAGTGGAGTGTCGCCAACTGGTAATCTCGTATGCCGAATCGACTATCATGGATCCCAGACCAGTCCGGGCTCATCCGACCTTGAAATTCTAAGTTTAAGGGTGAAAATGATGAAATTTCAATTTTTTGAATCCCAACTTTCTTCATTTTCTCGTTTTGACGACTTGGCAGTAGAAAAAAGAACGCGGAGGGGGAGGGAGGGGGTTATGAGGGGGTTTCAAAAAGAGTGAGCTTTTGTGAAATTATTTGCAGCTTTTTAGGACGCCCCTCTGATGCAAGGACTCACCAATAGTGGGAGAACTATTATAATTAATCCAGGAGTTGATTCCTTTAGTTTTTCATTTCGAAATATAGATTACCTTTTGTTCTTAGGAACACTTGCGGTTGACACTTGTTCCTCGACGAGATCGAACTCCTTCTAAATCTTCACCACTAGATGGCTCATTTTCACCCGAAATTCCAATCATAGAATCGCTGTGACTATCCAGGCTCAACTTTCTCAAAATTTTTCCACCGGAGGAAGATTAAAACGTTAGCAGCGACAAAGGGGGAGACTCGATTGCTAGAATACGCTACGTAAAGAAGGGATGCACGCTCAAGATAGAGATTACATAAAGGAGGAACGCACGCTTGCTGCACAAATCTCCCTGATCATGCTTAAGGAATAGTCTATATGAAACTCGATAGAGAACGGACTGTTTCATCCCTTGTTTTCATCAAGTGTTTCAGTCCGCTACAGTGAACGTATCTTAACAAACTTTATTTTGAATTGAAAAACCTATATTTTGAAATGGAAAGCATTTGGGAGTCCACTGTAGCTTCTCCGAGTCAGCTTAAACGGTTTTTTTTCGGAAAACGTTTAATTTGACTCAGAGAAGCTATAGTGGTTTGGGTCGATATTTATTCACTTCACTAGGCAAATGATGTCAACATAATACGTTGGACATCATATGAGATTTTCAAACCGTTTTTTCCCGACTACCCTGGAAATTTGAGCGTCATCAAACCACCAGAACCTGAGAAAATTTTGATTATTAGTGGATGTTTGATTATTAGTTGACGTTTGCGGATCCGCAGACAGATGTATTTATTTCTGCGCAATGAAACCCACACAAGGCCGTCCATTCACAACCCACATATTCCCTGAAAATTTCTCCTAAATCGGATGAAAACCTTAAGAATTAGTCTATGATCTGCGGACTCAAAGACATACGAATTTTTAATTTCTCGAAAGTGGAGAAGATTACTTTAACTATAGGTAGAGTCTGGAAAAATATATTGAAAAATTTTGCTAGAGATTCGGTTGAAACGAAACACCATCCAACGTGTGACCATTTTATCTCCAGCCCAGATAACCACCTTTTATCTGAGCCCGCCAATCAACGTCCCAGTAAATTGATCAAAAATCGAAACTGTCCGTTGAAAGACCGTAAAGAAAAATTAGCCTTATGAGGAGAATTTTGGTTACAATTTTTGTTATATCGTGTACAGATATTCAAGTTGAAATGTTTTGAAATTTTGAGAACATTGTGAGCTAAAAAAATTGTTCACTATAACTGACATGGAAAACAAGCTTCTGCGTGCAACATTCAGTTTAGCATTCAGTTTTTCCACTTTGATTCCTTCGTATAAGTCTCTGTGAGTAGTACCTACCCGTAGTAGTTACACTTAATTGATTACGCAGTTGACGTAAGTACGTACTTAAGTACAGAAATTATGTTGGTCAAGATTGTGGGTTTGACAAATTATCCCTAACGACTTAAGAAGACACTCGATTCTTCATGTAACGAACGACTTCATGTTTTACTAACTCATTTTTACGGCATACTCGTACTTACATAACGAAGGTTAAATCCGGAGGGGAATTTGCTGACACCGAAGCAGGCAATTTTTTAGATCTAGTTACAATTTTGAATAGTTACACATTTTTTGGTGGCAATTTTGTTCTTGGTGTTGGCGAATCGAGTCCGACCGCTCTCCCACGTGTTTACACCTCATTCCCGCCCAAAAGTGCCTCTTAGAAATTTATTTTAAAGGCTTCGTTTCTTAGTAATATCGCTTTATTGTTTTTCTTGTTTTCAATTTTTCTGCACTAAAATTGCCCGACCTCTCTTAACTTGCGCAGAAAAATCGAATTTGAACATAGCGTTGGAAAGACCGTGAAATTTCCCGTCTTTTGAAGCTTGACGGATAATGTTTCAGAATTTGTTCTTGCGAAATTGTGGAGTGAAAATGGAGTCGAATTTGTCAAAATTCAAAATTACCTAGCATATTACCATTGATTATATACCTCCTATAATTAATAATAATTTTGCAAACAGCTAAATTAGGTGAATAACTATGCTATACACGCTGTGAAAAATATAACACAATATGTAATAATTTTGTAAAAAAGAAACGACATGGCAACATGAGAATTTGGGGAAACTACACGTCTAGTGTTACTGCACGCCTAAATGTTAATAAGGAACTAACAACATCATTTACCTCTATGTCAAATTTATGCTTAATCATCCTAGTTTGAGCGTGATTGAGTAACAAAACAAAATTAACATTTACAATATTATTAGAATAACATATTTCAATTCCGTTATGTTGCATACAGTTAATATTGGTTGGCTTCTATATTTAATTATATTACAGTACTGAAATCTCTTACACGGTAATTTATTTTAACTTTATTCCACATTACATTGTGCATAACACTTCGACTCTTGAAATAAAATGTAACGCACGGGCAGCTTAAACAACGATGACAGGGCGGGCGACAGTGAACAGCGAGTGTCAATACGCTGCGTTGTGAAGTGAAATCGTGGTCCGTGAAGCGAGCCAGGGCCGGCGGCAACTCCGTTGCCGTCTGCCCAGAGCGAGCACGATCGATGGCGTGGTGGGGGGAGCTGGGCCAGACGTGGGAGCCCAGCTCCCCCACCACGCAATCGGTGCGCTGCCTGGCGACGCGCGCCACCAACTACGTCGATTGAGAGTCCCACGCCGGCACAGATTGCCCGTATGCTTGCATTATCTAGTAGGAGGTATATAATCAATGCTAGCGGTCTCAGTGACCAGGGGTTCCTCCCATCCCATTAATATAAAAAAAATTCAGAGCAGACAATCATTCGAGCTACTGGGAACAAGGAACATACTTTAGCTAACGTACGAGCCAGAAGTTCGGCGGCAAGGAGCTCCAGACGTGGAATTGACTCCTGTTTTAAGGGGGCAATCCTAGCTCATGCCAGCACCAAACAAACAGAGACGGATTGGTCAGATTGGCTCACATGATAGACAACTGCAGCATAGGCCCTTTCTGAAGCATCAGCAAAACCCACAAGCCATTGGTCTGAACTGTTGGTGTCAATGTGTCTAGGTATCCTGAGTTGGGAGAGCTGATCAATGGACTGAATAATCTTCTTCCAGTCATGAGCTAGTGACATGGGAAGGAGATCATCCCACTGGTACTTTGCCTTACAAACCTCCCTCTGAATGGAACGTGCTTAACTAAAATTGGCATGACCCAACCCACAGGATCATAAATGCGCCCTACCTCACTGGCTAGTTCTCTTTTGGTCCAAACTACAGGAGTGACAGGGACCTTAAAGAAGAACAAGTCAGAATGGGGGTCCCAAGCAACACCCAACGTACACAACATGTGCTGATCAGAGGGCTCCACATCCACAGTGTCACCCTGGACTAAACAATGCTCCTTAGGGAGTTGATTCAAAAGAGCGGGGTAGTTCAAGGCCCACTTTCGAATCTCAAATCCAGCTGTACTGACAAGATCGATGAGATCATCTCACATTTGGAGAGTCTCTCCAGACAATTTGGAGCATGTCCTGATCCTCAATGGGGTGCCTAATTTGCCGGAACATTTGCCTCAAATCACCGATAAACGCGAACTTGAATGATCTAAACTTTTGAATAATTGTGGAGGTGTCCGCCTGAAGCTTGGGCCCGGTGTGCAAGATTTCATTAAGTGATTGACCGTTGGACATGCATTGAGAGGCGTTAAACACCACTTGGATTTTCTCCGGTGGGTCCTCAGTCCGATGAACACCATGATGGGGTTAATAATAATTTGGCAGACCTGCCCGGGAGGGCTCCACAGGTCTCATATGACCAAGTTCTTTGTACTCATTCATGAACTTTTGGTATGCTGGGAGCAATTCAAGATTTCTTTTGAACTTGTTCTCTAATTGGAACAACTGTCTAAGAGCAATAGTTCTAGAATGCCCTAGCAAGGTACGATCCTCTGACAACAGGATAAGGACGGTATATCGACCTGACGAATCCCTAGAGACCCCTGCTAAAAATAACTCTTCAGCTGCCTGTTCAGCGGGCGTCCATGGTTCTACATCAGCCACTTACTCAACCTCAAACATGCGTCTTAACAGTGCCTCAGTTTTGGAAGTAGCCAACAAGGCAGGGGTGGGTTCAGGTGCATGAACAGATAATACTACTCTATCTGGTAGGGCCACTATACCTTCCAGGGAGAGGGGTGCATGCAACGTTTCTGGGCCAGATGATGGACTGACCACTGAATACAGGTTACAAACCAAGGGGTTTGTCCTGGGTTTTGGCACCAATGTTTAACCGTACTGGGTTAAAAGAAAAACTCAAATGAACCGAACAACTTTAATAAGAACGAAAAATCGATAAACTCAAACAGTGTAGAAAAAACGAACATTAACATTACAAGTAAAAACAAAATGGCTACCACTTTTGCCTCGTTCGAGGTCTCAGGTTGGTCCCTATTTAGAACAGGACGAACTTTTCACTTGACCTAAATTGCCCTCTGATCAAGTCCTCACTCTTCAATGACCGATTGCGCAAATTAAATAAATTCGATTAGACCAGACATCTGAACAGAACATTAATAATTAATGATTTACTAACGACAGTCCTATATGAAGATGATAACACTTGATTAGGTCAAGGATCTCTTATAGATCCTTTCTCATTGGATGAGTTTGAATCCAACCTCAAACAAACTACAAACACGGCTACGGGAATGGATGATGTAGTTTGTCCTATTATATACAACCTACCTACTCCAATAAAACAAACAATGGTGAGATTGTTCAACGAATTTTGGACAACCGGAAATTTTCCTAAAGAGTGGAAGGAAATTTTAGCTATACCGGTACGGAAACCAGGCAAACCTAATTCGATCTGGTCATCCTACAGACTCATTTCATTAAATTCATGTCCCATGAAAACAATGGAACGTATCATAAAAACCAGGCTGGAGTGGTAACTGGAATACTATGATAAACTACCGCAATTGCCATATGGCTTCTGACGGTCAAGGAGCATTTATGACGAACTAACGAAATTGGTAGCTAGTATACAGAACTCTTTGGTGTCTCGGAAAATCACACTGACTCTCTTCCTTGACATATCCCGAGCGTATCATTCAGTATTACTTGACGTCCTATACGAAAGACTGAGGGCAGTAGGAATACCTCCTTCATTCTGCAGGAGTGTTTTAGCTTTATACGACTCCCAAAACCTTCACATTCGAGTAAACAATCAGAGATATGGGCCTGGAACATCATCCCGGGGATCGATGCAGGGAGGAATTTTGAGTCCATTACTTTACGCTATCTACGTTGCTGACATTGAAGATATGTTACCAGAAGAGATACAAATAGTTCAATTTGCCCACGATATCTGTGTCTATGTTGGATGTATGAATTCATAAGCAGGAATGGAGAGTTTACAGGAGTTTGTCAGGAGAATGAAGTTATGGTGTGACACCAAAGGATTGAAATTATCATGGAGAAGTCAGTTCTGGTTCCCTTCACAAGAAAGAGAAGGTTGCACATTGAATCAAGCGTGCAAATGGCGGGAGATAACATTAAAGTACAGAATGAGGTCAAATTTCTTGGGATTTGGCTTGACAAGACCCCGACGTGGAAACCTCATATTAATGATGTGCTGGAAAAGTTGGAAAGATATTTCAACATATTAAAGATGGTAACAAGTCTAAATTGGGGAGCTGACCCGGAAGTCTCACTGTTATTTTATAGAGTGACCATAAAAGAAATTATAGTGTGGAGCAATTTTTTATGGAAACGCTAGCGACTCAAACTTACTTAAAATTTCTAGACTTCAGTATAAATGTATTCGTCAGTCCATGGGATTTCTCCAAACAACGCCAATCAACGCAATCTTAGCCGAATCCGGTGACCAGCCGTTAATACTCTGATTTCAAATGCTCTCCGATCGATATATGTCGAGGATAAGAGCACAAAAACGTCCCATGGTTCAGGACATATGTAGAATGAGTATCGAAACACTGACTTCAAGAACAAGGATGAAGACTCCTCTACTTACGAAGAGCTTTACGCAAGAATACCTAGATTTGAATAAACTCTATTGCACTAACGAACAAAGCCCTCTCCTGATTAACCATGAACAATTGATGGTGACTGTTGTAACAAGAGTGTACACCTATAGTAATCGAGAGCAGTTGAATATCAACCAAAAATTGTTCAATTTTGTCAACAATAGGTGGCCAAATGCCATGCTAATTTTCACTGATGAATCAAAATCAGGAAATCTAGTTGGATGTGCATTTCATGAAGTATTGACGGACTATGGTGAGAAATACAAGCTACCTCACACGACATCATCCTTCAATGCAGAGGTCCAAGCAATCGTAAAAGCAGTAGAATTCATCAGCATACGAAACATCAGGGACAGGCCACATTTGATTTGCACGGACTCTCTGAGTGCTAAACAGCTCTTCAAATCTAGCGGCTTTCAAAGGGCGAAGAACGTCCTAATCGTCCGGTTACTCCAAATGCTGGAAGCCTGTCGCATTAACAACCAGGAAATAAGACTCATCTGGGTAAAAGGTCATGCGGGACTGATCCCGAATGAGCGGGTGGATCAAAGGCCAAAGACAAAGCGGTTTCAGGGACAGCGTTGGATGACCGAATGATGGTAGAGGAAACAGTGCCTATCATTGAGAAGCTATATAATGAAAAATGGAAGGAGTAGGTTGCTCGATCCAGCAATGGTAGCTTTTATAAGCAGATTGAACCCCACCCACCTCGCTCGCCTTGGTTTAGAAACAAAAACGTCAGCAAGTCCATGGGACGTTCTATGTTTCGATTAAGAGTGAACCACGGCGTGTGCGATGCATATTTGCACAAAATTGGAGTAAAAGATTCCCCTCAATGTCAACGATGTGGACACCCAAATGGAACCCTTCAACACATTATCATGGAATGCCAACACTATGAAAGTGAGAGAATGGTGTTGTTGAAGAATATATCAAGAAGTACTAATATAAGTTTTGACTATATTTCCATATTATCTTCCAAAAATCTGCTAGTGTATGAAGAAACATTTAATTTTATCAAATTGTAATATTACTATATGAATGGATGATCTTTGTTATTGTTGTTGTTTTTAGAAAATAGATATGCAGTATCTCTACAATATGTTAAAGACTGTATACATAAAGTAATGCCAATTAAATAAATCTAAAAAAATTAAAAAAAAAAAAAGGCCATGAGCGCTCTGGGGAGAATCACCAGAACCTCTGCATGGATCCTTGTGAACTAGAACTTCCCAGTTATTGGGGCGCGGTAATTATTAACCCACTTCATTCCTCCTGTTGGTGACTCAACAAACTAACTGGTAGGCGGGGCGTTGTGGACGGCAGCCCAACAATATACAATTCAATATAAAGAAGTGGCTCTACTGAGCACATATAAATGTACAAAATTTGATAGTACTTAACAAGAATTCACATAACAATACTAATTATTATATTTCGGCTTTTAGCCTTTTTCAAAGTACGAGAAAAATAACTGTAATGGGAAATTTTGACGTTGATATGGAGAGATTGTTTGCCGTGGAGAAATGTTGTTGCCCTGTTAACGTTTAATATTTAGTCCTGGAGGATCGAACGCACCCAACACATTGCTATGTGCATTCTCCGAGTGAAGCAGCATAATTTTGTTTTCTTCAGGTTTCATTTTCTTGAGAATTTTGATGCCAAAACACTCATCGAATGTTTCACCATGCGCTGTGGCATGACCACTCACAGGCAAATCGGCGTTCCTTCCGACAACTGATGCCCTGTGGTTGTTGACCCTGAGATTTAGAGCTGTCTCAGCCTTGCCAACGTAAAATGCAGGACATTTCTTACATGTCGACTCGTACACACACATTGGTGTTTGGCATTCAGCCGGTCCTTTGCAATTGTACGAATAGGGGTTGTTGGCTGATGAAAACAGCTTGTCCTCGACAACTATGGGGCAAACTTTACACCGTCTCTTGCCACAAGGACACCCTGCAAGGAGACCTCTTGCAGGTGGTGTTGCTCTCTCCAATCAGCAAGAGACAGTGTAAAGTTTGCCCCACAGTTGTCGAGGACGAGCTGTTCACATCAATTTTTATACATTTAATTTCAGCATTATCTTTTCCCTCTTCCTCTTTGTTTGATTCCTCCTTCATTTCCTTGCTTCCCTTCCTGATTGCACATCCTCCTGGGTACTCGGTTTAACGACCACGGGCAAGCAACACTGCCCAACACACCAAGAAGGAATCTACCTCCCCTCTTTCCATTTGTCAGGACTGAGCGGCAGGGGGGATATGTTCCAACAACTCAGTTGCTGAAGAAGCATTGAGCAAAACGTTCAACGTGAGTTTCGTTTGTTTTCATTTTGTTATCTGTCGTTCCATATATATATATATATATATATATATACTAAATGTAGTTCGATCAGTTAGCTCCTCCCTGGCATACCAGGCGAGCATAATACTTCATCGTTCAAATCGTATGTTAGATATCTACCGTTCCAACCATCTTCGAAAACTGTCAGCCCTATACCTTCAACAGTTACGGAGAGGGATACCACTTCAAATTATAAACGAATTTAAATTCCCTCCAAACAGACAGCCCAGGTTGTTTCGGCCTCATTATTAACACCAAGAACAGACCAGGGAACCAAACATACCGAGAAATAAGCCAGTCTTTGAACAACAAACAGTAGAGGAACCCAGTTCATCTGAGGTTCATCATGCTGGTCCTTCTGAAACTGAACACAAAAAGGTATGCAATTTTTCCACTTGCCAACTCAGCACTGTAGAAACGAAATTACTTTCAAAAGGGCTCACGTTCGCTCCAACCCCACAACCTGACCACATAAAACTACATGAGGACATTCAAGAATTTTGCTGGCGCCTAAGGTTAAAATATTATTGGTACAACAACCCTGAAGAAAACACGACAGAAAACCTACACCCTTCTCTTCACAAATTCTCACCACCATCCAACTTTGATCCAAGGAGTTCAAATGAAACGAGACTTCCTCCTTCACATCCTCTCGAGAGATACATTGGACAACTTCTCCAACGGACATCTAGCAGATCTTTCCTAGATTCACTTACACCAAGGGATAATCTGACCCCACATGAACGCCGCGCACTCAAAGGTCTGAAATCTGATGTATCCATCAAGGTCATGCCTGCAGATAAAGGATCTACGGTAGTCGTAATGAACTCCACAGATTACGATAAAGAGGTGCTGCGACAACTACGAGACACACGATTCTACGAAATATTAGACACAGATCCTACACAACAATTCAAAACAGACATTAAGGAGCATATTAGGAGGAATGGAAGGAGAGAAGGACTGAGCTCAAGAGACATCCAACTTCTTGTACCAGAGGATCCAAAATGCCCAGACTTCTATCTTCTTCCAAAAATTCATAAACCGTACTCTCTTCCAGATCAACTTCCACCAGGCAGACCAATAATAGCGAGCTTTGGGTGTTTGACCGAAAGGATATCTGCCTATATAGATTCTTACCTGCAACCAATCGTCCACAGCCAGCCATCTTACATTAAAGACACACAACACTTCCTCAATATTTTACGCGAGACACGAGTCCCTCCAGATGCGATCCTCGTCACTATAGACGTTAAATCGCTCTACACTGAAATACCTCACCAAGAAGGTATAGCAGCTTTGACTCAGTTTCTTGAGGAGCGACCAGATCCACAAGTCCCTTCCACCAAATTTTTAGTAAAGCTGGCTGAATGTGTTTTGACCATGAATGTGTTCAAGTACGGTGACCAAATATACATTCAGAAGAAGGGAACTGCTATGGGAACTCGCATGGCTCCTTCATACGCCAATCTGTTCATGGGCAAATTGGAAAATGATTTCTTGGCATCAAGAGCGAAAACTCCCCTGTTGTGGAAGAGATTTATTGATGACGTGTTTCTAATATGGGCACATGGCGAGGAGGAATTGCAGCTTTTCTTGACAGACATTAATTCACGATATTCAGTCACATTCACATGGTCATATTCTTCGATAGCCACAACATTTCTCGACGTCGACATCACACTACAAGAAGGGAGTTTCATCACCACTGTACATGTTAAAAACACGAATAACCAATTATACTTGCATCATGATAGCTGCCACCCTCCTCACACAAAACGATCTATCCCAAGATCGTTGTCCATACGTGGTCATCGAATCACCAACAAGAAAGAAAATCTGGAATCCTATCTTTCGGGCCTACAAAAAAAGTTGGTAGAAAGGGGCTATCCCGAGAAATTTGTGAAAGACCGCTTAGTGCCAGCACATGTACAGTACACAGCAACACCCCAGGCTACCAAAGACCGAGTGCCACTTGTAACCACGTTTTTCTTTGGAGCTCAAAAATTAAATAGTGTACTTCGTGAGCTACAACCCATTCTGACATCCAACACGCAAACAAGAGACATTTTTCAAGATACACCACAAGTAGCGTACCGACAAGCTAGAAACATTGAAGAAATTTTATTGCAACGGCATCCTCGAACACAGACACAACAATCAGGCTTACATCCCTGCGGCCGACCCAGATGTAAACTCTGTAAACTCGTGATCGAAAGTGGTGAATTCACGTCGGTTAATACTCCACATTCCTACAAATGTGTGAATTGAGCAGAATGCCAATCAGAACTGTGCGTTTATCAGTTGCTTTGCTAAAAATGCGAGAGCAATCAAAAAGCTTTTTATGTAGGCAAAGCATCACAGCTGAATCTGCGAGTAAATAACCACCGAGCCTCAGTCACCCACAATCGGCCACTCCCCATCAATGAACATGCAAGATCCCACGATGCATCATTTGATGAGTGTTTTCGAGTGAAAGTCCTCAAAAAGATGCCACCAGGATCAAATGACAGACAGCTCCACCAGTCAGAAAGGGCACACAAGTGGGTCCTAAAAGCAAACCAACATCCTGGCCTCAACATTAACGATTAAAATCAACATTACGGAAGCCAATCAACGGTCATCACATCTCCCTACCAACAAATCATCCCATCTCCCCATCAACATACAAATTAATTATTTTCATTTTCCTCTTACATTGTAATCAAGATATCAATCGAAATATCAAAAACATCTTTTTTCTTTCTGTGTTCGCTATTACTTTTAAAAACAAATTATATATATATATATATATATATATATATATATATATATATATATATATATATATATACAAATTCTTCACTAAATGGTTCTACTGAACGGTATAGTATCAATTATTTAAGAGAAAGAAATTCAGACAAGTATATACTTAGAATAGCGGAAAAAGTTTTCTAATATTTCGAAAAAATCTTGATCACAGAAAAATTGGAGAAGAAATGATTTTGGGAGTCTTGGTCGCGGTGTTTCAATTAGGTATCCAGGGCCGGAACAAATAATTTATGATGACAAAATTTTCAATCATTTAAATTGAGGCCAGGGGGTCTATTAGCCCCCAAAACCCATTTATGAGCCCTCTCTGACTGCTGCAGCTGGCGATCATTTGAAGCCTCAGGCATCTTGCACAGCACTTTCACCCCGAAGCATTCATCAAATGATGAATTATGGGAACGTGCGTGCACACCAACCGGGAGTGCTCTCTCTTGAGCCACTGAGGCCCTATGGTTGTTCATCCTCAGGTTTAGGGTTGCAGCCTTTCCCACATAAAAAGCGGAACTGTCATCACATTTCCGGCAGATCAGTTGGTAAACACAGTTCTTCGACTGGCACTCCGCGGATCCGTTACATTTGTACGAATGTGAAGTATTTGGAGAGGTGAAGTCAGATTCTTCAATGACCAAACTGCACAACTTGCACCTCGGTCGTCCACATGGATGCAAACCCCGGTCGGGTGGCTGAGATTGAGGATGGCGATGGGATAACAAGTTCCCAATCGTTTTTCCTTGGCGGTAACTCACTCTTGGAGTTTCACGGAAAATATCCCGTGTCTGTGGACTTGAAGCCAGTATTGATTGAAGGTCACGAAGAATAGTGTTAATTTTTTGGGTACCGAAAAAGAATGTAGTAATTAGTGAACGATCCGTTGGTGATCGTGGAATTTGTTGGTATTTGACATGTGATGGAACAATTCTATTTTCAACAAACTTTTGCGGGTATCCCCGTTCCAGCAACTTGCCCTTTAACCCAGAGAGATAACCCTCCAGGTTCTCCCTACCACTGCAAATCCGGTGGCCTCTAATAGACAGTGACCTAGGGATTGATCGCTTCGTATGGGGGGGATGGCAGCTGTCATAATGGAGATAGAGCTGCTTGTTCGTACTCTTCACATGTACTCCAGTGACGAATTCCCCGTTTCTCAACGAGATGTCAACATCTAGAAATGTCGCGGCTGTCCTAGAAAATGACCACGTAAACTTTACAGAAAATTGTGAATTGAGTGCTTCCAAAAACATTACCAATTCATCTTCCCCATGCGTCCATATCAAGAAGATATCGTCTATGAACCTCTTCCAGATGAGAGGGATCTTATCTCGGGAATACCCGCAAAAGTTTGTGGAAAATAGAATTGTTCCATCACATGTCAAATACCAACAAATTCCACGATCACCAACGGACAGACCTTCACTAATTACTACATTCTTTTTCGGTGCCCAAAAAATTAACACTATTCTTCGTGACCTTCAATCAATACTGGCTTCAAGTCCACAGACACGGGATATTTTCCGTGAAACTCCAAGAGTGAGTTACCGCCAAGGAAAAACGATTGGGAACTTGTTATCCCATCG
The DNA here is from genome assembly GCA_031894815.1 of Creontiades dilutus. Taxonomy (NCBI): domain Eukaryota; kingdom Metazoa; phylum Arthropoda; class Insecta; order Hemiptera; family Miridae; genus Creontiades; species Creontiades dilutus. Next base: position 418,392 of record JAVIWC010005168.1, on the reverse strand, counting down.
CCATCCTCAATCTCAGCCACCCGACCGGGGTTTGCATCCATGTGGACGACCGAGGTGCAAGTTGTGCAGTTTGGTCATTGAAGAATCTGACTTCACCTCTCCAAATACTTCACATTCGTACAAATGTAACGGATCCGCGGAGTGCCAGTCGAAGAACTGTGTTTACCAACTGATCTGCCGGAAATGTGATGACAGTTCCGCTTTTTATGTGGGAAAGGCTGCAACCCTAAACCTGAGGATGAACAACCATAGGGCCTCAGTGGCTCAAGAGAGAGCACTCCCGGTTGGTGTGCACGCACGTTCCCATAATTCATCATTTGATGAATGCTTCGGGGTGAAAGTGCTGTGCAAGATGCCTGAGGCTTCAAATGATCGCCAGCTGCAGCAGTCAGAGAGGGCTCATAAATGGGTTTTGGGGGCTAATAGACCCCCTGGCCTCAATTTAAATGATTGAAAATTTTGTCATCATAAATTATTTGTTCCGGCCCTGGATACCTAATTGAAACACCGCGACCAAGACTCCCAAAATCATTTCTTCTCCAATTTTTCTGTGATCAAGATTTTTTCGAAATATTAGAAAACTTTTTCCGCTATTCTATATACTTGTCTAAATTTCTTTCTCTTAAATAATTGATACTATATATATATATATATATATATATATATCATCAACTGAGGAAGGAAGTTCGAGAAATACATTTAGACCAACTGCAGAAAACATGACCTACAACACGTCTGGCAAGTTGAATGTGGCACCTAGCTTGTTCTTACGTGTGACAAGAATATATATATATATATATATATATACAATCCCACAACGTTGTCTATATTTCCACGAAAGTAATGAGTTACACAGTTAAATCGATTTCTACGGTTGGGTCAGCATCAGTAACAAACATGAACTCATGTTATCATGAGAAGTGGCAGGGGGTCAACTTGGATTCCACGGATTGGGGGTGAAAGCACTCACATCATAGGCTCATGCCCATAACCTATACCTTGGATCCTGCTCAACTGCCCTTCCACGCAAAATATCTTGCAAGTGTAAAAAAGGCTGTTCAGGCAGACACCCGGGGCTATAATGTTCAGCCCTCAGCCAACCATGAGGCGGCAAATCCTGCCTGAACATTCCACAGGTCGAGTCCATCATGAATTCTTGTCACAAGGTCAAACGATCATAAAAGAGTACCATCTATATACAAGTTCAAAGCCGTTTGCGCGAAGCAATGCAAACAGTGGCGTAACGTACACCCCCGCAAACCCCGTGATCCGGGGGGGGGCCGGGAACAGGCCCGCTCTAGCAAAATTTTTATTTTAAACAATAAAGCGGAAGAACTAACGATAGACAGAAAAATTCCATTATGTAACATCAAGTTTATATACATCAACGGTAATATAGGTTCATTGATCAATCATCTTTTAGTTTTCGAATCGTTATAATATAAATATATACCATATTGTACTCCTGAAGGAACTGATGTGTCTCTGAGAAAAAGTTGACTTTTATATCACACGGTCATCCAAAAGTTTGCTACGTAGACTAGAAGTCTCGAGTTCGTAAAGGTAGGTTAAATTGTTATATTATATTACGTATTTTTAGTTAGGTTATCGTAGCGTATTGTACAATGACCCTTGCAAAAAAAAACTTATTATGGGGAGGGGCCCCGAAAATATTTTGCGGGGGGGCCCGCTGAAAAACGTTACGCCTCTGAATGCAAAGAAAACGTCCAGATTTGTGGCAAAACAATTCATGGAGTTGCTTGTTTGTGATTTTTGGCGAAAAATAATACTATCCACTCCTTGTGACTTTTCTTTTTTCCAAAAATAAAAATAAAAAAAACCTGAATGGCTTATCGTTTGGACAAAAAAAGTGCATCGCTGAAGGAGTTGAAAACTATTCCAAAGATAGATTTCCAGAAGTATTTTGATAATTGAAAAAAGTTATATCTTTTAGAGACTACTTCGAAAGGAACAACACCGATGTGAATATTTTTCCAAAAAAATCGAAATTCTGGGTATTTTTTCAACACACCTCGTACACGCATTTCCCCTCATAACTCATTATTGATTATGTTTGGTTACCTGCCATTTTTTAGTCGGATTTATCCTACTTTTTCAGTTTTTTGGGCGACCGTACCCGCCAAACAGACTCTTCATAAAAATATGGAGCAAAAACCGAGAAAAGAGAGAAAATCCATTCGCCCCAATGGCTGTATTCCGAGGTCTTGGGTATTTAGAAACAATGGTTTCAGACTACTGGTTCACGTCCTTACACCATATAAAAACATCACCACCTTCTTACTTTCAGAAAAACTATCAATTATTTTATACCTGCAAATCTACAACTACTTCATTTATACAGTATTGGTAGACATCAGATATATTTGGGTCATTCCTAAAATGCCTCCCCATCCGTGTCTAGAAGGTCCACAAAACTGCTGTTTAGGTTTTCGACTTGGAAACAATTTTGGGCACGTACCAGCAAATTTGCTCAGCCATAATTCTGATTCCTCTGAATGCTTTGATCTATTCGCGATCGCGGCTCAAATCATTCAAGATGTATACTTGAATATGTGAAAAAAACATTGCCTCTTTTCTAACCTAGGTCCAATAAACAGGACCATGAAATAGGTAGACTCAAAGGTTCGCAATTATTCTCCCACGTTATTTTCACATTGTGGAAGACTTAAGCAAACTTCACATCCATCCAGCACATCTGGAAATGCGGATAGGGGAAGCTAGTAAAAAGCAGTTGAGAGAATGGAGGGGAATCGGCCAGGATCAAGCAAACAACTCGTTTCCTGCGCTTCCTCCCACAGGTGTTTCAGTTCCCAACGCCACTCCGTATGCCTGGTAGTGAACTGCGCAGATGCGGAACGAAACGTATATTAAAAATCTGATGCATACAGTTTGCTTCAAAAGTGTCTGCCCAGAAAAAATATTCCCCCTCCCCTGCTGATGTCCAACCAATCGTGCCCACTTTTCGAATAGCTTGCTTGATGGATGTGAACCCTGCTTTAGCCTTCCCTCATGAGCCCGGCTCTCCCGTCTTGTCAATATGTTGCATCTTAAGTCTAACCGACGGAATTTTCTAACCGATTCAGCCAACTGGGAGCCGCGCCGCCCAACCAGCTTTAGAATAAAAATATTTCGTGGCGTATTTTGTTACATTTTCGGTAACTTTTCCGAATTTCTTTGGAAACTTGTTTTAATGCACTAACCTATTCGTAGCATTGTAGTTTGTTCATATGACCCTTGAATAATGAATACTCAAGATAGATACTACATTCGTAAATTCAGATTTGAAGGATTTGATTAATTGAGGTGAATTTCTAAATTTTACTGTAACCAGTGAGAAATAACTTTTTTCTGGAAGAAAGTGGTGGATCTGGTACACGTCACTCTTTCTCCACACCAACCATTTTCTCTCTTTCAAGTTTTAATATGTAATTTATGCATTTAAGTTTTAACTAGGTAATTGAGCCCGCTCCTGTTTCCCCTGGTATTGAAAGTCGATGAGGATGATTAGGAGATCATGCCTGAATATTTGCACAACCTAATTCCGACTTTTACTTTTCTGAAAAGTTGGAGTTTCATTGGGCAAGAATTTTTAGAATGACACGTTCAGTGTTATTATTAAATAAAAGTAAACAGTCAATTATACAGGGAGCTACGTAGTTTCAGTTCTGCTGGCTAAATTCGAAAGTTATCCGGATATTAGCTTGGATATTTTTGATGGACCTCCTATATAATCCATTCACAAATTTCCTCCCCTCAACCTCCTCTCAGTTTAGCTGAACGGCAACTACAAATTTAATTCATCATGGAAAATTAACGTTTTCTACACCGAAGGAAGATTTACAACAAGATTTACTTTTTATTTACCCAATACCCTAAATAATGGGAACACAACACTGAATCAATGTGGGCTAAAAAAATGGCACATTTCGAGTCCAAGTGCCAATATCAAGGCAAAAACAACGTCAAAATTGAGTGATTCATTTTTTAAAGAGCCGCATGTCTAGAACTACGAGGGTTGCAGAGCTCCATCAGGTCAAAAATCGTAGCAAAATATATCTGTTTCTGTGAAGGTAATAGTGTGCCTTTCCTATAGTGACTTTTACGGCGAAAAAACTAAAGAAGTGCTCAAATTTTGCAGTTCTTCGCTTTGACTCACATGGCTCATATTTTTGAAGGTGGCGAACAAGGATTTTTTTCCCCCCATCAATATGTGGATCTAAACAAATTATTTTCAAACAGTTAGCTGACACAGTTACTTCTTTTTCGGATGTACAAAATTAATGGCCAACGTAGTTAAGTATTTTATTTAATCCATCTACTTGGGACACACCTATTTTCACTGGAATGAAATAAGTAGCAAGAGATTGTAAGAATGCAATCTAATTTTAGGTAAACTGCTAGAAAATTCGTCTCGCGAATTGGCATTCAAGGACATGGATCCAATAATTAACTATAGGTACCCAAATGAAACTCCTGTTCTGGTCAACATCGCGTTGAAATTTAATACATTTAATTGGATGTGGGAAATGATGAATGACACATCAGCCTTGGATTGTTAATAGAAACAGATTTTCCTGAGTGAAATTAAGAGAGGGTGGAGCATGCCAAGATCACTAAGAGGTCGTTGAGTTCTTTCAAATGCGTATTACTACGGACGGCGGCCCACGTAAGAAAACGACGGCTATTGAGTGCACATTTTAATTCGCTTATAAAATATAAAACATGCTCATCATCTTTACCTGTTTGGGTGTTATTCTCAGTACATAAGCCATCTAAAACTTGATGTACCTATCACTCAGATTCTTGAAGCCGACCGCACCGTGAAATTGACCCAGATAAAAATTGTCTTCTGGAGATAAAATAAACAGGAGCAAAAGCGAAAAAACTACTGGTGGCGCTGCACTGTGGTCATCGGTGGAGTGTAGATTAGACAGACTACCAATCAGCTGATCATGGAAGAAAATGCAGGGGACAACAACGTGGCATAAAGAAGGAACGCCAACGCCCAACTACCTGAGTGATGACGTAAGCATGGAGTCTCGCACCATTTGTGGAAGGTCTATCTGAAGGAAAACGCTGTTAATTAAGTATTACCCAACTGTTTAATATTCCTGTATTATATGTCCTTCCTACGCAAACCACTTTGATATATATAGATAATTATATAAAGTGTATGACACTATATCGGTAATTGCTTTTGATCAAGCATTTCCACTGTTTGTGGCAATATTTCAAGATAGGGGTGTAATCTGTGGAAGGGCAGGGTGGGCGAAGGACCCTCACAAACAAAGAAAATTTACAAGTTCGTCCTAAAAAGAACTTTGCTCGCGGAAATTTTTTTCCATGTTAATAATGTCAGCAAAAACAACCTCTAATTGGAGGATGCAATCCACAAAACGCCCTTGTTATGCGGGTTAGTTTCTAGCCTGTTGCCTAGAAACTAATGTAAGCCCCCTGTGGTAATAAAACCTACGGACTTGAAGAGTCTTATTGTGAAAGTAGCGAGGTAGCGGACCAGAAGGGTCGTTAAACTGACTGTGGGGAATTACTCATTTAGAAAATAGACCCAGATGTTCTGCAGGAATCAGGAAGGTAGAAAAACACTGAATAACATGTGGTTTATTGGTAATAGGTATGTCAACACATATACAACAGTAGGTTAATGAAGCATTTGATGTGAACAGTCTTAAGGCTAGGTACATATGTGGCAAAATATGGAAATGTGAATAATTCAGAATAATGTGTGTGTGTAAGGAATATACAATGGATATTAAGACAAGTATGGCAATATCAATAATAGTCTCTATTGTAACACAAATATGAGGGGAAAAAGCCAGTGGGTTACAATGAACTATCAGTGGGAGTAAAAGGGGGTTGAGCCACGATGAGCCAATATAATCCAAGTTAAGTTATATGAGGGTGAACTTTGATGAGCTTGGGTAAGCCATGTCTTGGGTAAGCGTTAAGTTGTAAGGGAGTGAGCTTTGACAAGCTCGGGTAAGCTAGATTAAGTTGTATAAGGATGAGCTTGGGTAAGCCAAGTTAAGTTGTAAGGGAGTGAGCTTTGACGAGCTCGGGTAAGCTAGAACAAGTTGAAAGGGAATGTAAATAGGGCAAGCTAACGTGAGCTAACTTGAGCTGAAACCTGTTGGACAGAAGTTAGACAAGGCACCCACTGACAATAATGAAATAAAAAGGGGTCAAGCTCCAATGAGCTACAGTGAGCACGTATGATATCATAAACAACTTAAAAGTAGTGAAGAAGAGATGTACAAGCTTCGTCAAGCCAACTGAGGAAATGCAAGTTAATAAGCTTCAATGAACTAAAGTGCGGATTGAACGAACCACTTATGAGCTACTGTGAGCTGTTATGAGCCAAGATTGAAGCAAATGTTAAACTCTAACAAGCTTCTATGAGCAAAGCGTATTACCAATCAACCTAAAGCTCCAATGAGCTGTAATGAGCCTAATGCAGCAGGTATTGGGATTCAATAAAAAGAAATTAATTGGTACCTACTAAGTGTTTTTTGGGTGGGCGCGGACTGCTTCAGTTGCCGGGCAAATTGGAGTGAGCGAGAATCCTCCATTTACTGCAATGTTTTATTCTTTTGTTTGTTTCAACCACATGACTTGTTCTTGACAATGTTTTTTGTTTTTCATTCCTTGTTCGGCGTTAATACAGGAAAGACATACCTACTCCAATTTTTTATTTGATCACTACCAATTCCCATTAAAAGCAGGGGGTGTAAACTGAGTTGCACAGTACCTTCTACAGAGGGAGTACTTCACTATCTCTTCTTGAGCTATGTCAATCTTTCTTGCGCTTCCTTGAGCTGAGCTTCTCCAAGGTCCAGGAACAGATGTCCTCTATTGTCTCATGCGCGCCTCTCCAAACTTGAGCATGCGCAAGCTGTCTCCCACATTGCACAATGTGGGGACCGACAGGGGTGGGTTTTAAAAGAGTTTTAACTGGCTGAAGGATGGTGATCAAGTGGCCGTCAGAAGGCCCTCCAGGGGGTCCCTCAGTCGTTCGCCCCTCTCCTCCCCAGGGCCCTAGGAGAGGGCTTTACGGCGTCCTGCTGGGGGAGGCTCCACCCCGTTGCGTCCCCTTCTCCTGTCTGTCCAGAGCCAGGGGTGTTTGGGGGGTGATTTCCACTGGCCCAGCGTCCAACCATCCCCTGGCTGGCATTGGTGAGGCGGAAAAATTATATTCTCTAAGGGTTTTGAGTGAGGGCAAATCACTGTTGATCTTACAATTGTCCCATGAACAGACCAAAATCATAGCCTTCAAAAGACAGTAAGGTGGATGCTATATAATTAACAAAAGTGATTTATTTTCCTAGCGAGCCCACCATCCTTCTCTGGGTGTAAATCCTCATTGATTTTAATAATACTGGAGCCGGCTCTGACAATATGTCTAAAAAGGCGCATGATTATTTGATATCAGATCTCGTAAAACACTCCAATCTGTACATGAAATGGGTGGTCTACCATTCTAAAGCTGCTGGAAAATGCTTGAAAAACACCTGTGCTTTATTAATTATTAATATAGCACAATCTCATGTTTGTATATGTGTCCCACACAAAATGAAGTCTTGAATTGTATTTTAGTTACAGTATGATGTTTACTAGAATATAATAGTATATTTATTTATTATGCAGTATAGATGTAAGTATTATGGTAAAGTAGATTTTTTTTAAAATTTTATTGTACCAAGTAATGAATTATTAACAATATTATATTGAAAATAGGGATAAGTATTCAAAACTGAAATACATCACTGAGTTTTGCCCTTTCTGACTGATGGTTCCACTCAACTGCTTCACAAATAGGCAAGATCAAGTGGTTTGGTACGCTTTAGTCTTCTGGTGATGTCACTTGTGTCAAGGAGATGGACAGCTTCCTCGTTGACGTGATATCTTAGCCGTTGGAGATGACTCACAGCTTGTCGTTTTATAGCCTCGCTAACTGTTTCGACCTGAAGTTCATGATGGAGACGTTCATTTCGAAATACCATTGTGCATTCACAACAGTTCGTAGCACATTATTCTGAAAACGTTGGATGATATCTCGATTTGAGTGAGCTGTACAGCCCCACAGCTGGGCTCCACAGGTCCAAACCGGTTTCAGGACCTGGTAGTACAGGGTTAGCTTATTCTGGATCGACATCTTCGACCGTCTCCCCATTAGCCAGTACATTTTCCTGAATTTGAGTAGGAGTTCTCCCTTCTTTTTCTTAACATAGGCTCTCCACCTGAGCCTGGCATCGAGCGTCATACCGAGGTATTTAGCTTCGTTGGCATACAAAATAACCTTGCCATTTAGATAGACCGGTACATAGCCAATTTTTTTGTTAGTGAAGTCGACGTGTACCGATTTATTTTCATTAATTCTGATTCTCCATTTCACTGTCCACTGTTGAATGCAGGATAAGGACCTTTTTAACTTTATGATGGACTCGACATTATTTTCTCCAACTGCCAGAACCGCCGTATTGTCCGCAAAAGTAGCTGTAGTGTTCATTTCAATTTCTGGGAGATCACTGGTATAAAGGACATACAGGAGTGGCCCAAGAACACTCCCTTGTGGGACCCCTGCAGTGATCAGCTGTGGCTCTGAGTAGGCATCTTCTTGCTTTATTCTGAAGTAACGATTGGTGAGGTAAGATTGGAGCAGGGTTTTGCGCAGCTTGTAATTGAATCCCTCATGCCAAACCTTGTCAAATGATTGAGCAATGTCAAGGAAGATGGCAGAGCAGACTTCCTTTTTTTCAAGTGCTTCTTCAATTACAGTGTTATTCAATGAACTTGGTCGATTGTGAAGTGTTTCTGTCTTACATTCTTCAATTATGGATACTAGTCGTTTATGAATTAGTTTTTCAAAGAATACTGGTAGAAGTGAAATTGGACTGTATGAACTAGGTTCCTCAGGAGGCTTACCTGGTTTAGGAATCATGATGAACTCAGCAATCTTCCACAATTATGGTACGTAACGGAGTCTGATAACTGCATTGATAATCATTGTTATTTTTGCAATGGCTTTACGTGGAAGGTGCTCAAGGGTCTGTCCCGTAGCTTGGGGCCTTTTTCGGGCTGATTTTCTTATTGATGATGTGCATTACTTCTTCAATAGTGACAGGTGGAATGTTAGTTTCTTGATCTAGTGTGGTTGTGTCCTCTAGGGGTGGTTCGTCTGTGCCTGCAGGATTCAGAGTGAATATATTTGCTAGATGGTTTGCAAAAGTGGTTGCTTTGTCTTCATTGCTTCTTGCCCAACTCCCATCAGCCCTTTTTTTAAGGGCGAAGCTTGGATTATAGGCCTTTTAAGATATTTGGTAGCTTTCCAAAGAGAGTAATCCGTGTCATGATGACTCGTAAGTCCCATAATATAGTGTTCCTGAGTTTCTTCGTTGATTTTCTGCATCAGGGACCTTAGTTCACTTTCTACCTTGTACCACGCTGTTTTATGGCTAGGGATTCTGGTTACTTGCCATCTCTTCCTGGCCTTGCGTTTTTCCTTGATAACAGATACTATTTCTCAAGGATAATTGATACCTCTTAGTTTCCGTGTAATTGCAGGTGTGTTTTCCCATACAACATTTTGTATGCTACAAATAAGATGTTCTAGTTCGTGTTCCACTTCATTGGGTGTTTGTAATGACTGGCTCAGGTCGATATGATTGCAAATTTCTCCCAGTCAGTCCTATGATTAGTCAGGACAGGGTTCAATGTCTTCTGAATAATTCTATCACTGAGCGTTAGTAAAATTGGTGAATGATCTGAACTAAGATCAAAGTTTTCTTCTACTAGAAGGTAGTTCACTGATATGTTCTTCGTAATAAAGAAGTCCATCAGATCTGGTACTTTATTTGGATCAGACGGCCAGTAAGTCGGTTTACCAGTTGAAAATGCTTCGCAGTTTTCATCATTGGTTGCTTGTAAAAGCCTACGTCCTTTTTCAGTATTTAACCTTGAACTCCAGAATGTATTCTTTGCATTGAAGTCTCCTCCAAGGTTGAATCGGTTTCCAAGTTGGGAAAATATATTCTTGTATTCTTCACATGAAGTGTTGTACGTCGGTGGACAATATACGAGTGAATTTGATACTGCTACACCGCTTATCCAGATTGCTAACGCCCTGACTAAGTTGTGTGACCATTTCAAAAATCTGATTTATCTTGGTATGTATATCTTTATTGATGGGATCAATCGATTGTCTCTTGATTGGCTGCTGTAATGATGATTTTTGATTCTGCAAGACCTTTGAATATGACTCCAGGTTTGAGGACTGACCTGTAGTCCCCTGAACTGACTTCTTATTACATATTAATGGCGTTTTTGGCACAAATTTTTTTGCACTGGGTTTCTCTTGAGTTGACTGGGCTATCCCTGGCAGCTGTCGTAGAGGAAGTTTTATGTGCTTATTTCTGGCCTCAATGGCTGCTGGACAGCCATGATAATTAGCAGTGTGATCTCCAGAACAGTTGGCACATTTTGCAGAAGTTTCTTTGGGCTTGGTACATTGTTCAGTGAGATCGCCTTTGGCACATTTGACACAACGAGGTGGCTTTGCACAGTAGTTTCTGGTGTTATTAAACTCCTGACACCTTTTATATTGAGATGGTTGTTTTGATGATTTGATTGGATGCACTGTTACGCAACCTTTGACATCCTGCTTTAATTTATAGATTTTTTCGAGATCCAGATCTTTTTGAAAATCAACAATGCACATGTCTAGAGGACTTTTTGATTTGCACTCCACCTTTCTACTGACTTGGAGTACCTCTGTTGGCCAAAACTGTTCTCTTAGGTCATCCAGGACCTCCTCATTTGACCAAGATTTGTGAATACCCTTGATCATCACTTTTATGGGCCTATCCTGTTTGTTTTAATATGTGTGGTGCGGGATTTTCCGCTCCACAAAACACTTGGTGATAGCACGAAAGCCATCCGAATCTAAAGTATTAATTTTTACCACATCATTTGGCATGATGGTAAAATTAACGTTTTTGGTTTGTTCTTCAACCATTTTCTTCAAGGCTGGAAAAGACGAAACCCTTTCAATGAAAACTGGAGGAGGTTTAGGCCCTTTTTTTGGTTTGTTCTGACTGTAGAATTCCTTCTAGAAAGAGGTAATTCAGATTTCTTTCTTTTATGGCCTTTTTGGATTACATTATCCCATTTGCCTGCCTCTTCAGCTAGGATTTCTTCGTCTGTTTCATATTCCTCTTCTCCTCCTTCCCCCAGAGAATTCCCCCAGAATTTTATTTTTGATAGAGTCCACTTCCGACTCCAATTCAATAACTATTTTTTTCTCCTTTATCCCAGCCTCATTTGCTACATATTGGATGTCGCATAAATTATTAATCATTTTGAACAACTCACCTGTCGTGCTCCAAGCGGCTGTTGAATTACAGAGCTCCGGAATGTTGTTTATAAAATCTTTTATTTGGCTGTATTGACAAGATCACACTCGATCCTGGGTGAGAAATCCACTGATCACTATATCGACTTGGTCACAAAGAGGACGGAAACAGTTTATAAGGAGTTCTTCACTTGGTCGCAGCAGAAATACTAGTGGCTGAAGAGGTCTGGTCTTGGGGGCCAAGGGTGTCCCCGCCCTTCCTCTCCCCTTCATCTCTCTCTGGATGCAAGAGGTGGTTCTGGGGGGCTGGGTCATCCCGCCCAACTTCAAATGACGCCTCCGTGGGCGCCTACACTTCATAAAACCCAGACGTATCACTCGATTCCATTTAACATAGCATGTAAGTACAGCTCCCAATTCTTCAAAAAGTAAATTCTCTTAGCCAAAACAAAATTTCCGGTTTAAGAATATTTAAACTTTCATAGATATCAGGATTAATTTTACATACATAAAAAAAGTAACACCTTGTAATAAGAGGTGTTTCTCACTCTTTCAGTGTTCAACTTAGGAAGAACAATGTTAAAAAGACAGTGAATGACGTAGGAGTGAAGTACAACATCCGTGTTCTGGGAAACTGCCAGTTTTGAACTCAAAATGCTTGATTGCAGCAGATACGATTCTCGTACATAAGTAGGGTAAACTCCTGATAGAATCGTCTTGGGTATAGGGAACACCTCTTGAAGAGAATTCTAATAATAATATTCTGAATGACCTAAAGACGACATTAGTATTTCACCTGCACTGCCCCACACAATAATGCCATATTGTAATAAAAAAAAACACCAAATCAAAGTAAATAGATTGCAGCTGAGTGAATAACAAAAAAAACTTCTAGCCTCATTAAAGACATGGAATAACTTTCTCAACTTAACAATCAAGGACACAATAAGGAGATTAAATTGTAGGTTATAATAAAAACCAACACTTAAGCAAGTATTTACATTTGAGGGCTAACGGCAAATTTATACGATTACAAGATTACAATAAAAACATAAATACTGATGAAAAGCGCATCAGATCAGCTTTCACTCAATTAGAAAAATAAAACCGCATTAATGAGTTCTTATCACCATTAAGGCCCAAGCAGTTGGTATCCATCCAATGTTTTACCATACAGAAGGACAGCCTATACATTGGAATTGCTCCAGACGTTGTGTCACAGTTGGGGAATCCGAAAAACTCAGAAAACGGCCTACCACCGTCAAGGAAATAGTGTCTGTGAACGCTTTCAAAAGACTTTTGCCAATATCATGGAAAAAATTGTATGACATTAATGGGAAGAATGGGTGCCAGTGGCCCTAGCCGCTTACCAAGCCCTCCCACACTGGATACACTAGGGTGTATCCTAACTATTTGATATATGGGAGAGAATTATGACTCCTCAGTTCTACCAATTTACCGGACAACAAGGGAACTCCACGACCAGCTTTCTTGCGTTTGTTGATAGAAGCCAAACGTATGGCTAAACAATGCCTGGACAAAGACTAGAAAATGCAAGCGACCAGAATTAATTTAAGAAGAGTCTCCTGAACACTCTACATAAGTGATCCAGGCTACCTGAAGGCCTTGCATTTTCCTAGCAATGAATGCAGGAAATTCTGGAGTCCTTGGACTGGACCATGGTTAGTCACATCGAAGGCGTCAGAAGTGACGTACAAAATTCGAGACATGTTGTGCGAAAGGAAGCAAGTGGTATACCTGAAACGACCGACTCAAACCCACCACACATCGAGGAATACCTGATGGAGCCTTCCTACAAGGCATCTCCAGAGCCCATTATCCCCATTCGATCTCAACAAGATCTGGTAGGGAGCCAGGACTGCAGAGAAATGGATGAAGCATGAGAAGATGATCACGGCATGCAAGAATCCGCCGGGACCCCACAGGAACTTACCCTGGACGAACCGACGGGCAGCCTGCATGACCCAGATAAACCTGCTCCTCCAAGGTGTGTTTTGGCTGAAGCCCCCCCCCCCCCCCCCCCCCGTGACTATAAGAAGCTACACGCGACAGGAGCGCTAGCTAAAATAGCACAGGAGCTGAAAAACTGTGTTTTTTTTTCCAATTTTTTGTATATTTGCTGTGCCTCCCCTCCATCTCCCATTCAACATTGATGAAAACATTAGTGAATAATAAAATGAATGATATCGGGCAGAACTTATTTTATTTAAGGAAACACATTCAGATAGGTACATTAAGCACCCTCATTTAGACATTATTATTGCTTTGTGTTATTCATTAAATTGTCATACATTTATTATTATTTGTATTATTACACCATTTGTACAATGAAGCAATATTAGATGAAGGTTCCCGGCAGCAAGTCGTAATTATTTGGGCTTGTCGCATTTGAAAACATCGAGGAAGCTTCTATAAAGGGTTGAAACATCAGGGATCAATAGGGTAGAACTGTGCATTTGATGGGAAAGGAATTTGATTGCTATAGCTACGGACAGAATCAGTAAATGGTGGAACAGGTGGGAACAAAACCGTCACCCTATTCTGGTAGCAAGATTCAAAACCTCGGTTCTGAATCCCGAAATGGGGAGTGAAGTGTAAGTCCCTACTGTACCTTTGAGTGTTAAGCTTGAAGAGCTTATCTGTAAATATGAACTGGTAGAGGAAATGAAAAGTCGTAATCCTACAATAGGGAATTACTTTGTAATACTACACTTATATAGACCCAATTACTCTGCAGGGTATCCGGGAAATAAAAGTCACAATAAACAATAACAAGTTTATTGTAATAGCCAGTTTCAATACACAAGAAATGGTCAAATAATAAAGGAACAAATGAGTAAAATGAATGCAAGTTTCAACACTTGGTGTCTTAGGAGTAAGTCATAAATACATACAATATAGTCAATGAAATAATTGCAAGAAAACATGGTCTCAATTAGAAAGGTAAAAATGTGTGAATATGCACTCGTGACGAGTACTATTGCAGATTATGCGCCATTAGCGTAATGAATGAACAAATGCTATTGAAATCTGTGTTTATAGTAATATACAAAAGATTAACGAAATATTCCTACTATGCGTCGTATAGTGTAATCACTAGAATTCAAGGAACAAGTACTTACTAAGTAAGTAGTAATATGTGTGCAAAATATCCAATAGTATTGGTTCAATAACTAAGCAATAAAAACATATATCAAAATAAGCCACACGAGATTGAATGCGAATTTGCCGAGTTTACAGAAAAGTAATGCTGTGTCAAGACGTATTATCACACGGTTTACACGTGGCATGTTCGTAACAGGGATGCTATGCTGTGCCAATTTGAGTATCAAACAAGAATATAATTGATTATACAAGTGACAGTATAATTATGTGGCTTGGGTATATCAATATAGTTAATTCTGCTACTTCAAGTCGAACAAGTGATTTGGGATGCTAGTAGTATAATAATTTGCTGTATTAGAAGAGGTTGAGCTGTAGCAAGCCGCTGCAAGCTAGAATGGAAGGTTATTTAATATAGGGATGCAAGCTAGGGCAAACCACCAAAAGGTGTAAGGGGTCGAGCTATGGCGAGCCAGAGATGGCTGTGGGGTTATACAAGGGTGCAAGCTACTATAAGTTATAAGGGGTCAAGCTATGGCGAGCCAATGCGAGCCAGGGATGACTGTAGGGTTATTCAAGGATGCAAGCTACTATAGGTTGTAAGGGGGCGAGCCACTGCACGCCAAACCAAGCTAGAAGTTGGATATTGAGTTACTAAGGGGTACGAGCCACAGCAAACTAAAGAATGATTCAAGGGGGCGAGCCAAAGTGAGCCAAAACACAATAACCAAAGATATATGAGGGGTGAGCCAGTGCACGCTGCTCCGAGCCAAACTAAACAATATAAACGTAAACTAAAGGCTGGTAAGCTACTCCAAGCCGTTAGGCGGCAATACACAACAATGAGAACAAATATACGAGTCCCGCCACACCAAGCCAACGCAAACCAATCCTATTGCAGCAGGGTAAATGAATCTGTCACAGTACGTTAACCTTTGAGGGAGTACTTTACTATCAAGAGTCCAAACTGATGCAAGCCAGTCCGCTTCGAGCCAAGCCACACCTGTAAGAGTTGAGCCAATGTACTGCAGTAACGTCTCAGGGGTAGGAACAGGTGTCTGCGCTGAGCCAAGCCACGCCAGTGACTGTTGAGCCAAAGTAAGACAACGTAGTCTTCCAAGGTAGGAACGGATGTCCTCTCGTCTCTGCATCACGCCAAGCCAAAATAACCAAACACAAGCAAGAATTCTGCCGCCAACGTCGCATGCTATGGGGAAGTTTAAAAAGATGATATCTTGAAGAGAGCTGCAGACTGTATGAGCGTTTGGCGGCTGCTTGGGGATCCTTTGGCCTCTCCTCTCCTCCTTTCTGGTGGACGCAGAAGGGGCCACGTCGGTCAGTCCGGGGGAGGCTCCGCCCTCAGCCATTTCCCTCCTCCAGACAGGTGGACTCGGGGGGTGTGGTCAGGGGCTGATTCTACCTGCTCCACTGGAAACCTGGCGTCGGTGGAGCGACCGGGGGCTCACAAAAGAATCAACAAAAGACTTTTGGTCGTTTGTTGGTTCCACAGATATTGGCTCTCGCATATACACCAATAAAGTGCTCTTCAGATCACGTACTTTCTTCTTTATTTTTATTTGGAGTGACATATTCTAGGTTGTTTTCGACCTTACTTTATTGAAACGGACATATTTCCCTCATTTACAGAGTAATCTCAAATTTGAACAGACCGTAAAATTTACCATCTTACTAATATCAAACAAAATCTCAGTTGAATTTCATGGGAAATAAAGCAACTTGAAAAATGAACTTAATAACTTTTCGAAAACTTTCCATTTTTCAAAGCCCATAATCATAAATAATTTTTAAGTAAAAAATTAATATTAAAAATGCTGCGAATCGTTCTAATTTTGACCACCAGAAATTGAGATGGGTTATGATGAGTGTCAACATCTATTGGATTCAACATGAACAGAATACTTGAAATTCAATGTCAAACTCATTTTTTCCACGAGTTATTTTTCGCCCTGTAACGTGGATTTTACCTTGTGCAACTAAGTTTTTCTGGTCCCAACTTTCTCTTCTAATCAGCAGAGTAAAATCAAAATTGATTATACCGTTGGAAATCTGTGATTCTGGCGCACTTTTTAGGCGTACCGGCAATAGTTCATCATCTCGAATTATTTGGAGATTGTGGGCTTTGAAAAACGGAAAGTTTTAGAAAAGTTAATAATAAATATATAAATTCACTTTTCAAGTTGCTTTTCCGCTCCGTAAAATTCAACTGAAAAAATTTTATTTGGTATTAGTACCTAACCAAATTAGGTATTAATATTTCTACTAATTTCTAATTAGAAATATAGGATTTGTTGCGGTCTTTCCAACGGTATCCTGAAATTTGAGATTACTCTGGAAATGAGGGAACTATGTTATCTTCTTAAAATCTTAAAAGGTTATATCATAACTCTGAATTCAAGCTTTTAAAATAAACTTCATGAGGTATTTTTTGTTGCAAATTAGTTGTAGAATTGATCCCTTGAAGGAATGAGACTTGTTTCGTTGACACCCTGTATAGACGTAGGTTCTTTTGGCAGAAAAGATTCTAGCTGACGCGAAATTTGAGAAAAGATTATTCACTTTCAATGTATCGGTGTTCCGATTGGCGATATGACAAGCCTTTTCTCACACAATCATCCCAGATTTTGGGTCTTCACTCCTTCCATCAAATTTTGCCAGTTCCGTTTTTGTGTGAACTTTGGGTGGTTTTGGGCTCCTTGAATACATAATTCATACTGACTGCGCCAAAACTGTAATGAAACACTAATACAGTGTAATATAATATTGAGCAATTCTAATAATTAACAACTGATCGTTAGTGTTTCATAGCTCAAACTAAATTTATTTAACATTACAATCATGTTTTCCTTTTACCATGGATACGTCTTAAACTTTCTAACACACAATTACATTCATATATTGTGTTATAATATACAAAATTTTTACTGAATAATGAACCGAAATAATACTTGTAGGGATCACTAGAAAACAAAAATTTAAAAGGAGCAAATAATACATTTATTGTAATGTCAACGAATAACGTGTATTAATAATAAAACGTTCTAATGCACATTAACAAAAAATAAAATTAAAATTTACAGGGCCACGGTTTGAACGGCTACCTCTACAGTCCAACCGTGGATAATTAGCTAAAACAGTATTTTTCAAGTCGATTCAGGTCGGACAATTAGAACAATTTTTCCGTTGGCTGATTGATCAATCATGCAGCGGTGAGCTTCACAGGCCTGACCCAGCAGCAACTGTTTCCCAATGCGAGGCCTCAACCAGCCTTCCTCCACTCCAGAGCTGATAGATTTGGCGCACTCTGTAAATTCGTCCTGTCAAATGCATATAAAATTAAAATATTACGAAGCTAGAGAATGATTTGATTATTGACAGGAGTATTGACGTAAACACTATCTGCATGACAAAATCAAAGTTCAACATTCAAATATAATCTGGATAAGCTGAAACAACGAGAAAAAACAAGAGTTTTGTAACACTACCAAAAAACTGATTTACTTTCAAATTCAAAACTTTTGGTTTATTATTACCAGTAATCGACCAAGAAAAAGCTATTTACATCCTCTTAAAATTTGTTGAAATGGATCAATGCTTCAAGCTAGATGACTTGAGAGTGGTACAATTTTTTGTGGCTAGAGTGCTAGTTCCTGATCAGATGAAAAAATAAGTCTTGGCTTGACTACGCCCAGACATCCAGGGGTTTACGAATGACAGACAGGGCTAATCATTCAGTATTTTGATGAAATAGTCTAGGACAAGTGGAATCTAGAATTTAAAAACACCGACTTTATAATTCAAGAAATCCACAATTTTCCAGCCATCTCCAATTTTCCTGACTAATTGAATGAATGTAGGATTTTTTTCCTTTCCAAAATGAGCGTGGCAGTTTTTTCATGTTTGCTTCCCATTACTCTAACCAGGTAGACTAAGATTATCAGATTTTAGAGGTTGCAGGAAATTTCATTTTTTGGTTTGACATTTAACACTTGCACCCGTTCCCGTGAAGATTGGTGCCTATTACTCTATATTTAGATAATGACCATAAACTACGTTTATTTTTTATCTGCAGTTCAGTGATCCGCACATTAAGACTGTCTCAAAATAATATACCCATGTGTTAGAATTAAAAGCTTTTCTTTTAGTGAAATCCTCAAATGAATTTTGGGCTCGCTGATTTACTTGAAAACGTATCACAGCCACATAAAAAAAATAAAATAAAAGTAGGTCAGATTTCCAACTCAACAACATCATGTAACCAAAACTGTCAACTTATGTCAGTTTACATTCTGTAGTACAAACCACCACCATAGGGAGAAAGTTTTAGCAAGTTTATTCAGAAAAGTTTTTTAGCGTTGCAGCCGAGGTTGGAAGTTTTATTTCACTTCCATTTGGTTCTTTTTTATTGGTCTTCTTCTTATTTTTGCATGTTAGGGAATACAAAGGTACCTAACAAATTTGTCAATGCTGTAAAATCATTTTCAGACCCTCATTTTCGTATGATACATAGCCTATGTAACATAGGTAAGAGTGGAGGAGGCAGAGCGCCTCTATTAGAAGCAGTGGGGAGGAGCCCTTTTCCACGAAGTGGAATGGCTGCTGGTAGAGTCAAGTTCAGTTTTTGAAAATACTTCCAGAGTTTGGATTCAAAAATTTGAAAACCCGAAGTGTTTAGCATTGAATGGGATGCGAATGATTTTTCGACACAAAAAAAGTCAGGACTTCCCTTAATCGAATATTTATACAAAATGACTTTGGGAATGTTCAATACTCACAGGCGACACGCCACTGAGGTTAACTCCATGAATGGAGCCTTCCGTGTATACGAGGGAACGTGGATTTATGATCGTTGGTGGGACAGGATAGCCCTTCATCTTTGATGATATTCTTTTCGTACCAACGACCTGAAAGAACGACACACATGTTTGAAAAGATGTAACATTTTAAAAAGATCTAACTTCCTTATTAAAAAATGCAACGATAACCTGTGGGTAAAGACCTATAGCACTACATGAGAAGAATGAAATCGAAACTACAATGACTAGCCATTAAGTTCAACATTTCTGAAGTTAATAGCACAAGGCTTTAGAGGCAAAATTGGGATCAATCCAAAAACAAAAGTATATGTATTAATAATAATAAAAAAAAGCAACAGATGAAGATATAACGATGTATCACTATTACTCCTCAATTTACCCTTCCTTAACTACATTTGGAATAATACCTGAATAGTAGACCAATGTTCTCAATCGAACAGAAAAGATGCAAGAAATTCTGTGTGAGCAGCTCTTGAATGGATTGTGCAAAACAAGCATGAAAATTGGTTGGGAATTATAGCCCAAGTAGCGTCGATGAATATATATATTAAATCAGGTTAAGAAATTTGACAAAAATAAAGAGGAAAAGATTTTTTTGATAATTCGATTAGTCTTTGTCAAAATTGGAAGAAATAGTGTTTTTGGAAATTCCCAGGTATCGAACTCGTATCCAACGTTTCTTGGCGGCTGCGTTGGATATAATTAATCATTGAGGTTGAGCCCTGGAGGTCTATTTGATCCCAGTACCCACCTGTGGTCGTTGGTGTTTTCTGGCATCTTCTTCAACACCTTGACACCGAAGGTTTCGTTGCGTTCTTGCGTGCATTGGTCGTTGCTCTGACTGACTCAAGGAAGCTCTGTGGTTATTAATCCTCAAGTTCAGTTGGGATGCCTTATCCACATAGAAGCTCCTTGAGTCATCTTCCTCGCACTTCTTGCAAATCAGCTGATACACTCACATCTGTGATTGGCACTCTGCGGATCCTTGGCACTTGTATGAGTGTGTGTTGTTGGGGGAGCTGAAATTAGAGTCCTCAATGACCAACTCACAGCGCTTACACCTTGGTCTTTGGCATGGGTGGAGACGTGGTTGTTGGTGATTGACACGCTGAACAACTGGATGCGGAAGCGAGAGTATTTGACCAAGGTTCTTCCCCTGTTGGTAGGTCATTGCGAAGTCCCTAAATACTTCTTGTGTTAGTGGGCTGGAATTCGGTATTGGCTGGAGTTCCCTGAGGATTCCATTTATCTTTTGAGCCCCATAAAAGAAGGTTTTCACCAGTGGAACTCGATCACTCGAAGGCTGTTGTTTTTGTTGGTACTTCACATGGGATGGAACCATTCTGTGTTCAACAAAGTGCCTTGGGTAACCTCTCTCTATCAGCTTTCTTTCAACGTCAGACAAGTAGCCTTCCAACCAAGTTCCCCCTGCTGTTGCATATTTCGTGGCCTCTAACGGATAAAGATCTTGGGATAGACCGCTTTGTATGTGGAGGATGACAACTCTCATAGTGCAGGTAAACCTGCTTGTTAGTAGGCTTTATGTGCACACTGGTCGAGAGGTTTCCATCCTTCACCTCAATGTCCACATCGAGGAATGTAGCTGACGACCTTGAGAATGTTCATGTGAACGTCACAGGGTAGGGGGAGTTCAAATCGTTTAGAAACGACTGATGTTCTTCCTCGCTGTGTGGGCGAATCATGAAGATGTCGTCAATTAACCGCTTCCACATCCAAGGAGTTTTCTCCCTTGATGTTAAGAAGCTATTTTCCAATTCAGACATGAACAAATTGGCGTATGACGGTGCCATGCGTGTTCCCATTGCCGTTCCTCTCTTCTGTATTTACAACTGGTCACCAAACTTGAAGACGTTCATCGTCAAGACACACTCAGCCAGTTTCACTAAGAAACTGGAAGATGGGACTCTCAGTGCTGCACGCTTCTGAAGGAAGTGTTCAAGTGCTCACGACCCTTCATGGTGTGGGATTTCAGTGTACAGAGAGTTAACATCAATCGTCACAAGGATGGATCCTGCAGGAATTATTTTCTCTCGAAGTTCACTCAGAAAATGTTGTGTATCCTTGATGTAAGAGGGTTGGCTCTGGACAATGGGCTGCAGGTACGAATCCACATAGGCCAATATTCGTTCCGTTAAACAGCCAAAGCTCGCAACTATCAGATGGCCAGGAGGGAGTTGGTTAGGGAGAGCATACGGTTTATGGATCTTGGGAAGAAGATAAAAATCAGGGCATTGGGGCTCATTTGGGATCAACAATTCGACGTCTTTTTGGGTTAACCCCTCTCTTCTCCCACTTGCCTTTATTTACCTCTTCAGATCCATTGTGAATTCTGATTTAGGATCATTCTCCACCCTCTGATAGAACCTGGCATCACTCAGTTGCCTCATTGCTTCCCGCTCATAATAAGTTGAGTTCATGACAACAACAGTTGAGCCCTTGTCTGCTGGCATGATCTTTATCGATGTGTCAGATTTCAGGGTGGTGATGGTACGGCGTTCGCTTTGAGAGATGTTATCCCGTGGGTTCAATAAATCCAGGAAGGGGGCGCTTGATATTTGTTGGAGCAGTGCTGCTATATATCTCTCCAGTGGATGCATGGGTGGTAATCGAGTGTCCGTTTGTGTCTTTGGGTCAAAGTTGGATGGAGGGCTTAATTTTTTTAGGGAGGTGTGAACCCCCTCCTCATTTTGCGCTAAACCTTCATTATTGTTCCAGAAGTATTTGGGCCCAAGGCGCCAGCAGAATTCTTGTATGTCCAACAAGGTGTTGGCGTGAATGAGAACCCTTTTAACAACAATCCAACTTCAACTTGGTTCAAATGACGTGATGAAAGGTTGCATAAGTCTCCATCAGAACACGGCAAGGGATTACTACATCTTTCGGGGTCGTCACTTGTTACTTGTCCGTTCGGGGATACTCCATTGGCTGGCTTTCAGGTTCTAAATTCGAGCTAGGTTGATGGACACGTTGTCTCTGCTCTCTACGCTGCTGAGGTCTCGGTGTAGGTCGAGGGTTCACAATTGGTCACAAAAATTCAGAAGAGAGTGACAAACAAACACACAATGAATGGAAAATGAAGTTGTTAAACGAGAAGTTGGTGCTACTGCACTATATATTAAATCATGTTAAGAAATTTGACAAAAATAAAGAGGCAAAGATTTTTTTGATATTTCGATTAGTCTTTGTCAAAATTAGAAGGAAGAGTGTTTTTGGAAATTCCCAGGTATCGAACTCGTATCCAACGTTTCTTGGTGGCTGCGTTGGATATAATTAATCATTGAGGTTGAGCCCAGGAGGTCTTTTGATCCCAGTACCCACCTGTGGGAACGTTCGGATTGTTGAAGTAGCCGGTCGTTGGTGTTTTCTGGCATCTTCTTCAATACCTCAAAGATTAATTATATCCAACGCAGCAACCAAGAAACGTTGGATACGAGTTCGATACCTGTAGTTCGATATCTTTTCCTCTTTATTTTTGTCAAATTTCTTTACAACGCTCTCTCTCTCTCTCTCTATATATATATATATATATATATATATATATATAAATATATATATATATATAATCAAAAGATAACACTGAAATTAACACCACATAACTATTTTTTATATTTCGGCTACTGCCTTTGTCAAAACTAAGAAAGAATGATTTTTGGGAGTTGACGACGTCGAAAGAGATGCTCGGGTTACCATGGGGCGTTGCTTGTTATTTTCTAATGTTAAGTCCTGGTGAGTCGAATGCACCCAAAACGTTGCAATGAGCTTTTTCCGATTGATGTAGCATCCTTTTGTTTTCTTGGGGTTTCATTTTTCGCAGAATTTTTATGCCGAAACAATCATCGAAAGATGCATTATGGGACATTGCATGCCGACTCACGGGTAGATCGTTATCACCTCTCACCACTGAAGCACGATGGTTGTTCACCCTTAGGTTGAGTTGGGTTTCAGCCTTTCCCACGTAGAAAGCAGGGCATTCTTTGCAAAGCAACTCATACACACACATTGGTGTCTGGCATTCTGCTGACCCTTTGCATGCGTATGAGTTGGAGTTGTTGGCCGAGCTGAAAACTGCTTCCTCTATTACAAGGGGGCAAACTTTGCATCTTTGTCTCTTGCAAGGATGTAGCCCTTTGGGAACTGGATCATTCGTCTTTGTTCTGCGGTGTGTGAGTATATCCCCAATGGATGATGCCTGACGATATGATAGTGTGGGTGAATTTGGGAAAACTGTTTTAGTAATGGGGTTTGAGGAGAGGAGTGGATAAATGTCTTTCAATATGATGTTCAAGCGCTCAATGCCGAAAAAGAATGTTGTAGTGAGGTGGACTTTTTCGTTGTCATTACGGACTCCTGGGCGATAAGCAACATGAGATGGAATTATCCTTTTCTCTATTTGTCTTGCTGGATACCCCCTTGTAATGAGTTTATCCGTCAATTTCTTCAAATAAGACTTCTTGTCCTTTTCCTCACTACATATTCGGTGACCCCTGATGGAGAGAGCTCTTGGTATAGATTGTTTAGTGTGACGAGGGTGGCAGCTTTCATAATGTAAGTATAATTGTTTGTTTGTCGATTTGATGTGAACAGAGGTGGATAGCGTAGTACCAGTGAGGTGTATATTGACATCGAGAAACGTCGATGTAGTTGTGGAATATGTCCATGTAAATTTAACTGAAAATTCGGAATTTAGAGCACTCAGAAATTCCTTCAGGGTTTCTTCTCCGTGAATCCAAACCAAAAAAATGTCATCAATAAATCTTTTCCAAATTAAAGGTACAAGCGTCTGAGACGAAAGGAATCTTTGTTCGAGATGAGCCATAAACAGATTCGCATAAGATGGTGCCATTCTGGTACCCATCGCTGTACCTTTTTGTTGCAGGAAAAGTTGATTTTCAAATTTGAATACGTTTTTGGTCAAAACAAAATTTGCAAGCGTGACTACAAACGAAGTTGAAGGTTTATGTGGGAGGGCTCTTTGGTCTAAATAATGTGTGATTGCTGCCAAGCCCTCGTCGTGGGGGATTTCCGTGTATAGTGAGGATACGTCAACTGTTGCCAAGATGATTGGGTGATCCGTGGTATCAGGGAGTTGCGACTCTTGGAGAATGGTGAGAAAATGATTAGTGTCCTTTACATAAGAGGGCTGATTTTTGACAAGGGGTTGCAGATGATGGTCAACATAGGCGGATATCCTTTCTGTGATACAACCAAAGCTTGCTACGATTGGGCGTCCTGGGGGTAGTCGATCAGGAAGGGAGTACTCCTTATGGATTTTGGGAAGAATGTAGAACTCGGAGCACCTTGGATTGCTGGGAACTAATGCTTGAACATCTGCCGCAGAGAGCTGTTCAATATGTTTGTTATGCTTGATGTAACCCCTTATTTCTTTTAAGAATGTCTGTGTTGGATCGGAATCAAGTTGCTTGTAGAAACGTGTGTCATAGAGCTGCCGGTGGGCTTCATTTCGGTAGTCAACTGAGTTCATCACTACCACCGTTGATCCTTTGTCTGCTGGCATTACTTTTATATTCTCGTCCCTCTTGATAATCCCTAGTGCCTTGTGCTCATCTACAGACAAATTATCCCTAGGGGTCAGGGAATTGAGGAATGAGATTCGAAGTTCGTTGCAACAGCTGAGATATAAACTTTTCTAACGGATGGGTCGGTGGTAAACGTGGAGGATCGAACTCTGAGGGGTCCTTAAATTTGTGCAACGAAGGATGTAGTTCGTCACTTGATCTAGCAGAACTAGGGTCTTCTTTTTCAATCACTTCCCAGTAATATTTCAACCGAAGTCTCCTGCAGAACGCCTGTATATCTTCATGGAGCAGGATATGGTCGACCTTAGGTGTGGGAGTGAAGTTAAGTCCTTTTGACAACACCTTACGTTCAGTCTCAGTAAGCTCTCGAGAAGAAAGGTTGCATATTTCATTATTCCCAGGTGCAATGTTTACACTATCTGATACCGTTGTAGAAGAAACATTAGTTGGAGGTTGGCCACATGCCGTTGATAAGGATCCATGAGACTGAGGATGATCATTTGTTTGACCACATGAAGCTCCAGAAGGACTTGGGGTTGCCAGAGGAACATGAGGAATGAGGGTAGCCATACGATGTCTCGGTAAAGACACTCCATTTCTTAATTGGCTGAGGTATAGCTTTGACAATTTAAGAAGATGGTGATGGCGAAATGACTCCAAGCTCTGGTTGGCTTCAAGTAAAATCATGTTTATCCTTGACACTAACCTTGGGTCGGTTTGAGTGACTATGTTAATTAGAGGTATCAAGTTCTTTGTCAAATATTCCTCATGAAGTATCAAGTACTCTTGAAGTAATTTTTGGGTGAATTGGATCGATAAGTCATGGCCAAAACGGATTAATGAATTTCGCATGGAAGGAGGAGCCGCTTGAATTGGAATCTTTAAGCGCAGACCATTTGGGACCACACCCATTTGTAAACACCTCTTGAGAAACTCAATATGACTGGTGCAACGAGCAATTTTTCTGGAGTAGTAATAAATTTTCTGAAGCCAAGCACTTACTGGGTTCATTTTTGTTCTTTGAGCGTCGAATTGGGAAGCAGCAATTTACGAAAGTTACACAGAATAGATTGAACACTGTTTGAAACTGGAAGGTTGGTGCTATGGCACTTGGTATTATTCACTGGAATAGGATGGCTCTACTGGAGCAATTATACAATCAAAAATAAAACAAAAGATAACACTGAAATTAACACCACATAACTATTTTTTATATTTCGGCTACTGCCTTTGTCAAAACTAAGAAAGAATGATTTTTGGGAGTTGACGACGTCGAAAGAGATGCTCGGGTTACCATGGGGCGTTGCTTGTTATTTTCTAATGTTAAGTCCTGGTGAGTCGAATGCACCCAAAACGTTGCAATGAGCTTTTTCCGATTGATGTAGCATCCTTTTGTTTTCTTGGGGTTTCATTTTTCGCAGAATTTTTATGCCGAAACAATCATCGAAAGATGCATTATGGGACATTGCATGCCGACTCACGGGTAGATCGTTATCACCTCTCACCACTGAAGCACGATGGTTGTTCACCCTTAGGTTGAGTTGGGTTTCAGCCTTTCCCACGTAGAAAGCAGGGCATTCTTTGCAAAGCAACTCATACACACACATTGGTGTCTGGCATTCTGCTGACCCTTTGCATGCGTATGAGTTGGAGTTGTTGGCCGAGCTGAAAACTGCTTCCTCTATTACAAGGGGGCAAACTTTGCATCTTTGTCTCTTGCAAGGATGTAGCCCTTTGGGAACTGGATCATTCGTCTTTGTTCTGCGGTGTGTGAGTATATCCCCAATGGATGATGCCTGACGATATGATATATATAGAGAGAGAGAGAGACCTTAACTTGGGTTTAAGGTCTTAAAAAAGATGCCTCAGACAACCAACGACAGATTGATGCAACAGGCAGAACGGGCTCATCGGTGGGTACTGGGATCAATGCGAGCTCCTGGTCTCAACCTCAATGATTGAGCATCATATGGAGCCATGTAATGTTTACATGGTGACAAGCGTCCATGGTTCCTCCTCGCCCATTTTCAGAAAAACCAATTTCTCTTCTAATTTTGACAAAGATTTATAATCGAAATATCAAATTCTTCTTTCCTCTTTTATCTGTCAAATTTCTTTCAAATTAAGTTTATCAAGTACATAGTTCAGTAGAACAGCAACCAACAAGTGTATATATATATATATATATATATATAGTATCAATTATTTAAGAGAAAGAAATTTAGACAAGTATATAGAAGAGCGGAAAAAGTTTTCTAATATTTCGAAAAAATCTTGATCACAGAAAAATTGGAGAAGAAATGATTTTGGGAGTCTTGGTCGCGGTGTTTCAATTAGGTATCCAGGGCCGGAACAAATAATTTATGATGACAAAATTTTCAATCATTTAAATTGAGGCCAGGAGGTCTATTAGCCCCCAAAACCCATTTATGAGCCCTCTCTGACTGCTGCAGCTGGCGATCATTTGAAGCCTCAGGCATCTTGCACAGCACTTTCACCCCGAAGCATTCATCAAATGATGAATTATGGGAACGTGCGTGCACCCCAACCGGGAGTGCTCTCTCTTGAGCCACTGAGGCCCTATGGTTGTTCATCCTCAGGTTTAGGGTTGCAGCCTTTCCCACATAAAAAGCGGAACTGTCATCACATTTCCGGCAGATCAGTTGGTAAACACAGTTCTTCGACTGGCACTCCGCGGATCCGTTACATTTGTACGAATGTGAAGTGTTTGGAGAGGTGAAGTCAGATTCTTCAATGACCAAACTGCACAACTTGCACCTCGGTCGTCCACATGGATGCAAACCCCGGTCGGGTGGCTGAGATTGAGGATGGCGATGGGATAACAAGTTCCCAATCGTTTTTCCTTGGCGGTAACTCACTCTTGGAGTTTCACGGAAAATATCCCGTGTCTGTGGACTTGAAGCCAGTATTGATTGAAGGTCACGAAGAATAGTGTTAATTTTTTGGGCACCGAAAAAGAATGTAGTAATTAGTGAAGGTCTGTCCGTTGGTGATTGTGGAATTTGTTGGTATTTGACATGTGATGGAACAATTCTATTTTCAACAAACTTTTGCGGGTATCCCCGTTCCAGCAACTTGCCCTTTAACCCAGAGAGATAACCCTCCAGGTTCTCCCTACCACTGCAAATCCGGTGGCCTCTAATAGACAGTGACCTAGGGATTGATCGCTTCGTATGGGGGGGATGGCAGCTGTCATAATGGAGATAAAGCTACTGCACTATATAATAAATCAGGTTAAGAAATTTGACAGAAATGAAGAGGAAAAGATTTTTTGATATTTCGATAATTCTTTGTCAAAATTAGAAGAAAGAGTGTTTTTGGAAATTCCCAGGTGTCGAACTCGTATCCAACGTTTCTTGCTGGCTGCGTTGGATTTAATTAATCGTTGAGGTTGAGCCCAGGAGGTCGATTTGATCCCAGTACCCACCTATGGGCACGTTCGGATTGTTGAAGTAACCGGTCGTTGGTGTTTTCTGGCATCTTCTTCAACACCTTGACACCGAAGCATTCGTTGAAGGTGACAGCATGACCATGCGTTCTTGCGTGGAGCTTTATTGGTCGTTGCTGTGACTGACTCAAGGAAGCTCTGTGGTTATTAATTCTCAAGTTCAGTTGGGATGCCTTACCCACATAAAAGCTCCTTGAGTCATCTTCCTCGCACTTCTTACAAATCAGCTGATACACGCACATCTGTGATTGGCACTCTGCGGATCCTTGGCACTTGTATGAGTGTGTGTTGTTGGGGGAGCTGAAATTGGAGTCCTCAATGACCAACTCACAGAGCTTACACCTTGGTCTTTGGCATGGGTGGAGACCTGGTTGTTGGTGATTGACACGCTGAACAACTGGATGCCGATGCGAGAGTATTTGACCAAGGTTCTTCCCCTGTCGGTAGGACATCCAAGGTGCCTCCCGAAATACCTCTTGTGTTAGTGGGCTGGAATTCAGTATTGGCTGGAGTTCCCTGAGGATCCCATTTATGTTTTGTGCCCCATAAAAGAAGGTTGTCACCAGTGGAACTCGATCACTCGATGGCTGTTGTCTTTGTTGGTACTTCACGTGGGATGGAACCATTCTGTGTTCAACAAAGTGCCTCGGGTAACCTCTATCTATCAGTTTTCTTCCAACCTCAGACAAGTAGCCATCCAAGTTCCCCCTGCTGTTGCATATTTGGTGGCCTCTAATGGACAAAGATCTTGGGATAGACCGCTTTGTATGTGGAGGATGACAACTCTCATAGTGCAGGTAAACCTGCTTGTTAGTGGGCTTTATGTGCACACTGGTCGAGAGGTTTCCATCCTTCAACACAATGTCAACATCGAGGAATATAGCTGACGACCTTGAGAATGTCCAAGTGAACGTCACAGAGTAGCGGGAGTTCAAATCACTTAGAAACGACTGAAGTTCTTCCTCGCCGTGTGTCCAAATCATGAAGATGTCGTCAATGAACCGCTTCCACATCCAAGGAGTTTTCTCCCTCGATGTTAGGAAGCTATTTTCCAATTCGGACATGAACAAATTGGCGTATGATGGTGCCATGCGTGTTCCCATTGCCGTTCCTCTCTTCTGTAGGTACAACTGGTCACCAAACTTGAAGACGTTCATCGTCAAGACACACTCAGCCAGTTTCACTAGGAAACTGGAAGATGGGACTCTTGGTGCTGGACGCTTCTGGAGGAAGTGTTCAAGAGCGCGCAACCCTTCATCGTGTGGGATTTCAGTGTACAGAGAGTTCACATCAATAGTCACAAGGATGGATCCTGCAGGAATTATTTTCTCTCGAAGTTCACTCAGGAAGTGTTGTGTATCCTTGATGTAAGAGGGCTGGCTCTGGACAATTGGCTGGAGATACGAGTCCACATAGGCCAATATTTGTTCCGTTAAACAGCCAAAGCTCGCAACTATTGGACGGCCAGGAGGGAGTTGGTTAGGGAGAGCATATGGTTTATGGATCTTGGGAAGAAGGTAAAAATCAGGTCATTGGGGTTCATTTGGGATTAACAATTCGACGTCTTTTTGGGTTAACCCCTCTCTTCTCCCATTGGCCTTTACATACCTCTTCAGATCCATTGTGAGTTCCAATGTAGGATCATTCTCCACCCTCTGATAGAACCTCACATCATTCAGTTGCCTCATCACTTCCCGCTCATAATCAGTTGAGTTCATGACAACAACAGTTGAGCCTTTGTCTGCTGGCATTATCTTTATTGATGGGTCGGATTTCAGGGTGTTGAGTGTACGGCGTTCGCTCTGAGAGATGTTATCCCGTGGCTTTAACGAATCCAGAAAGGTGGCGCTTGATGTTCGTTGAAGAAGTGCTGTTATATATCTTTCCAGTGGATGTGTGGGTGGTAATCGAGTGTCCGTTTGTGTCTTAGGGTCAAAGTTGGATGGAGGGTTAAATTTTTTTAGGGAGCTGTGAACCCCCTCCTCATTCTGCTCTGAACCTTCATTATTGTGCCAGAAGTATTTGAGCCTGAGGCGCCAGCAGAATTCTTGTATGTCCTCATGGAGCTTAATGTGATCTGGACGAGGTGTTGGCGTGAATGAGAGTCCTTTTGACAACAATCCAACTTCAACTTGGTTCAAATGACGTGATGAGAGGTTGCAAACATTTCCATCAGAACATCGCTCGGGGCCGTCACTTGTTACTTGTCCGCTCCGGGGATACTCCATTGGCTGGCTTTCTGGTTCTAAATTCGAGCAAGGCTCTTGACGCCTAGGTTGACGGACACGTCTCTGCTCTCTACGCTGCCAAGGTCTCTGTGCAGGCCGAGGGTTCACAATTTGTATTGAAAGTCCTCTGCGTAAATGTTGGACATACATTTTTGAGAGCTTTTTGAGATGGTTCGCCCGAAACGTATACAACATTTCGTTTGCTTGGTCGAGTATCAAGTTGGCCTGGTAAGCAAGAGTATAACTAACCATGTAAACAACGTTCAGTAGAGGAATCAGGCGACCATTCAAGTATCTCAAGTGTAGACATTTGTATTCATGCAACACCAACTGAGCATATTGTAGAGAGCATTGGCGTGAGAAAACCTCCACGCTGTGACGCATTGGTATGGGAGCAGCTTGAACAGGCAGTTTCAGGAAGAGGCCTCGAGGTATCAGTCCAACACGTAAGCAGCTTTCAATGAACTCTATGTGACTTGCACATCGGGCAACTTTGATCGAAAAGTAGCGGATCTGATTGAGCCAATAACGTTCTGGGTTCATTGGGAAGTGGTCCAGGAGTATTAGGAAAAAGAAAGGAAATTCAGAAAAGAGAGACAAACAAACACACAATGAATGGAGAATGAAGTTGTTGAACGAGAAGTTGGTGCTACTGCACTATATACGTAATTGATAAGAAACACTGTGCTACTGCACTATATAATAAATCAGGTTAAGAAATTTGACAGAAATGAAGAGGAAAAGATTTTTTGATATTTCGATAATTCTTTGTCAAAATTAGAAGAAAGAGTGTTTTTGGAAATTCCCAGGTGTCGAACTCGTATCCAACGTTTCTTGCCGGCTGCGTTGGATTTAATTAATCGTTGAGGTTGAGCCCATCCCCACTTCATCCACCACTCAGGTTGGAAGATGATACGATGTGCCCTGCCATTTTTCTGGATGTCTCACAAGCTAAGTAAAAACTAGACTATTATAGGAAACGATCTTGAATAAAATGGAAATCGTATCATTCACATCCATGAAATCGATTTCGAGTATCAACTTAGGTTACGTTCAGAATGTTGTTATTGTAAACAAAGTTGATTACCCAAGTTGGTGACCCAGTGATTACTATTCATTAGTGATGTTGAGGTGCCCATCAACATTAATTCAACATTATAACTGTTCATTGAAAATGTGAAAATAGACAATTTTTTTTTTTCAAGTTCTGTTTGATAAGGAACTGTGCAAAGGCCTGATCACGAAAATGCAGAAAGATATCCAGAATCATTTCTTCCAAATCTTAGCACACAGATTAATAGTGTCAGATGTATCACCGGCAACTAGGCAGCATGCTTGCCCGCATGTAGTTATTATAACGAGATCTACTTTCCAGAGTTGGTACACACGTAGCAACGAGGCATGATAGTGAAAAGCCACCAGGAAACTGAAGTAACTGCTTTTATCAGCTTCCTGAGGCGTCAGAAGTTAAGTTGAATAAAATAAATCTACTCACAGACTTCACGAATCTGAAAATGTACATAACTACTATTGGTGTATCTCATGACGTCACAGACTATCAATATGCTTCGAGCAATCGAACCTGCCAATAGTTCTGCCATGTTCTATGTAGATAGTACATAATTATATTGTCCGAGGAGCCTCGTCGTCGTCGTCACCTGACCAATACAATGAAGTTGATCTGTAAATAACTCTTGGGATTGATGTTACAAGACCTGCTATGTTTCATAGGCCTGTGCATTAATGTGTCATATAAGAAGAATGGGTTGAAACCAAATAATTAATATATACTAAATATTCAGTGGAAACACACAGTTAGGTACTCAAGCATGTGTCAATTATGGGGAAACGCTTCCATGCAGAAATGCCAAACAAATGCTTCATGCTTTGGAAGTAAAGCCAATGCACCTCTAAGTAGGTGCAATTTAAATAAGTTGTTCGGCTACATATACCTCTAATCACGGGCAAAAGCTGATAGGAGTATAGGCGCAAGTGCACCTCTCATCAATAAACCGGAAAACTCAAAAACCCCCAAGGTGAAGCTAGTGAAACAAGATTGGATTACCCTATTTGAAACAAGGCACTTGAATAAACCTTCCATCGAATGCAGTTGAGGGGACATGCGCCTGACTCAATCCATCACGGCTCATTAAGTTTTCGAAGTTATTTATGAGTATTAAGGCCTGTTTACACCGAAAAAAGCATTATTTGCGAACGATGTTCTCAAACAATCATGAGCAAGATGTTCAGGCAGTTTGAACTGCCACCCACAAGGCACTGTTTGTGAACCCTGTTCAGTTATTCAGAAGTTGCCGAGGTAGGTGCACGTTGGCGTTTTTTCAATTTAATGAAGTTTGATGAAATTAAAACTCACATTTGGTTGAGAAAATCCTGTCTTCAAGTGCAACTAAAAGGCCTTAAACCAATCGTACGCAAAAGATAAATTTAACTAAATCTGTACTGGTTGAAACGTTTATTGCAATAAGTAATTGTAAGTAATTGTAGTCCATTCTTACCGCAATTCGACCTTGACGTGACAGCAACATTAAATCATTTCCGAGATTTACATCTGCCAGATTTTCTAAAATAACGTCGAACCCTTTACTATTTGTTTCAGCATTAACTGACATCAAGTACTCATCCTTACTGAAAAGTAATTTTCAATAGAATTTATGAATTAATCTTTGTAACTTAAATTTAGTAATTAATTTTCCTTTTAGCTAGAAAGCGAAATGCAATCTTGCAGCATAATATTGCTTTCAGGTACGCACCTATGGTCAATAGCAACATCAGCACCTGCGTCTAATATGGCTTGTCGTCCGGCTTCACTTCTACCAGATCCAATTACCCTTAATCCTGAAATTTCTGAACATTAATAAAACTTGGGAAATCCTGTTTAGAATATTAAACATATTAGTAAGTTATGCAAGCATTAAAAGGATATCCCTATGATCGGTTTTTATATGATCACACTTATCAACATTTTTTCCAATTGTTGCAATTATTGCAACAAGTATAACTTACTAAAAATATTATTTTGAAACAATGTATAAATATTAAAAACTTAAAATAATCACAGAGTTTCGTTAGATAGGATAATATTTTCACTTCATTGCTTCACAAGTAAGGTAGGTCAAGTGGTTTGGTTCGTTTTGATGTTCCTGTGAAATCACTCAAGTCAAAGGGCCTCCTCGTTGACGCGATTTCTTAGCCGATGGAGGTGTCTCAATGCTTGTTATTTTAAAGCTTCGTCCATTGTTTCGATCTGAAGGTCATGGTGGAGGTGTATGTTTCAAACGTACCAAAGTGCTTAGACAATATTCTTCAGCACATTGTTTTGGAATGTTTGGATGGGCCTAGGGACCATTATTATCTCGGATAATGCACCTCAGCAATCCTCCACAACTGAGGAACACAACAGAATCTGATAATTGCAATAATAACCATCGTGATTTTTCCTATAACTTTACGGGGAAGTTGCTTAAGGACTTGATCAGTTACAAGATCGTAGCCAGGAGCTTTTTTGGGACTGATTTTCTTAATTATTATTGGTTTTATCCTTTTGATGGTGACTGGTAGAATTTCGACCTGTTGGTCAACCAACCAACATCTGTTATTGCAAAATTTGGAGTGGATATACAGCAAAAATGACTGCTTTGCCTTCATTACTCTTAGCCCAGTTTCCATCAGTACTTTTTATGGGTGAAACTTGAACTAATCTTTTGAGATATTTAGTAGCCTTCCTAAGTGAGTAATCAGTATCACTATGTCTTGTGAGACTCAAGCGTTTCTTTGTTGATCTCCTCAATCAATGTTCTCATTTCAAATTCTGCCTTGTAACACACTGAATTGTGGCTAGGAACTCTGATTACTTGCCAACATTTCCTGGCTTTGGGCTTTTCTTCAATAACAGTGTATTTAGTAGTTGATCTCTGAGTCCTCGTAATCGTTGGTGTATTTTCTCGAGAAATGGTTTGTATGCAGCATACAAGAGGCTCGAGCTCGTGCTCCACTGCTTTTGATGTCTGTAGTTACATGTCTAGGTCGATGTGTCTGCGAATTTCTTGCCTTAAACACTCCCAGTTAGTCTTATAATTGACTAAAACAGAATTGAGTGGCTACTGAATGATCCAATTACTTCCTGACTGTCAGGAAGATAGGAGGAGCAGGGTAACATTAGAACAATTTTTTTTTTTTTTTTTTTGAGATCAAAGTTTTCCTCAACTAGTGGGCAGTTTGCTGAGATTCTTCATGATGAAGAAGTCAATCGTATCAGGTGTTTTGTGTAGGACTGATGGCTCGTTTGTTGGTTTATCTGTTGAAAACGCTTCGTGATTTTCATCATTAATAGCTTGATACAATCTGCCGCCCTGTACAGTATTTAGTTTTGACCCAAAAAGTATTTTTTTCATTGAAATCCCCTCCAAGGATAAACCGATTCTCAAGTTGTGAAAGGATATTCATGTATTTTTCTTAGGTGGTTTGGTGCCTGCGTGGACAATATATGCTAGCAACATTAATCATAAAAGAAGCAGTTTTTAGTGCAATAGCACAGACCTGGAATGCTTCAGTCACTATTTTGATCGTGTGGTGGTAAAGGTTTCCCTTGATACTCCACTGCCACCACGGGTGGTGTTGCTCGGGTGATTGGCTTGGTAGCACTTGTATCTTGAAAGATACGATTCTTTGGTGAAATTCATCTCAGAAACAAAACAAATTTCAACTTGGTAAAATTTTTTCTGGGCTGGAAATAGCGTAACCCTTTCAATATAAACTAGAGGAGGCTTGGGCTCGTTTTGTTTTTGGTCAACTGTTGAATGTTTTTGAGAGGAAGAGGGTTTCTCCTTTTATGCCCTATTTGAATAAAATTATTCCATTCGCCTGTCCCTTGGGCTAGGAATCCTTAAAAAGGATTTGGGCATGACGAATTTTAATTAAAATTTTATTATTGAATGAATCAATCTCAGTTTTCAGCTGGATGACTTGATCTCGTTTTTCAACGTCAGCTTTATTCACTTCAAATAACCCTTAAATAAATCGCTAATAATTTTAAATAGCTCACCCACTGTGTTCCAAGCGTCTGTTGAATTACAATGTCCTGGAGCGGTTCAATTATTTTTCTTCTGGGTTTGTCAAATCACTTCGAGGAGAGTGACCTCCATTCCTCGATTGCATGTAAAGACAGACAGGATTGACAGTCTGTTTCTCCGTTGACATTATTAAAGTGTTGTATTAAACAAATAGAGAAGACAACGATTTATCACTCCCACCCCCTCGATTCACCCCCTTCCAATATAAATTGGAAGATCTGATTGAAATATGATTCAAAATAGGACCAAAGTTCTTGTTAAAACAAAAACGAATCAAGAAAACCTGCAGTTCTGGTTGTATGAGCAGGACTTGATTATATTGTCTATTACCCTCTCTATTCCGCTTCCAAAATAAATTCAAAATTTTCGAGGTTTGTTGCACAACGAGACTAGAATTAGGATTTAAAAAAAGTGTTTAAATCAATAAAATCAGATAGAAATGGTGAGTAAAAAACGACTTCTTACTATTAACCACCCCCTCCACCCTTGATGAAAATTAAATATGCTGAAATATTTTTAAATACTAAACCAAAACCTTGATTGAACAAAAATAGAATGAGATGAATCAGTCGAGAATTCTAATTCTAATAGGCGCCTCTGTACTGAAGTAGGGACGTCCAGAAAAATGCTGTCAATACTAACACATGCGCTTTTTATTTTCTAAATAATGAGGGATTGCTCGTGCCAATGTAAGGTTCAGAAATAGTGAATATTTGCTATGGATGAATTTCTGTAGTTCCTAAACCCATTCCAATTGATTTTGCATCCATATTACCACCTAATGTTTATCCACTTTCCTATTTGAGTAAACACCACATTTTTGGCTCGTAACATCCATGAGAATGAGTGATTGGGCCGGTTAAAGTTCAGACCAATTAGATCCCAAGTGGACTCCATATGCAAAAGAAAGGGTGTTTTACATCAATTCTTCAAGGCCTTTAGTGGCCCGTAAAGCGCACAGCAGACGGACATAGCAGATTTAGAATCTACCACAGGGTGCAGCCAGCTCGACTGACGAGTTTCAACGGATCATTTGGCCGAATGGTCCCATTCGGCCCGAAAGGGCTCTTTGTGTTTCTTAGGGTCTGTAGTTTTTAGTTGGCACCATGATTTAGACCGGAATGCATGGGAGCTTTGCCATTTGTACGTTTTACGAAAATAACCGTTCTGTGATCGCGACCCAGCATCTTCTTTTTCTTTGGGACTGCCTCAAGGACAAGGTCTTTAAACACCTTTTTTTTTTTTTTTTTTTTTTTTTTTTTTTTTTTTACAAAATAGAACTTTATTGCCATAAACAAGCATTACAGTTTAGATAATAATGATTTATAATAAATAACATGGTACGTGATGGGGAGTCGAAGTCCAGCGGCTTTCTCCCATTTAAGATTTTATCTAAACAGAACATGAGGTAGCATTATTTTAGTCTAATATTGCACTTTTTTTTTCTTTCTTATTTGATAGGGACCGTAGTGAGCAGGTTGCTTTTCTTTTCTTCTAGTCCGCTGCCGTTAGGAGGTCTGTGTGGCGCTTTCTTTTTAGGCGTCTACTCGGACGATCCGGGGGAATCATGCTTACGATTCCAGCTGCGAGAGGATTGGGGTGAGTGAGCAGTTTTTGATGAAATCGGGAGTATGAGGCTTTCAATACATCTTTTATCCGAGGGATTTCGGTGTCATTATGTAGGTTGTCATTACGGATATACCATTGTGCATCAGTAATCACTCTCAGGGCTCGATTTTGAAAGGTTTGAATTCTTTGCACCTGAGAGTCGGAAGCTCCTCCCCAAATCTGGCAGCCATACTCCCAAATCGGTCGAATAAGTAGTAAATAAATGAGACGCTTGGTGTCGAGTGTGAGCGGAGACTGCTTGCCAAGGAGGGGCTTGAGCGATCTTAGTCGGTGACGGCATCTCTGTAGAATAGCGCTTATGTGGTCTCTGAATGTCAGTCTTTTGTCTAGAATAAGACCCAGGTATCGGACTTTCGTATCGGAAGGTACCGTGATGTCGCCAATTTTAAGTTGCCGGCTGTAATGTCGATGGAGGTAGGTAAAGACGACGGAGGTTGACTTCTGTGGATTTAATTTGATTTTCCATCGTCTAGCCCATTCATCCAAATCGTACGCGTACTCCTCTAGCTCGATGACTGCTCTTTCACCTCTTGGGGATGTGCAAAGGAAGGCCGTATCATCAGCGAATTGCGCAATTGTCACAGAGGGAGATGACGGAATATCACCAGTGTAAACGAGGTACAACAGTGGGCCCAGAACACTCCCTTGCGAGACGCCAGCAGTAATGCGCCGAGAGTGGGACATGGCGTTGTTATATCTTACAGTAAAGGTGCGCCCAGAAAGGTATGACAGTAAGATTCTATAGTAGGTGTCGGGTAAGGCAGATTTAAGTTTAAATAGGAGGCCAGGATGCCATACCCGATCAAACGCTTTCTCCGTGTCTGCAAACAGGCTGATGCATGTCTCCTTTGCCTCGTAGGTATCCAGTATCTTGTCGACCACCCGATGCAGCTGGTGTTGGCAAGAGTGTGAGTTTCTGAATCCAAATTGAGTAACCGGGATGAGAGGTTCCAGATAGTGGATTAGCTTGGGGAGCAGTAGCTTTTCAAGGATCTTGGAAAGCAGTGGGAGGAGGCTTATAGGTCTATAACTATAAGGACTTTTAGCCAGTTTCCCAGGCTTGCGGATGAGGATGACGATTGCATGTTTCCATTTCGATGGTAGGTAGCCTAGTCTAAGGCATGCGTTATAGATCTGGGTTATTAGAACTAGAGTCTTTCGGGGAATATGGATAAGAAGTGGCCTTACTATATTGTCGCTGCCTGGTGCTTTCCTACATGATGAACGGTTTATGGCGTTCATTACTTGAGCCGGCTTGAAAAAGTCATAAAATGGGCTAAGTTGGAGGGGGCTCGTCACTGAATCGTGTACCTCTTCCTCTATAGGGCTGGGACGATTATTGGGAGCGAATTGATTTTCTAGGATCTCGGAGAATAGCTCAGCCTTCTCTGATGGGGTTGAATACCAGTTGGAGTTATGATTGATGGGAGGTATGTCAGTGCATTCCTTAGTGAGTTGCCTCGTTTTCTTGAACAGCGACCCATCACTGCTGCTCAAGGAAGCAAGTTCACATGTAGTGCGTTCTTGTTTCTCTGCTGTGAGTGCCTGTGAAAGTTCTTTATCAGCTCTGTTCAAGGCAGTTTTATGAGCTGGGAAGCGAGTTGCGTTCCATAATTTTTTGGCGGATTGTTTGACTCGTAGAAGCTGAAGTATGTGGAGTGGACAGGTACGAATATGTTTGAGAGCAGGAGAGAGATTTATGGGGGTCTGACTTTGGGAAGCCTCAGTTGCAGCAAACTGGATAAGGCGCGTCAAATTAGCAGTTGCTACATCAACATCTTTTGGGGTTTTAAGTGGGATTTGCGTATCGGTCGATGTTGTTAGAATGTCTGTGTATTTCTTCCAATTTATGTTCTTCGTGAAGATTAGATTTCCTTGAGTGGAGTATGAGTATCCTGCTCTGATGCTTAGTACCACGGGCAAGTGATCGGAGCTCAGGTCATGGAGTACCTCGGGAGTTGGGGAATGGTTTGGAATGTTTTTTGCTAAGAAAAAGTCCAGTATATCAGGTGAGTGGGCAGAGTTGTCCGGAAAATGGGTGGCCTCCAGTGGATGTATTACTTCAAGTCTACGAGCGTGTATTACATTAATGAGATGCAATCCTCTTGGGTTTGATGTTGACAAACCCCATCTCGGATGCTTAGCGTTAAAATCCCCGCCGAGAATGAAGTTTGGGCCTAAATTGTTGATAGTTGAAGTGAAGTCATACTGATTAACGACATTATCAGGAGCAGAATAGAATGATGCGATGACAAATGTGCGACCCTGGATTGACAAATTGGTTCTGGAAATCTGATAGTTATTTGCTCTGATAGGGGGGAGATCATTGTGGAATATAGAAGTTTTTATGTAAATAGCAGAACCACCTTTCCTCTGGTAAGAGGGGTGGTCCGCTCGGGTAAATTTATAACCAGGAATGAAAAAATTGTTGGCTGGTGATAGTTTGGTTTCTGTTAGTAGTATTATGTCAATGTCATTGACTTTTAGGAAGAATTCGAGTTCATGAAATTTCCCATAAGCTCCTCTGCAATTCCAAGTGCAAATGTTAAGGTTTCGTGGCGCTGAGGTCATCATCATGGTTTGATGAATTTTGGTAGGAGTTGGGTTAGTGTCATTACAAGAGGTTGAATGAGTGCGATTAATTGATCTATTTTTTGAAGGAGGTTGGAGATATTGTCACTGTTTCCAGCTGCTGTTGTGTTAGGTGGAGTGCCTATAACTACTTGTGCATAGGAGTTGGGAATATTCCCATTTGGTTTGTATGAGCTCATACTTGGTTCCTTTATGCTTCTTTGGGAGGTTCCCATTTTCACGGCTGAGGGACTTAATTTTGTCTTTTGGAGTTGCACATGCACAGGGCACCCTTTATAGTTAGCCGTGTGTTCACCACCGCAATTAGTGCAAATCGGAGGAGTGTTTGGTGGTTTTGGGCACGATTGTGTTGAATGATTTCCATCGCACTTGACGCATTTTTCCATCTTGTGGCAATAGTTTCTTGAATGTCCGTATTCTTGGCACTTTAGGCACTGAATTACTGTACGTTTAGGACGAGGGGGTTCAACCTTGACCACCGCATGATATAGTCTTTTTAAATTGTAGATTTCCGAATTTTTAGGACTGGGTTTTAGATCGACGAAAAACATTGATAGGGGTTTTTTCGTAACTGGATGGAGTACTGGGAGTATTTGCGTGGGTTCGAATCCACATTTTTCCAGTTCTTCCTTCAGAATAAGGGTATCGGTGGTGTGGTGTAGGCCTCTGATTACAACCCGGAAGGATCGTTCACTTTTGAGTTGGAACGTGTGATATTCAGCGTTTTTACTTTCAAGAAATGCAATGGCCTTTCGATAACCGTCAATTGTAAGGAAATTTATCTTGACTTTGTTGGCCAACGATACGTATTTGAATGTAGTTGGCTCAAAGCTACGAAATTCGCGTATTGCTACATTTATGTTGGTAGTATTGTGAACATAGATAGGCGGAGGTGCATCCACTTTGGGTGTTGACTGTTGGGGGTCTTCTGCCGTGACCATTTCCTCCACTAAAGGTGAAAATGGATTCGGCGAGATAAATTGGTTAGTAGCATTATTTGTAGTTTTCATTTTTTTCCTCACCGGATCCGGAGGGTCATCTTGTCCCATTGTTAGGAGATTGAAGCGACCGACGCGATAATGCGATAAATATCAGATCGGAGTTGAAAGTAGATAACAGATAACTTGGAAATAACAATGACAGATAACTTGGAAATAACAATGACATTCACTCGGAGCTCACAGAGGTGTTTACTCTCTGAGGGCTGGATCCAAACTGAAACACCGTCTTTAAACACCGTCCACACATCCTACCACAACTCAAACAACGAACAACCGAAGGATCCGGGCCATACCGCTCGCTATATGCCGAAAAGCGGTCGAAAACTTCCACAATCGGCTACATCAGTGTATTGCTAAAGGTACGAATAAATACTTAGGGTACAATATTTAATAATATTTTGAAACTTACCAACTGATTTAGCAATTTGGATGGCAGATATGCCTACTCCACCGCTAGCGCCATGAATAAAGAGTGTTTCACCTTTCTTAATTTTACACCTGGAACACGATTAATGCACCTTGAATCAATGTTTTATTGAGTAGTAATGAAAATTTTAATAACCATTAGAATCCAACTATTCTGGAAATTGAATACTATTAACGCTACATGTATGACCCACGATTATGATATTAAACCATCGGCAGCTAGATCCTAGTGAAATGAACAATTGTTTTGTGCCAAGTGTCCGGACAATAGTTTTATTTAATCAATATTTTGTCATAAATTACTCAATACAGTGTATTCACAAGCTTAAAATTTTTGAATTTGTATTTCTTAGACGCAGAACATTACTTGGACACAGTTCATAACTTTTTTTCAAATCGCTATTAATGAAATGCTATGAAAATAATTATTTTATATACTGTATGAAAATAACTATAATTTACTGGAAAATACTATTGAGCTGGAATTTGTCGAGATTTTTTTCTGGATGTTTGTTTAGAAAAAAGTTTGAATCTGTCTCAGTTGGTATGTATTTTACGATTTGGCAACCACAAATCCGAAATTGAGCTTTTTTTTGTTGGTGTTATCCATCAATTTTGATCAACAGTGCATTTATTGAGTGGTTGGTAGGGACATGGGGGTAAACAGGAGTTTTAAGTAACCTTTTTTTTTTTTCAATTGGTTAACTGTTTTCATTGTATCTATACATTTATGAGATGAATAAAATTCAGTACACTTTCACCACTACTTATTAATACACGTGTACCTATGAACCCTGTTCGAAAATAAATTTTCCAACAATAGTTAGATTACATAAGTTATAATTTGGAAGCGTTTATTTCGTATCTTATTATCAGTGGACCAACTTTGTGACAAGTGCTCTGTAGGCAACGAAGTACGAAACATATAACGTCGAACCTTGGGCGAAGGTTAATTTGGGCGAGAGTGGAATCACAAATTTTTCATCACAAACTGCGTATTCAGAGTAGCCTCCGTCCCACGGTAGACAACACGTCACTCGGTCACCTTCCTGAAAAAAACACAACATGTTGGTCTACACGGTGAAAGAAAGTTTACAAGGAACAACAAAGCAATTACGCTGAGCCGTACATTTATTTTAGGGATGGGAATTGACGGATAAACATCAATTAATGAAATTAATTAATAATTTTAACGAATTATCGATTCAGCAATCAACTATGATTGGATAATCGATTGACGTTAATCGGAAAAAAGAGTCAGTCAGTCAGCATTGGCGTATAGGCAAATTCTAAGAAATTATCGTATTGTAAGTGTGTTGAATTTGGTTGATATCTGAGCACTTGTGAGTGAAGAAATTGTTAGCTACCCACCAGTTTTAAGGCGAAAAAATCTTGTTCTAAATAAAATCCTGCTAATCGCATAAAGATTTTGAATTTATAGTTTTTTTGCAATTTTACTGATTTGTTGGAACATTTTATTGAACAGTGAATACATTTTTCTGCAAAATTTTTGGCACACTGTTTTTTATAGTAGACACAATTTTTTGGAGTAATATTCTGCTTTAAATTATAAATTTAAAAACTGCACTAGCTTCTTGTTTCAAGAAAATTTTAAAAAATGGAAATATTTGAGCTAGGAAACCCATTACCTGAAGAAAGGTCTTTATTAATAATAACCTTATGTATCAGTATAAAAATGTATCACGAAAATGTGTTGAGATATAAACTCCATATGCAAGTGGAACTAC
This sequence comes from Creontiades dilutus, assembly GCA_031894815.1. NCBI lineage: Eukaryota > Metazoa > Arthropoda > Insecta > Hemiptera > Miridae > Creontiades > Creontiades dilutus. The sequence continues at coordinate 375,307 of JAVIWC010005168.1, read as the reverse complement.
TTATCCAGGTTATTTACCAAATATAAATGGTTCCATGTTTCTTGAAATTTAGCCATATGTTCAAAGCAGAGGATAAGTGGAATCACCTGAGAAGTGGTTCAACCTTGATAAACTGAATCACCTGGATAGGTGGAATAACCTAGATTAGTGAAATCACCTGAATCCTCGATAATTTCTTCAAACTTGATAAGTTTTTCGACCTGGATAAGTTTTTCCTGGGCTATAAATTGTGAAGTCTATTCCACGAAAAAGATCACCCACATAGTAATTGTTTTGAATATAAACACGCATTGAATAAGTACCTTAACATTTAAATCGACTCAAGCATGAGATCAAAATCAGCGATATTTTCAAACTTGCGAGGTAAGTAGTTCCTTTTAGACCGCTCCAAAATTTATGTATTTTATTTTGAGTTTTCAAAAATTATTTTATTAAATCACTCATTCCTAAACATGTTATGTATATTATATCATTTGCAGTTCCTTATTAAATCATAATTATCACACTATATAAAGACGAGCTTATCAGAGTATATCGACGTTTCAGGGGGTGGTAACGCTGGGCGGGTGGAATTCTCGCCCCCGTCTCCCAGGGCAACCGACCTGCTCCCCCTCCCCCGCCAGTGAAGGAAGGAGTGCCTCAGCGGGGGGAAGCGTCTCCCAGGGCAAGCGACGTGGTCCTCTCCTCGGGGATTAGGGATATACGATTTTTTGACTTTGCATATTGTTATTATACTCCCTCATTGTGTTATTCACCTATTTCTTTTTAACCTGCGTAGCAGGGCCATCAAACTAGTATAATTATAAGAGCAAGGAAAAAAAAAAAAAAAAAAAAAAAAACCAATTTAAAACAGACCGTGGTTGACGAAGGGAAAAAAAGTGCACACTATTGACATGAACATCCTCTCTGTCATACCCCCCTTGACAATGTTGAAATTAAACTACGAAACGTTGGGCACAATTATATATATAAAATTCCTGTCTACAACCTAGGCGTCAAGAGCCTTGCTGGAATTCAGAACCAGAATGCCAGCCAATGGAGTATCCCTGGAGCGGGCAAGTAACAAATGACTTATTATACATATACAATATATATATTTTAATCATTAATGGAGGTTGATTTATTTTCAGAACCCACATGTGTACTTACCAAATTTCAGTAACATCGGATTTGATCTACGGATCATTTTAACCTTACTCTTGGGTCGAATTCAATGATGTGGAACTCATTCGATGAGGAATTCCGTCATAAACAATTAAGTACAGAATGACTTTATGCGTTGGATAGACTGTTAACCTCTACCAAAAAGAATGAAATTGGTTTTGATTTTCAAAATCTTAACGATTATTATCACTCATTCCTAAACGAGGATTATTGGGAGGGGGGGGGCTTCACATTTATTTGAAATCGACGTTCCTCTAAATGGAAAAAAAGGATTTGAATGTAAATTATTGAAAAAGATAGATTGATTAAAATACTTGGAATACATATACGCATATAAATATTTAATCCTCGTCGTTAAGCACCCCACATTTCTAAAAATGTGTTAACTCAGCAGAATGTCAATCAGAACTGTGTGTTTACCAGTTGATTTGCCAAAAATGCTACTGCAATCAAAAAGCCTCTTATGTTGTCAAAACATTCCAGCTGAATCTGCGGGTCAATAACCACTGATCCTCATTCACCCACAATCAGCTACTCCCCATCAACGAGCATGCAAGATACCACGATCCATCATTTGATGGGTGTTTTCGATTAAAAGTCCTCAAAAAGCGTCAGGATCCAATGATAGACAGTTCCACCAGATAGAAAGGGCTCTAAAAATGAATCAACCTTCTAGCCTCAACATTAATGATTAAAAAAAAAATAATATATATATATTATATATATATATATATATATATTTTTTTTTATCATTAATTTTATATTTATACTTGTGCCCAAAGTTTCGGAGTTCAATTTTTCTATTGTCAAGGGAGGTATGACAGAGAGGATGTTCATGTCAATAGTGTGCACTTTTTTCCCATCATCAACCACTGTCTGTTTTAAATTGTGTTTTTTTTTCTTCTTGCTCTTATGATTATATAATTATAATTTAATATAGAACTTCAAATGATATAATATACATTACATGTTTAGAAATGGCGATTATAATAAAATAATTTTTGAAAAATCAAAATCAAATACATAGGTTTTGGAACGGTCTAAAAGGAACCACTAAACAAGTTTGAAAAAACTGCTGATTTTGATCTCATGCTTGAGTCGATTCAAATGTTACGGTACACATTCAATGCGTGATTCTATTCAAAACAATTACTATGTGGGTGACCTTTCTTGTGGAATAGACTTCACAATTTATGTAAAACATAAACAATAATGTAAAACATGGAAAGGATTTTTCCTCTCTGACCAAGCACGGCCTTTAGAAGCTGCTCAGCTCCATGCCCTTAGTTACCCATCCCCTGTACTACCTGTTAATGCAATTATTCCTAGCAAAACGACCACATTAAGCATTGGAGAACACGCATCATCTGAAAATTGTACTGCTGCGTCCTCTAAGTTCATGAAATGTTATTTATGTGGCTGAAAGCGGCACCGCCAAAGTGAATGCCGTGCTAAAAGTGACAAATGTGATGAGTGCGGTAAACTAGGGCATTGCAGCCGCGTCTGCCAGTGGGTAAGGAATAATTTAAAGGAATAAATTCAATTTATTTATTTTTTATTAAGGTACACCGGGGTAAATGTAACCCAGAAAATTGTTAGTTCACCTTTGAACGTTCACCACACCTGCTATTTCCATCCAATCCTTTTGGAATGTTAACCCTAGGTTTGTCAAACTATCCTTGATGATCAGTCGAATTTTGAACTCAAATACTCGATAAACGTTTTATTAATGGACAATATAAAAATTGAGATTGAAATTACACTTGCCCCACTATGTGAGGGGGAAGTGTAAATCTGGCTTATTTTCACCTGAAACTTGGCGCGATTCGAACGGGGCAAGTGTAATAAAAAACAGCATTAAAAAGTAGTCAAAAAACTCGTATTTTTTTTGTCATCAGTCTTTTCCCAAAACAGAATGGGAGTTATAAAATATTGAAAAGTAACAAAATACCTTCTAAGGAACCAATTGCAGCTAACAACACAGTTTTCATACATCTAAGTAGGTTTCAAATATCATTCTCTAAGGCTGTTGACTCTTGACTTTAAATTTAAATTCGTTCCAATGCTGAAACATGACTTGACAACAATACATAGAACGCAGCACTTCAGTACTTTTGAATAAATCTGGTAAAATACGTGAATAACTCTGTAAAAATATAAGATTAACTATGAAAATACTAAAGTATAAATACGATACAATATCAAGATAGGAAACATGTTAAGAAAGTAGGTAACTTATGAACGAAAAAATGAACTTTCGTAGAAAATATTCTTCTACAGCCTAAATGAGATGTGACTTACTAGATTTTGAGCATCTGGGTTAGCCAACATTATAGTGATCAAATGCCACTCCAAAAGTGAATTTGCCACGTTTGTCAAAAATAGAGGGTGGTAAAAAGGTTTCGATTTCGTCTGCTCGTATCACGCTCGTGTCTTCAGCATTGGGCCAACGAAAAGTAGATGATAAGCATCTCCTTGCGAATTAATTCGGAATCGTTTAAAATAGTCATTCCCAGGGATGCCATTTTTGAATGGAGTTAGTACATTGTTCATCGTTACATAACGACCAATCAACTGCAAAAATTTCCTTCTTGGTTAGGCCAAAACCCAACTTCTCCATCGTCTTCAAGCCATTAGCTATCTTTAGCTAATCTTCAAATTTGATGGATGGTGGTCTTCCCATAGATGAGCTCTTCATGCCTCTCTTTCCTTTCACGTGAGCATAAATAGTGCACTTGGGAATACCAAACATTCGAGCAGCACCGTAACACGTTAGCTCTCCTCCTTTCACCTTGCCAACAGCTTCAAGAACTTGCTGTCTTGTGTAGGGAACAGTTTTTTTTCTTGTGTACGTGCGCACCATTATCTGAAAAGGAAAAAAATATAAGTCACTTATCTTGAAAGATTTATTTATTGTAAACGAGTTTTTCAATGACAGTAGTACCTTTTATTTTTTCAAGTATCTAGCTATTATTATGGCTATTTGCTTCAATTATTACATCCCAGGATCTGATTTCGTCCCACAAATGTCAGAATCACGTTCAGGCCCTAGACATCCATGCCAAAAACGAACATAAATTCGCAAAAATTTAGTTCATGCTTAGTGAGGCAAGTTTAGCATATCCAAGGGGCAAGTGTAACCCATCCAAGACGTGGGTTACACTTTCCCCTCTTCTGTGGGCTACACTTGCTTCAGGTCCACAAGAATCTGGGGTAAGGGTAAGGTAGCACTTTTTCATTCCCTACCATAAGATGTTTCAATCAAACTTCTACATCACATCAAATATCATATAAACAAGTACTTACCACAGAAAAAAGGCCGATTTCTTTGATCATACTGGTAGGATGGCCCTTCAACGCAACAAAGATGAACTCGTTTTCATAGTAGAATCAAAACTGCTGGATGAATGCACCCTCCTAAGTGAACCGCGCAAACTGACAGTGTTACCATCACATCAGTGTTGTAGTTGAAGACATCTCTAAACGTGTCAGGCTGGATTCGTTCACTCTTTTCTCACAGGATCGCTAATTGACCCATGAGTTACACTTAGCCCTAATTTACACTTACCCCAGTGTTTTATTTAATTTATTTTCTGATTCAAATCCAGACAAACTGCTGTCTGTGATTACAGCTGCTTCGTGTAAACATTCTTTGAGAAAAGCTATTTCTCAATTGCTGGGGAATAATGATCGCTCATTATTCGAGATGGATCCCTCAGCACTCTGAAAAAAAACCAGGCCATAAGTTTTCCTTTCCCATTAGAACTGAACAAACTCATTGAAACATTGAAGACTGACATTGCAAAATCTGTTGTCTCCGCTATTGATGAATGCTTTGTAGTTGAGACTGATGCCTCGGCATCAGCAGCTACTCTTTCACAAAGAGGTCGTCCTGTGCCCTTCTTTTTTAGGACACTATCAGATTTCGAACAGCATCATTCAGCAGTAGAGAAAGAGGCAGCTGCTACAGTATAATCTCTCTGCAAATGGCGCCACTACTTGATAGCGGGGTAATTTCGTTTCATCACAGACCAACAAAGTGTTTCATTTATGTTTGACCACAGAAGACTTAGCAAAATAAAAAAATGAGAAGATTATGTGCTGGAGACTCAAACTTACCTACCAAACAGTTTCAGAGCAAGCCATACTTGTACTCACTGGCTGCATCCCAATTCAACTTTTGGCTACAGAACGAAAACGAGTATTTGACCGACGTGAAGAAGGAGAAAGAACCCGCACTATCAATGAAGAGAGGGAGCACACCATGGCAAGGTGGCAGGAAGTGTGGGCCAACGAGCAAAGAGGTAGGTGGACAGCAAGCTTGATAGCACAGGTTCAAAAGTGGCTAGAGTGAAAGCATGGAGAGGTGAACTTTTTCTTAACACAGTTCCTCTCAGGACACAGAAAATTTTACTCCTGCCTTCACAGAATGGGGAAAGTAGACGATCCAACTTGTCCAAATTGTGATGGAGGAGATGACAATGTGTTTCACACATGCTTCATGTGTAAGCAGTGGGAAACACAAAAAATATATCTGCAGGATGATCCAGAAATGCCATCTGAGGACGTGACACTGGAGAATATTGCTGCCAAAATGCTTGAAAGAGAGGAGCTCTGTAGCTGTCTTTGTTGAAGGCATCCTGCAGAGAAATATTGCCCAAGAATGAGAGAGACAGACTTGATTTCCTGTTGAGGCTGTTTGTCAGAGCAAAGGGCCTCGAAAAATGACCGCCAGCGGACCCTGTTCAGTACCAGGCACCTCAGTTGAGCCTAGCACCTCCCTGCCGCCAGAGCCTCCGCTCCCACACTTCTACGCCAGGTTGTAGGTGACAGAGAAGGCTACAAATGGGCTGAGAGGAATAAATGCATCCCAAGTAATTGGCCTGAAGTAATGTGTTGACAGTTCCAGGCAAAGTTCCAACGTGGGAAAGGAAAGTGAGATTTTAGTGGGTTTTAATCCTACTTAACTCGAAGAGCCCTACTGGTTATCTTACAAGATCCAATTTTCACCTTAGGGTCTTAAAGATTTCCTCACCTGCCTACCGAAAAAGAAGGGACATCAATTCCCTCGTGGCTATTGGTTCCTGGCTCGATATTGATGAAACGTTACGTGAGGGGAAGCAAGTATGAACCATCAGTGATTCAAGTGGAGCTACTCGAAGCGAATCTCGATTTCTCACATGTAAGACTTCCTGATGGGCGAGAAACTCTAGTTTCTAATCGACACCTTGCGCCTATGGGTGAAGAGATTGTCAATTCACCGGAGAGTCCAGCTATGACTGAGCGTCAGTTTGAGCATGGAATCCATGATAATTCGGAGCAAGAGCTACCAGAACCTTCAACTGCCTGATCTTACTCCTCTGGAACCATCAGGTATTTAACAAACTCTGAGACGCTCTAATCCACTCAAGTATCTCACGACTACAGCTGGAAAGGTGACGAGGGGAGAATGTGATGATATTGTGAAGAGGGTCACTTCTATGAGTAATGTTTCAGTGTTTCAGGTGATTCACTGTGTTGCTATGTTTTAAGAGTTGTGATCGTGAGAATTGTTTCAGAAAGAAATATTAAGAATAAAAGTCAAGATTTAGGTAAGTTTGCCAAGAGAATTTCTTATTTGGAAACAGTACCTACCGATATATCTAACAGTGGGGTCAGAAGTGGGATGCCAAACACACATCGCACCAGGAGGCAAGATGATGTGGAGCCAGAATGGTCTGCTTGGTTGGCACAGATGCAGAGGCAGATTGATCAAATAACAGCTCATCGAGCCTTCTTCACTTTTTCCTGTTGAGCCCCAAGTTGGTGGACTCTCTTCAATGCAGAGTGAATCCATTAGATCCTCTCCAGGTCAGTCATTGGCTCGGTCAATGCCTTTTGATGGCTCAACGCTGTGGAGAGACTTCGAATTTCAGTTTGAGTGGGTTTGACATTTGAATGAATGGACGAGTGAGCAGTCAAAGAGAGATCAGTGGGTAGCAGCGTTGAAAGGTCCAGCTCTATGATTGTTTCCCTTCTGCCAGGTGATCCCACCTTCAGAGAGATATTAGAAGCCCTGCAAAGAAGGTATGCTAGTAAAGGCCAAGAACACCTTTTCATGAGCAAGCGGTGTAGCTGTATACAACGCCCTAAGGAGGATTTGGCAGCTTTTGCAGCCAATGTGAAGTCACTTGCACAAAGGGCCTTGCCTGGAGCGTAGCAGTTAACGTTGGAAGCTTTGGCACTGCCTCAGTTTTACCATGGGATAGCTCATGATCGCCTTGGAGAACGAGTATTGGCTCGCCCAGCTGTTACGGCACAAGAGGCACTGGCACATGCATGGCATATGGAGGCCAGTGCAAGTGCAAGTGCAAGGAAATCAAGTCATCAGGTGCGATGGGCGTCTGTATGGTTATAGGAGGGAGGAGGTGGAATGATTGGCACTGTAGCAGCGAATGTACTGGGAGGAGTCAATCTCGCACCTGCTCTGGCCCTTGCAATTGCAAAACTAGGTCGAGAAAAGGTAGGGCACCAGTCTAAAAGGGCAGGGGTCGGTGAAAAACATGGAAAAGCCCCTAATGATATTAAGTGGTGGACAAACCATGACAGTTCAAGGAGAAGTTGGAGTCAGGTGATGCAGGTTGGAAGGCTGGGCAGGACTGAATGAGGTCACGAAGGCACAAAAAACTGATTCAGTGTTGAAACGAGTGATTCACTGATTGAAAGAACATAATCAGCCAACACATGAAGAGATTAGTAAACTTGGTAGGGAAGTAAAATTCCTATGGAGCCTTTATGACTCTTTAATACTAGTAGACGACTGCCTATGTAGAAGGTAGGAGAGCCCTGCAGATGGTAAATGGCAGTGGAAAAAGAAGGGTATGGAAGGACATCCGTGGTATGGGACACTTAGGGGAGAAAAAACGGCAAAATTGGTGCAATAGAGATTCCCTGATCCAATGAACATTGTGATGTGGAAGATTGGTGCCGCACCTGCCATACCTGTGAGGAAAAACATCAGAGAATGAGAGAGCACCACCACCTTTTGGACGAGTAGGGGCAGACATCATGGGTCCTCTGCCAAGGACAAGACGGGGTAATCGATTTATTTTGACGTTTCAAGATTATTGTACAAAGTGGCCAGAGGTAATACCTCTCCCAGACCAGACATCGGAGACTGTGGCAAAGGCATTAGTGGACCACATCATTAGTTCTTTTGCTGTTCCTCAGGAAATTCACTAGGACCATTAACGAAATTTTGAAGGTGAGGTTTTCCAGGATGTCACCAAGTTGCTTGGAGCTGTGAAGACCAGAACCACTCCTTTGCACCCCCAAAGTGATGGCATTGTGGAAAGAATGAACCGTACTGTCTGGCAACTTCTCTCAAAAATGGTCCCAAATAATCAGCAGGATTGGGATGAGCATCTCCCTGTAGCTATGTTGGTTTATTGGGCTGCTGAACATGCGAGCACGGGGTACTCCCCAGCAAGGCTCATGTTTGGGAGAGAACTTCTTTTGCCTGTTCACCTCATTTTAAGGAAGCCACCAGGTGAAGAGACTTTGGTCCCCAAATACGTTGAAAAATTACGTAGCCACATCCTCAAAGCACATGAGTTTACTAGACAAAACCTGCTAATCAAGGCTGAGGGAATACGTAGAAGATATAATGTAAAGGTCCAAAACGTCATTGACAAGGTTTGCATTTATAAACAAAGGTATGATACCCAAATTGCAAAGAAGTTGGGAAGGCCCATGCACTATAGTGAAAGCCTTGAATGACGTGGTTTACCGGATCAAGACAACCAAAGGGAAGTTGCGAGGGATCCACCATGATCGTCTGAATCCCTAAAAAGAAGGAGGGGAGAAGTATGAACTTCAATGAATAATGTTTCAGTGTTTCAGGTGATTCATTGAGTTGCTATGCTTTAAGAGTTGTGATCGTGAAATTGTTTCAGAAAGAAATATTAAGAATAGAAGTCGAGAATTTAGGTAAGCTTGCCTAGAGAATTTTTTATTCGGAAACAGTACTGATAAATTTAACCATTTCATTTGTGTTGTCAAGTTACCAAACACACAGTTTCAAATCTTAATCCTTATTTCAAATCACAATTGTATCACAAAGTTTTACGCTGAATAAAGCCTTGTCTAAAGTATCATTCTATTACTTCTATGACATCCTTAAAAGAGCTCTCTTTTAATGTCAAGTTGAACATCTCTACATTCTCGTAGATTTTGGCACCTAGTTACGCAAAGTTCCTACCGAAAAAGTTTGTCCAATGGCTAGGGTTGTGCAGAATTGTATTTCTTGTGTCTCTGGCTTCGAGAAAATCGAACCTTTCGTAAAGGTAGATTGGGCGCTGGTACTTCTATGTTTTGAAGACTAATGAGGCTATTCGTAACTTCTTCCTCTATCTAATCTTCCTGATCTGAGGCGTTTTTAGTGTGGTGTCACGTGCTTGTCTATTCAAAGTATGAGTGTAAATCAAAGGGCCGGATTCTCAGCTTTTTGAACCTCTGTAGCCGACTAGATGATACATCGCGGTTTGCAGCCGCTGCATAGTCGAAGTAGGGCATCTTAGGAAGGTCCGTGGTGAGGAGGCGCAGCTGATAAATTGCACCCAAGGACTTTCTATAAGTGGACGTTAACCTGCTCATACCGATTGAAAGCGCCCTGAATAAGAATCCTTAAGATTTTCGTTCTCCCGACATAATCAAGAGGAGCATCAACATTCAGTGCATTCCACTAAGACAGTGCATCCTCAACTCCTTTCACCACCACTAGATCAAAAGCAGCCGAGAAGTCACCCAGGACCTTAATAAGGATTTCCTTCATATCCATCGCTATCCTCACATCATCTAGGACTCCAATGATCGCAGTCTCGGCGCTAAAGCCTGTCTGGTAAGCAGATGGAAAGGGGTCGAGAATTTCATGACGTTCGACATACGTGCATAACTCTTGATGAACGATTTTATCTAACATTGTCCCAACAGCACACAGAAGTGATATGGCGCAAAAATCGTGGACAGAAGCATCTGTCTGGTATTTGGGCAGGGAACTCATCATCATAGGGCTGATGTCCATTATTCGAGCATGATTCTTGTACAGGAACTTTATCTTTGCTGGTTCGGAGCGGGTGATTAAAGATGTGGGTGAGAATGGGGATAATAGCCTCTTTCAGAATGTGTAGTACATCAATCGAGTTCCTATCACCTCCAACTGATCTAGACAGGGTTTTTTTAACTTATTCTTCCGAGAAGGTGGCTATCGTAAATTCTTCATATTGAGGTCGACAACTGGCATACCTGTTGATAATTTCGGGAGGCGCAGGACTATCACAGAAACGATAGAAATGGCGACTCAAAGCGTCTGCTGATACTGGAAGCATGGCATCATCAATTTCTCTCCAATACCCATGCTGAGTACAATCTTCCAAAAATCCATGAGTCCTTGTTTGTGTTGAACAGGCTACAATAATATTTCACTCTAGCATTCCGAATCATAGAGATGTGCAATCCAGTGACTTACGAATGTCGGTGACTTCGGTTCCAGTGACAAGGAAATATTGGTGACTGGCTTATCGGTGACAGAGAGTGGAAATGAATGAAATGTGGCGCTGTCACAGTTTTTTGAAGGAAGGAAGCATAAAAAGAGATGTTGAACATAAATTTTTATGATTAAAGAGGGATAGCTTTACAGTTAAAATAATAATAATCTGTTTTTTATTCTTGTGTATGTAAACAAAAGTTTTACTAAATTTTAAACTTCTGAATAAGAGTGAGAGAAAATTAAAAAAACACATTCATCGCTTTAAACATTTATTTTATTACATGAAAACGTCATGTTTTAAGGAACTTATGAATGGTAACATAAATTCTTTAGCATTAAACTCAACAAAACAATAAAAAACTTAACACAAATATTTCTACTGTTACATCACAAAATATTTCTGTGGGGATAAAAATCACATAGATGTAGAAATTTAGGTGGTAGTCGAGTGACTATGCAACGGGAACACACCGAGATCTTGAAGCTGTGTGGAAGCGAAGCCGGGCTCACTATATTTCTGTACCGGTGACAAAGCCGCTAAAATATCGGCTGGCAACAAAGTTGCCGAAATATTGGGCGGTGGCAAAGTCACAAAAATGATCTCGGTGACAAAGTCATCATATCGATATTATATCGCTGACTTCGTCACTGGTACAGAAATATCGAACATCTCTAGCCATGTAGTCTCAAGGAAGGTTTCACTGATAACCGTGTTATAGAGTTTGCAACTCTTCCAGGAGATTTCGGTTTTGAGCGCATTCTAACGGGATTTTGTCCAACCATCAATCTTCTTTCCACTCTCTTTGGACCTTGAATTTGAATGGAGAAAAAGAAAATTACTCGGAGCACTGGGAGGGCAAATTAATTTAGAAAAACGATACTATTCACAAGGAATTGACAGGGAAGGCTGGTGGACCATATGGTTGGACGAAATCCCGATAGAGTGCATTCAGAACCATAATCACCCTCTTTGCCTCAAAATCTCTTTCAACCTCCACAATCGTCTTTGCTTTTTTTCAATCTTACCTAGTACTATTTGTTATTTGTCGCTAAGCGGTGACGCGGTGACAGAGACCGTAAGTAGATATCCAATATGAGATTCAGTGACTGAGGCCAGAGCCGTCATTTTTAGTTCTTACATATTTCTTAAATTCGCCGCCTCGTTCTGGCATCATTAAGCTGATTTCATAATTAATCCATAATTAAGTATTCTCAGTTTTTTTATATGCAGGGGTGACGTGGTCATTCAATCTCAGGCGCTTAACAAACCGAATCGCTGAGGCAAATGATCACATAAAGAAACTATTTGTCGTTATATTCTTTACTGAAGGCATTCACAGAATTATCTAGATTAAACAATAGAGGAATTTCATTATAAATCTTAAATGCTTAGTTAAGGAAGTCAAACTTCGTAGTCCTATGTAGCAGAATCTGTAGTTGGCTCATTTCTCCACAAGTATTTAAGGAATACACAGCCACTTTAAAAATAAACCAATATGCTAGATACTTACGTGTACCTGTCTTAAAATTTTTTCCAATCCTTAATCTTTAGCAAACTTCACAACTTCAGATACAACTCAGAACAACTTTCTTACTTACTTCAACAACTTCAGAACTTCACAAAATAGGGTGACATGCTCAAACATAGGAAAGCGATATATGAAACGCATATAAGCGTTCTCAGCTGTTTGCGAATCTCAGGACATGACAGTGGACAAAATCTTTGGAAGGGAGAAACATTGATCCTCTGTAGCTGTCTAAGTTGAAGGCAACCTACAGAAAAATATCATCGAAGAACGGCAGAGACAGAGAAGGCAGCATGTGGACCAAGAGTACTGAAAGAATCTCTCAGGGACTTAGTCTGAAGTAACGTGTTAAACAGTTCCAGACTGAGTTCCATAGAAAAGGAAGGAAAGGTATCAGTGAGTTTGTACAACCCGCAAGCAGTACCTTCGGGTATCTTACGTTATCCAATTTGTAACTCAGGATCTTAGAAAGTTTTTCACCTCACTACATAGAAAAAAAATCTGGATAAGTGATCCAACCCGGTTATGTGAAATAATTTTATGCTGACTTGACGTGACATATTTTGCTAAGGGTTCAACAGTGTTTTCCTTGGACGACACAAAGGTTGAGTATTGAAAATAACAAAATCGAGAATTGTAACACAACAGCGTCAACAAAGTTGGAAAAAAAAAAAAAAAAAAAAAAAGCATAGATGTGAAAGAAAATACAAAGTTCTATCATATGGTACTGCTGCATGATAGGAATATTTAAAAAACATGAATCATTTAAGAAATGTCGTGAATATAAACAAACCTTGACATGTTTTACACCCTCACCAACTTGAGTTACGATGCCTGCGACTTCTTTCCCTAATACGAGGGGGAGCGGAGGTAATCGGGAGAAAGCTCCTTCTCTGATTAAAAGGTCCACTGGGTTCACGCTAGCTGCGCAAACTTGAACTAAAACCTGTGAATAGATAAGAGGTAAAATCAATTTCAAAATATTTCATGACAACATTTCAATAACCAACCAAATGAGTATTTCCCTCATTCAAGTCATGTTGGGTGATTATGGGCTGTCCTACTCACAGTCCAGAAACCGAGGCCGAAAATTGGTAGGAATTTTTGGAGAAGGTTTGGGTTTTTGGAGGGTTTTTGGAGAAGGTTTTTTTGCCATTCTGACATTTCAAATATGGTGGACTACGAAATAGTCCTGAAGGAGATAGCTGAAATTGTACTTTTAAAGTTTTTCTCGAAGAATTCCTAAACCTTTCATATTACGGCCAGTCTGCCGTGAGGAGTCACTAACTTTTAAGGCAACTGGTCTAGCCCTTTGGTTTAAATTTCTTCAATAGTGAATACCTTATTTCCATTTCGAAATGTTTCTTGACAACACTCCAATAGAATTAAAAATTAATGAATATTTCCCTTATTCAAATCAGTTTAAAAGTTGGTTGATTACAAATGGCGACAATAGGCTGTCCTAATAATAGCCCACGAGCTGAGGTCAAAAATTGGTAGTAATTTCTGAAGAAGGTTTCGGTTTATTTTTTGAGAATTAGGTCCATTCAGAGTGAGAATGGTCTGCCATCTCAAAACTGATGCAATAGCATCTCACCAATGCTGCAATAGCTAGAATGCTGCTGCAAACTGATGCAATAGTCATCTACTTTGATGACTACCTCACATGGCTTTAAAGTTTGAAACCACTAGTGTCGCCAAGTCCTGTGCTCACCCGCACCACTGTCAAGATACCACTTGTCAGCCTCAACCATCTCACTGTTATACGAAGCCATAGTTATGAAAGCTCCTGCTGCGTTAGCGGATTCACTTTTGGGTTGGTTACCTTCTTTAGCTTTTCTAATGCGGCAGTCCTTCTTCAAGTGCCCTGGTTTTTTACAATAAAAACATTGGCCTCTATCCGAATCATAATTTGGCTTGATTGACTCATTTTTACATTCAGCAGTCCAATGATTTTCAATTCGACAAACCTTGCACCACTTCCCACTTTCACCAGATGTTTCAGAAGTTCCTGACAATGCTGCTCGTTCACCTTCAATTTTGGTTTCAAGTTGGTTTTGACCGTACCTTCCTCAATCAACAAATGGGAAGTTAGCTCTGACAAAGTTTGTTTCGACTTATCAGTAGACCCCCAGGCGGGTCCAAAATGACCGTATTCTTTAGGAAGAGTCGTAAGTACCTTACTGATAATCATGGAATCAGACACGGTGCCTCCAGCCTCATTCAGTTCGTTTACTAGGTATTAAAAAAAAGTGACATGGTGAGCAATACCCTAACCTTCACATTGGTAGTTCATAAAAATTTCATTGGTCATATGCAAAGAAACGTCAGTTTTTTTTGTGAATTGAGAGTAACGTCTGCCACATGTCGTAAGCAGTTGCACATAGCAAAATATGCCAAACCATGCAATCTTCCATGCGATTAGCTATCACATCTATGGCCTGAACATTTTTACTTTGCCAAGCGTCAATTTCTTTCTCTGACTTTTCTTCCGAGTCAAATGTTTCTTTAATGCCGTCCTTTGGCAGTCAACAAGATGCTTGTTCTGAACTTCCAGATACTCCAGTCACTTTTTCCTTTCGGAACCACCACGGAAATATGTGTTTGTCGAAATTTTTACACTAAATACACACGGAAAGACAAAAAACCAGCCTCCGTTCACTACCCGCAACGAAAAATAACGTGTAACCGACAACGAAAAGTAATGCCCGTTCACACTGAAATCAAAAACTTTCCGCGAACGAATTTACGCATAGCCTGGGCCTGGGGATAACCTTTTAATGGTTATTGCTAGCGAGATTATGAAAAAACCGGAGTATACAAATATTTCGTGTTGTTAAGTTGAACAGGGAATGAAACAAAATCAGCGTCGTGAACAAATCATACGTTCTTACCAGACAAAAGGACAGACAGCATAGTGGATATGGAAGTCTCATACTTGAGTTGGTTTTGTAATTGAAGCATTGTTTATACCTACACAAAAAACACCTAGTAGATACCTAGTAGAAAATGAATTCTTTACTTTTTTTAATTGAATCTCAATATTTCTCAATCTGGGATATTCACTGGACACATAAGGATGATAAGCTCAGCCGTCTCGTCCTCTTCTAAGCAAAGCTGGCAGGGGGACATTTCATTTAGATTAATGCGATGTAAATATGATCGGGTCAAGCAAGGTCCAGTTTGAAGCCTTGAAATGGTTTTGTGGAATTTTCTAGGAATATTCCTAATTCCGTCGAACCAGGGTCTTGTCCTTATGGCTGGAAACATAGCTTTATAGTTAGCCCCAGCTGGATAGTTATCATATACTTTCTGCCAGTTTTGGATCATCCCAACTTTAAACATCATATATACATCCGTTACAGGGCAAGCAAGAAGTAGTCTCTGTTGGTTGTTGCTTCTTGAAGTGATTGTTTTGCTTCAGCATCCACTATTTCGATCCCCATAATACCATGGTGTGCTTTAATCCACAGGAGTTTGAAGTTGTATTCACTAGCTCGGTACTATTTGTACATTTTCAGGATTTTGGCTTCTATGCAGTTTATCTTTGAGGTTGGGTTACGTTTCGGAGCTTTTCTACCGAACTCAAGGAGTCTATCAATAAGAAAAGTATTCTTTCCACCGATGTAGATAGTGTAAAGAAAGCCACAGGCCTTACTAATATCGCAATTAGTTCGGCTCAGTAGATTGATGTCATATCTGACAGTCGAAAATTTAGCTCAACTTTTCGTTTGCTATCATTTATACGCGAGGATATACTTTGCTGGCTCTGGTCGCTGTTATTTGAGGTAAGAAGTTGGAATACGCATAATAATTTTCACATAATGTCGGACTGGGGTTTTTTCTGCTATCAGTTAGGTTGTAAAATGACAGTACGAACCTTTGAGCTAGCATCTTTCTACGAGATGAAGTAGGTGGCTCGCCTGCTTCTGCTGGTAATGCATTGGTGGGAGTAGATTGTTGAGCGCTAGGCGTATACATTTTTATTGTAGACGGTCTATTTTTTCAGTTCTGTTGCACATGCTGATCCATAAAACCAGCAACCGTAATAAAGGATGCTCCTTACTGTCACTCTGTAATACATCAAGCACATTTTTGGATCAGCTCCCCACGTTGTTCCTGTCACGCTTTTGAGCACATTGATATGGATATTGGCTCTCTGAATTACCTGTTTAATATGGTAATTCCAGCAAAGCTTTGATGTTAGATGGACGCCTAAGAATGTCACCTTTTCTACTACACGAAATTTGCGTCCTGCTAAGTCCATATTTGGTCCAAACGGTCTTCTTTTTCTTCTTGTGAATGGGCATATCGTGGATTTAGAAGATGATGTGCTAAGTCCTAAGTTTTCAAGGGAATCCAATATCCCTTTTATTGGTGCACCCAGAACCTGTATTGTTCCCAAGAATTACTATTGCAATAAACGCAGACGTCATCAGCATACTAGATGATGGATGCTTCTGAGAGCTACGATTCCTCTATTAAATAGAATTTTTAAAAATTTTTTGGGATGTAGAGAGTGTATAATGTGATAAAATAATAAAAAATTTTACTAAAATTTTTAGAGATGTAGAGAGTGAATAATGTAGTAATGAGGATACACCCTTGTGGTAGCCCTTTTCAGGTTATTCGAGGTGAAGAAAGCTTCCCATTGACCCTAACATAGGTTGTGCGCCCTGAAAATAGCTTCATCATCACGAAAGCAAATCTAGGATGGAACCCCCATCAGTAGCAAGTTTTCTCGTAGCAAGAGCAGATTTACCCCATCATAAGCAACAGAAACGTCCAAAAAATCAGCCATGATGATCTTGTTTTCAGTGAGGTTTTCTTGAATAGAGCTTACGAGCACGGTGACAGCATTCATAGTAGAGCAGTATGTTCGGTCTTTTGTATGGCTGGGAGCGCGCATTTTGTTTGGGACGTTCGTTAATGAATGTATTGGGCTCATTAACGTGTGTGTTAACCAAATGGGGGGAATGAGTCCGCTTTAACTTGGGCTCGCTTGTCTAAGTTTGTCCATATAAAGTGGGCATATTTTGTTATCAGCTCTATATTCAGTACTTCTACAGTTTATACAAAAGTTTTATCTCTTGCGGTGCAGTTTTTGGAAGGGTGTTCCGAACCACAATTTATACACCGTATTTTCCTTCTGCATTGGTATTGGATATGTCCTACTCTCAAACATTTAGAACACCGTCGGATGGGTGGAACAAACGGGACCACTCGATATCTAGCACTGTACGAAGATACATATTCAGGTATTGATCGCTAGTCGAATACAATAAAGCAGGTGGGTAATTTCGAAATAGTTGCTACACCATTCGTATTTCGGTGTTGGTTAGTAAGTCGGAGAATACGAACGACATCTATTGGCGATGTCATTTCCTCTATTATTTCTTCATCTTCGATTGTTGAATCTACACTATTGTTAGCTTATACACAAGGGAATCGGGGATGCACACTTTCAATTGTTTTTCTCGGGAATACTTCGCTTTTACCAGGTTGTTCGCTACGGTTCCTGTTTTCAAATAAATTCTTATTCTATTGTTGCCGACAACTTTTATGTCTAATATGTCGTGCTTTGGAATAGCGTTTGACTGAAATAGCCTCGACCGAAAACCATACTCTGGGTATTTCCAAGAGTGCTATCATCTCCTTCAACGAATACAAAAAATGGGCCTTTGTCTTCATCTCTGAATCTATTTTTGATTGATGTCGCTATGGGGTTTATACAGGGTGTCCCATCTATATGGGACCATTAGGGAATTACAGCCATACAGTGCGAGATATCAAAAAATTGAACCGGACCTTTTCTAGAGTATTTTCACTCTGCTTGAAGGTTGTGGAACCCGTTTGTCATTTTTCGATTTTTTAGTGCCTAAAATCTTCGATTGAAACTTGAGGTTACCTCTTGACCCCCCCCCCCCTTTTTTTACTTTAGTTTTCGATTCTACGTTGAATTTGGAAGAGAAATGCATTGATGCAAATTTTTTTAGAGACTTCGTTTCAGAATTATTTCACTTTTTGCAAAACAACAAAAATTGACAGATTCTTAAAAAAAAAACGCTTTTCCCCAATTATCTTCAATATTTTTTAGATTTTGATCACAGTTTTGAAACCAGCATCAATTTTCCTATCAACAGAAGCCAGTTTCCATCATCAACAATCATCATCAGAGGATTGACATTACAGTTAAACCAATTCTCCAGCTGCACGGAGAGAAGTGAACAACCAATTCGCCGATCGATTTATTGGCAGGCAAGGCCCGGTCAATTGGTCTGCAAGATCTCCCGATCTCACCCCACTGGATTTTTTCCATCCGAGTTATCTCAAAGATAAAATGTACGCCAGGCAACCCACTACACCAGAGGCATTAAAAGGTGATCTGGTTCAATGTAGTATGAAGAACAAATTCTTCGGTGAGAGATCGACTCGCAATCTTTTTACAGAAGCAAGGGGGTCAATCTAGAACGTAGGGAATTTTAGTAGAATAAAAAGTTCCAATAAAACTTGTCTAGTAATTTACTACCACTTGATGCAAGAATTTTTGTTGTTCGCAAAAGTGAAATAACTCTGAAACGAAGTATCTAAAAAAATTTAAACGAAGCATTTTTTCTTCCAAATTTAACGTAGAATCGAAAACTAAAATGAAACAGTTGGGGTCAAGAGGTAACTTCAAGTTTCAATCGAAGATTTGAGGCACTAAAACATCGAAAAATGAAAAACGGGTTACACCACCTTCAAGATGAGTGAAAATACTCTAGAAAAGGTCCTGTTCAATTTGATGATAGCTCGCACCGTATGGTTGTAATTCCTTTAATGGGCCCCGTATAGATGGGACACCCTGTATATTGGGTCTGACCCACCCCCGCTCTCGTCATTCATCGTGACTTATGAATTAGTATTTATACGATTAAAATTGTATAAAGAGTTTTTAAATGATCGGAAGAATACAGATAAGGAAGATACCAGTACTTATCTGACGTGACCGCTAGCTGTCAGATAAGGCCGGGCCGAGAGGCAACTCGGACACTGGTCTTCACTTGACGGATGTCAAATTGGTACGTAAGCTTATATCATCAGACAGGAAAAGTGTAAAATAACGGATTACCAAATAATTCATACTTCGGATTTGGCAGGCGAAGGCCTTCTAATTTCGGCTAAATGGAGTTCTTCTGGGCCACCATGCTTGTTAATGATGACAGCCTTCATGCATTCGTCTGAACTAAAAATGAAGGATAGGTACAATTTATTAATTGTTTGTATCTTAGTAAAGTTACGAAAAGTACTCATAGAATCTTTAGCTGTGGTGAACAGTAGTTATTTCACAAGAATAAAGCTTGGGGTAGCGAGGGTTGTTCAAGATGAAGTTTAGAAAGCATTTTACAATTTTAAAACAAAGAAGTCATTGGGAATTCAAGCGAAACCAATAAAAGAGCATCTAATATGATCTAATGCGGTGATATTGGCAAGAACCCAGAAGCACTGGTACTAGCTCTGCTTGAAAATGTTCCACGACTAGCTTCAATCATTGGGAGACTCTCAGGACAACAGTTAGTTGAGTACTACTCGAAAATGAAATCGTTGTTACTGAACGTTTATGCACAAACGCATCTGAGTTACTTTGAGGTTTTATAATAAATTCCACACTGAAGACGAATATACGACATTTAAGGCTAGCTGAGTGGGTGACGACACTAGTCTAAAGTGGAGTTTGAGGTGTGAAAGGTGAGAGAAATACCCAAGTGATCCCCCTTCAATTCAAGCGTATTTACAACCTGAGTGGTATGTAATGTGGCACTAGCACTACGAAGATTCTACTTTCAACTTTTCTCGAGTTCTCATCCATGTTCTTCTCGTTGGTTTGGGTTTGGGTGAGCCAGTTAAGTGAGCAGTCTGTGACAAACGATTCCTCAACTCTGGACCGTTGCGTGTACAAAATAAAAACGACTGACTTCAAGTGCTATATGACACGTAGGTGCATTTTGTCAAGGAGAAAGAAAGATTGGTTTCATACCTCTTCAACATTTGCGGCAAGTGACATTCCTAAGCAAGGATCTAGCCTAATAATTATCGGAGTAATCAGGATACCCAACTCAACTCAAAGGCTGTCATTCCACACTTAAGAGACTTCAACGTGACACCAAATCCAAATACGTTTGCCATTTCATCAGAAAGGAAGGACCACAGAAAACGTATAGGTATTACCAGCATCATACACGAGAGATGTTTCTGAGGTGAGTGTTAAGTTTCAGGAACTGCTCAGAAGAGGCTCTAAGTGAAGGGAAAACAACGGAGAAGATGAAAGAAAGCATAAAACTCTCAAGACAATAACAAGAGATACTACAGGAGGTGAGAAAGTAAACAAACGCCTAGATCCTGCATAGAAGCACTAGTGTCTCGTTAGATACCATTCGGGTTGTATATACTTGTCTTCAACAGCGAACACGAATTTTCCCACGTGGGCAATAAGCTCCACTGTTCCGGCATTGACATGAATAGCCTCCAGTCACATTTATGTAAAATGAATTTGTTGATTGCTTCAATCCGTGCTCCATGTGGGTTAGTTTGTTGGAGGCGGTGGCCATCAAGAGCCAGAATGTTTGGTAACTTAATACAATGGTATTTTCGATCCTATGTGGACGTCGTTAACTACTCTTTAAAAAATTATTCTCTTTCGTAGTTATGACAAAGGCAGTGGCCGAAATACAAAAACGATGCAAATTATTACACAACAGTTTATTATTTCAGTATTAGATAATCCTCCTAAGGGGATCCCTGGACTACCAGAACTGGACTATACAACTAGAGCCAGTGGCCTCTAGGAACACTCAGAAATCCAACTGAAATTTAACAAGATAGAATAAAAGAACAGGAAAAAAAGGCTTCTGTTCGTTCTCTTCAACTGAATTGAAACTTATAAGATGGGGTTATAGAGAGTGTAATACAATAGCATCAACCATGGTACCTAAATGGTCTGTCGCCAATTACGCGTCTCACCCACCATCCGTTACAAAATTAGTCTGCAGAGTCTGATTTTTCGAATGGTGAGCGACCGGATGGTTGTAAAGCAACCCGGTACCAACAACCCTATCCGAATCAAATCAAAAACTACCCTCTTAGATCGAAAGTTTTTTAGATTTTGATTATTTGATAGTTTAATCCTTACATATTATCCCTTAGAGTTTTATTGATCAAGATACCACATCCCTAATCAATGTCGGATTTTTTAGACAAATTTCGTAAACTTTGGTCGAGTAGTTTCAGGGAACGCTTCGTGAGACGGACGGACGGATTTTGGTTTGTTATCTTCAATAACTAAGTAACCTTCATAGCTAACCAAGAAAAACAATTTTTTTTTACCCTCTAGAAAGTTGATGATTTACGTTTCAAGATAAGTAGATTTCCAAAGCCGAATTTAAAAAAAAAAATCTGTCTGTCCACCGTCTGAGCTTTTTTACGCGATTACTGGACCAAAGTTTATGGAATTCGGCTAAATTTTTCTACATTCCAGGATGTGCCAGTAATCTCGGCATCCATAACTAGACCCATTATGTGATGTTTGACCCAAGTTTCATTAGGTTTTTGTTTTCATGTATATCTGGATGACTGCTCCCAGACACGACAACGAGATGAGAAATTCTGAGACCTTCCACCAACCCATTCGGGCAAGAAACCCAACGATTCCTGCGGCTTCTTATGGGGACACATGCACTTGGGCATATTTTCCAGCGATATCCTTTATATTAGGGATAGGTATCGAACAGTAAAACATCTATGAATAATTTTGACTAATCAATCGATCAATTGGAGAAAAGTTCCAGTCTTGCAGCATGGTCGTATGGCCAAATTTTCCTAAATCAACATGTTTCATTTGGGCTCTCAGCCAATCCTATAGGACGAAATCGTAGGGCTGAAATATTAAAAAATCGGAGTATCGAAAACTTTCAAAATAGCACCTATGGTTTCATGTTCGTTATTAATAGAATATAATGATAGAATTGAAGGTGGCCACCCGATCACTCTCCCAAAGTGCTAGAACATCGACGAAAAAAATTACATTAACAAGAATGTTAATGTGAAGTTGGCTGGAACTAGTAAGAATCTCCTAGTATCACCTGAGGATAGAATCATCAGATATATTAAATATATAAATCTGCAATGGACTTGTTCTCATGGGTGTTTTTTAAAATAGAATATTTCAAGATTAGGCACTTATTTGCTGACAAGTGAAGCGTTACTCCTTACATTTCAGACGTTTCACTCATGATTGAGGGTTATGCCGGAGAGGTTTGATTAAATCAGCCTGAAAGCTCAACCCTTTAAAATTTTGCAACTAAAAGGGAACATCGATCAGCTGAAGGATCGTTGTCGACGATTTCGTTCCTACTCGATTTACCGAGCTGAAATATAAATAGGGTTTTTTGTGGAACTTGAAACAAAGTTAGAAGGATTATACTAATATAGACAAAATAAACCTCTGTGTAATAATTTGCAGCATTTTCAACATTAATCTACATACTATGAACGAAGCTTCATTGCCATCAGTAGGGAGGAACTAAATAGAAGTTTCTGAACACCTCGTTTCTCCCCTACCTTCTTTTATATACCCTGAAGTATCAGCACTACGGTTAGTGTATGGTTTGAATGGAATACTCATGCCCTAAAAGTTTTGTTTCCAGGTGTTTTTCGATTTGGACCAATGATGAGACGATATTTAATAACCAAGAACGATTACTTTATCAATCTTTGTGGTATTTGCCGAACTTGGGGGTGAATTAAGTAGGTACTTTTTCCGTCAATATCCATAATCTACGAATCCAGCGAGATGAGATCCTACCTCATTTGGTTGCCAATTTGTGGAATTTTAATATACGACAAAAGCGGGTGATGGAGCTCTGTGGTGTCAACTTTTCAAGGTTTAAGGTCTAATGGACGGTGCAAAAATTGTATCTAGCGATACTATCTACCACTAAGTTGTAGCCGAAAGAATGGACAGCCTGGAGTAGAATGCCTGCGCTTGTAAATTAGCTGTCAGCTTAGCTTGATATGTAAGCATCTATCAACGAGTGCTTTGTCCTGGCCAAATAGCCGAAAGATAAATATCTCCATTACTCAAAACAAATAAAATTTGTTTAAATCTCACCGCATAAAACGTCGGATCGGCAAAACGTAATCTGCTTCTATACCCATCTTCTTAGGTCTCGAAAAACGAAAAGTCCGGAAAACGCTGCTAAAGAACATGGCAGTCGTCGTGAATGGTATTTACGAAAATATGTCAACTGTTGATAGCCGTTATCTCCTTGGAAAGTAACGATAAAACGAATAATAATGAAGTTAGAGAAAATAAATACATGTCGGAGAGAAAAATTTTTCACGTGACCGGTTGGTAAGGAAAGGTAAGATGTGTCCCAGTGGTTATAAGCCATTGCCGCCAATGTAACAGAAACATTACACAACAACCAGTTGTAAAATACAGCATGGAAGAAGAGAATGGCGGCCCACTAGGGATATGAAATATCGAAACCCGATATTTCAAAAAATCGATATTTTAGCGTTGAGATCGGTATTTTTTGATAACCCATACGGAACCATCACAAAGGTCTTTGAAGTCACTGACAGAATATGCTATCAGTGTATATGTATATGATGAAATGAGGAACATCTATTGACCCATCGATTTTATACCATCGCCAATCATTACATTTTGTTATTATCGATCTGTTACCAATCTCAAATCATTCTATTTGAATCAAGTTATCGATTAATCACTCGAATGTCGTCACTAGCTGCTCATTCCTCCCCTCGCGGCACAAATCTAAACTTAGACCAAGTAGAACTACCAGGAGAGGCAAGCCGGAGCACACTCCGCGAGACGAGACGTTCAAGACTATAAGGGGCATCTAAAATACTCGACGTTGGGTAGCTAAGGGCCGGGTTCCCTCACCAGCCGACAGTCTGCGCTGGTAGCCACGCTCCTAGAACTGCCGGGTAATTCAAAAACTGAACGCCCAACAGAATGAAGCCTCTTCGCGAGGCGAAAAGGCAAAAAACATAGTATTTTAAACGGAAATTATAAGGACATTTGACCAATTCTCCCACAACCAAATAATTTTTAGATCAAATCCTATTTAATTTTCTATGCTGGACAGAATATAACTACACTTTCAGAACTCGCCACGGTGATATCACTTAGATCATAATTTTAGCCCCCATCAAATGAAAGTTATTGAAAAGCTCTTACTTGTTGGTCGGGGAGGAGTTTATTATAGCTTCAATTTGCTTACTTCATTTTCATACTTCTTACTTCTTTACTAGATATTTCTAAATATAGGTACCTATTTTGCCTAGTCTGCACCCCCCTGTCAATGTTGCCCTTAAGAAGTATTGCTAATTTTTTGAAGCTATTAACTATATTACGATTATGCTGTGATGTCAAACCTAGCCACTTTCATTACCTAGTCAACTAGGAAAACCTCGCAGCGATTTACCTATCTCTGGGGGTGATGTTTTACACTTTAAATTGCGCCTTGATAAGTATTCATTTCCTATATTTAGTCCTTACTCCGTCGGTTGTTTTTCGAATAAGGATAATAATGTGATCTCGAACTAAACGATTACCTTACCTTACGATTATTACCTTGTAATCCCTATTATTAGCAAATTTTGGATAAAGAAAAACTGAGCAATCTAGCTCTTTCAACAGAGAAATTTCGTGACGGGGGGGGTTGCAGACTAGGCAAGGATATTTAGAAATATCTAGCAAAGAAAATGAAGTAAGCAAATGGAAGCTATAATGTAATGAAGTTCGGCACGACCCTTGGCTTTTTTTAATGACAATAATGAGGTAGGTATAATTTTCCTAATATTTTGTCAGTCGGATGCAGCTGGTCCCACTTTGCCAGTAGTAGATATCCTTTATTGCAGTGTCTCAACCTGGGGGCCGTGGATGTTGCAATACTAGGTGCTGAAAATATATAATACTTGAATCGATTCTTGGAAATTCAGTCAGCTTTCTAGCGGCCAAGTGTACTTAGCTTAGCTTAGTGTTGTTGCTTAGCTATTTCATGGAGAGATTCACGTTTGAAGGCGAAAAAAAACTAGTTAGTTTACACAAAAATCGAAAGTTTTCATGAAAAAATGTTCCCTCCACATCCTAATGACTTCGTCGTCAAAATGCATGTAATTTTCCTCGCTGAATCAAATTATTTCACTTTCACACCTCCACAATGATTTGTGAACGGCCAGAGCGTCACCCCCCCGGTAATTCAAACTCCTCCCCGACCAACAAGTAAGAGCTTTTCAATAACTTTCGTTTGATGGGGGCAAAAATTATGATCTAAGTGATATCACTGTGGCGAGTTCTGAAAGTGTAGTTATATTCTGCCCAGCATAGAAAATTAAATAGGATTTGATCTAAAAATTATTTGGGTGTGGAAGAATTGGTCAAATGTCCTTATAATTTCCGTTTAAAATACTGTGTTTTTCGCCTTCATACACGAATTTCTCCATAAAAACGATGAGGAATCGCAACATAGTATTGTGATCTGCTTTCCTACCATTTTAATTGTAGGCGCCTACCTATTAATAATTACATACACTAAATTATTATGACTACTTCAATTTCTTCTTGCCATACCCTCTCCTTCTTATTATATCTACAGGGTAGTGGTAAGGGGACATGAAAGAAGAAAGGTCGGGAACCGCTATCTACGTGCCCATCAGCGCAGACTGTCGGCTGGTGAGTGGTAGCTACCCAACGTCGGGACATGGACTAGAATTTGCACACATTCAGACGCATGCGCATGGATGAACCACCTTCCAGCAGATGAGCGGGCCGCCATCTTTCCCGCTTCTCTTCAAATTCGCAGTTATCTCTCTTCATGCAGGATTAATTTCTTTGAGCGTGTACTTGCCCAGTTTTAGTTTTTCTCAGTTTTTTTGGTATTTTTCGTGATATTTAACTGCTGATTCCATCCACCGCAACATAATTAAGTCATTCCCTTATGCGGTAGGAAGGTATGTTCGTTATAAGTGGGATAAAAAGCGTTTTAGTTATTATAATTTGTAGCATTAGGCGCACTCTCTTGAGCAACTGTAGTACCTCTAGTTCCACTACCGCTCACCTTCTGGCGCCCCAGACTTTGTTTACAATCCAGTTCTCCGATTAAAAGATTCGCAACGTGTTCCTATTTCTCATTTCTCCTCATAATTATTATTAAATTCAAATAGTGACGCACATTTTACCGTTTCCATGTATATGTAAAATTGGCGACATTATTGGGCTTTTCCCAGTGAATTTGCGCTCCATTCACAAAACGTTCATATGTATGTGACTGGAGAAAAAGTTTAGGATTCGATTTTCTAATCGGAAGTACCGATTCGGTACCTACCTATGAAATTCTCTAGAAAGCAGCTCTTTGGAAAATTTTTCTTATAAGTCAGTCTACTTCTTCTTGAAAACTAGTACATATCTACGTCCTTTCAAACCGCTGGTGGACTCACTTTGAATCAGGATCTCAACTTAAGACCCATCCAAAATCACGAAAGGACATCTAGAACCCCCCCATTTACACCGTGACTTGCTTAATCTATACTATCATCAGGTAAACTAGGTAAATTAAAAACGACGTTCTATCTGTGGCGAATAGCACTCAAACGCGAAAAAATGTAGAGAGCAGAAACATTAAAATACTCTGTGCTCGAAGAATAAAAATGTCTGTACTGTAAGTAGAATCGAATAAACTGAATGACTGTGGTAGGTAAATTTCTCTGAATCAAATACAGGAGAGAAATGACATGAACAAAAATGAATAATTACAACTCAACCTCCGCTCCAACCTCCAAGCAGTCCATTTTATATCACAGTCCGTTTCCAGTGATGCTCGTTGTCTACAATAGCTTCTCCTAAACTATTTTGGTACCTACATAGAATTTTAATTATTATTATTCTCTACGGCCTAGGAATTAAGGGTGACAGTTCTGCTGGTTCAATGAACGAAAGGTTGAATAGAAGCGGGAAAGATGGCGGGCCTTCAGCTGCTGGAAGGTGGGTCGCTCATGCGCATGCGTTTGAATGTGTGCGAGTACCGTCTAGTGTTACCTGGTGGCCGTTGCTACCTGCGGCAGAGCGAGACCCCGGGTAGCCCTGGCCCCGCGGCCCTCGGCGCCTCCCGTCATGGCCGCGGTAGAGGTCCCTGGGGGTCCCCTCGCGGAGTCCGTCCCCTCCCCGGGAGGGGGACAGCTGCGTCGGAGAGTCACCTTCAATCGATACCTCGACCCCTCCACCAGAACTGTGACGAACTGTGGAACGACTCCAGCTAGAACAGCTCTGTGGAAGGCGCTACAGTAGAACCTCTCAAACTCGACACAATGCGGACTTGTTATCAAGTTAGTGTTTGTCGAGTTTTAGGGAACTAAAATAAAAATAACTAGGAGTTGAATAAAAATGCTTATTTAGAGCATTAAAATTGTGCATTTTTTTATTTATTGTATGCAGTTATATATTTATATAAACATTTATAACTTACAACCGATTCAACACAATACATATCACTAAAATGAAGCAAAAATGTTACAGCATAATTATGCACTCTGCTTAACTTTTACAACAAAATGGCTGTGAAGCATGAAATATCATCAAAGCTAGGTATTAGAGTTATGAATTCAACTGTATTAAATTATACAATTGTAATCAAACACAAATTCCCTATTTTAAAAATATATAAAAGCTTATTGATTAATTTAATGAGCCTGTAGACACAAAAGTGTACAAAAAATCTGGACCCGGTGCCCCCGGTCTCGGCCTTCGTAAGGAAGCCCGGATTTCCTGTCGTTTGAAGTTTTAAAGCTCCCTCGTTCAATTTTAATTTGGTTTGTAAGTATTTTTTTGCAAGTATGAAGAGAGTTAATGAATTTCCACTACCAAAGCTGTATAACTCTATCATTCTCAATTTTCCACAATGGTTACAGTAGCTCGTAGACGCCTTTTTATTTTATTTATTGGGGTCCCAGAATCGTCCCCCTGGGTCTGGATTCTCTCTTCACGGCCTTAATCATGTTCCTGTTCTCTAAACTTGAAAATGGCTTAATTTATTAGAAGTTGTCTTATGCAGAAATAGAGCAAAAAAACTATGACGCAGACTGCGTCATTGAAACTCTTGGGGGTTGTGGGGGGGGGGGGGGGGGTGGTCCAAAAAAATGTTTGGGGGCTAAAGAATTATCAAAGTGGCTGGTACTTAAAAAACGATTCAAATTCCGGAGGTAGTAGTTACGATATTCCTGGAGGGTCGAATATTAGGATTTTTTCATCAATTGGCAATAAGTTCACATTTGTATATGTATAAGCTGAAAAAGAAAATCGTTTGAGTTTGGTTTTCAAAACCTGTGTAACGGTGAAGGAAGCAGATTGGAGCTGTTACACGTGTACTCGTTCCAAGCCGTTCCAACCGAGTAAAGGTGGGCGTCTACGTGTGAGTTTTTCCCTCTCGAGGCAAAATCACTATCGAGAGTGAAACTCGCAAGAGAAAAGTCCACCAACAGTACTCGCCGCGAGTGGAGGGAGGAGCTCTCGAGATTCGGGAGGTTCAGTAAACGCTTTCTTGTGCTCTCTGCGAGTTCTCGCGACAATTCATTTATATATGTATAGCTGAGAGTGGGACTGGAGAGTTTTCGTAATGGCCAGGCCGAATAAAAAGTGGACGCATGAGGAGGTTTGCCTCCTCATCGAAAACTATGAAGCTCATCCAATCCTATGGGATATTCACCACCCTGGTTACAGGGACCGACCGAAGAAAAATCTTGTGACTGAGAAGTTAGCTAGTGACTTTAATTGCCCGGTTTTCGAGATTAATAGGAAACTACACAATTTGAGAAATCAGTTAAGTTAATTTGATAAATATTTCCATTTTTTGTTAAAAATACGGCATTATCAATACTACACATACTAAAAATGCAGTATTATCAATATATCAATCCTACGAATACAATTGCAATTCTCTTGATATGTATATACGTATACGTATTTTCTTACCTTTGCAGGTTTCTCAAGAGCTCAAAAAAATTAAACACAAAAAAAGCGGAAGTGGGACGAAAGAAACAAAGAGATGGCCCTATTTTTCGGCATTAAGTTTTATCGTTCCAACCCTACAGGCTGCTGCAACTCAATCCAATCTGGTACGTTGGTACTTTTTGGTTCTCAATTTTTGTCAAACCAATTTTTTTCCATTTAAATCAAACTATTAAAATACTAATTAATAAATACCAATAAAAGGGCACCCTAGATTCCAAGTGAATTAACTTATTGTATCGAGGCAGGAGAATACTGCTAGGCTACTTCTCTTCGAGGAGTCATAAAATAGGTTTTGAACTCATCCCTCACATCCTTTGGAGAGGCAGGAAAGTAATTTTATTCTGCCACTCGCTAAAAGAAAGAAAGTGTTGTTTACTTCTTCATAACGCTGTAAGCCTCCCTTTCTAATCCTACCCTTCTGACTTTAATAGCTTTATGAGCTTCACGAAAATACTCAACTCCTGAAGGGAGTTTACTGAACTTGGAAAGTCATTCCACTGCCTATATAGCTTTGTTCATTCATGTCCACTGAAAAATTGGGAAGTGCGCACAACGCTAGTACAATGTCACTTGTGGTTTGCGGATTCAGAAGTATAGGTTTTCTGAGTATTCGAAACATGCTTGCTAAAATTCCAAAACTGTTTTCAACAATTCGACGTGCTCTTGATAGGCGGTAATTAAATATTCTGTTGGGGGCTGGTTGTACATGAAATGGGTAAGGTTTCAGTATATACGATTTCATAGCGCATAGATTTCATATCTGCAACAAAGCAATATGGAACTGCCATTTCTCTTCCTAGAAGAGGCTGTGGTAATGGCAAAGGTAGTTTCTGCTGTTCCAGTAAGTTATTCAAAGTGCAGTTGGCTAATACGCCTCCATCTGAGATTCTCCCATTACAACCCACATCGATGTAGGTAAACCTGTAGTTTGCATCCACGACGCCTAATAAAACAATACTGTGCGTCCCTTTGTTGTTATAAAATGTACTCCCGCTTTTGGGCGGGGCTTGAATAACCACATGTTTTCCGTCGATGACACCAATGCAATGGGGGAAATTCCATCTTTTCTCAAAACCCTTTTCGATGCGCAGCCAGTCTTCTGTGGTTTGAGGGAGCTGTAAAAAAAATTAGTAAATGATGAACATGTATGCGTGAGAAATATTAGATTGAAATATGTAGGTACCTATCAACCAAATCTCTTGAACCTTGAATGAATGCACTACTTTTATGTAAATTTTTCAGAGCCCAACATCTTCGACTTTCGGGAAAATAAATGAGGAGAGTGCATTTCCAAACAATACTGATGAGGGCAATGAACAAACTCAGGCGAACAAACCAAACGAAACGTCCCTACTTCCACGCAAGAAAACGAAGACACAAAAAGACGAAATGGCAGACAACGACTTTGCTATAAAAGCTGCCTTACAATTACTCGCTAAAGCCCGTGATGAACACGATAAATTTGGAGAATACGTTGCGTGTGAACTGCGGTCGATCAAACTTGACAACGTCAGAAGGAGACTGAAAACGAATATAAGGAAAGCAATATTGAATGCAGCTGAAGAAGAAGATGCTTTTCTCATGCAAAATTCATCTGACTGCAGTTCTATTGCTCCAAGTCCAACCCAGGTGTGACCTTATTATTCATTTCCAGAAACGATGACTACCTCCGAAAGCTCAACTACATCAGCCAGATAGTTCATCCAGGCGCTTAGTATCAATGGGAATGATACAATTTAATTTGGTAATTTTAAATTTGTGTTCAAGCATTTTTCGAGCAGCATCCTACTTTCTGTAATGCCGTATACTAAAAAAATTGTTCATTCAATTTTCGTTAATAAAAAATTACTACCTATTCATGAAAAATTATTGGAAATGTATACCTACTTTCAAATGTATTCCTTTGAAAGCGTTGAAAATTGCAGGAGCCGTTTCCTTTACAATCCTACTGATTGTACACGCAGGGATGCGGAAGAGATATTGCAGACTACTGTAAGAATCACCTGTAATTGGTTTACTTAAATTAAATAAAATAATAATAATACTACTTATATTTTAATATTACCTGTGGCGAAAAATCGTAAGGCAACAGTAAGCCGCTCTTGAACAGATATATTCACATTGAACAGATATTGCTCCTCTCAAGACGGTGTATTTTTTAAAGATTTTTGGTCCCACTAATTCCAGCAGCATTTCAAATTCGACACTCGAAAATCTACAACAATTTTAAAATTGTTGGGCGTCTTTTAAATTCAATTCGCGTACTAGATGGTGGCACGCGACTAAATAATTCCTCTTCGCTATCCATTCCTTCACCCATTTCCTTTTTTTAATAATTTTTCTTTTGGACAAGCACAGCTGCCTCTTCTCTCTGTCGACGGCATCTTCACTAGCTGGTAACTCTCGACACTGACCTCGCATCGCATGGCGTAAACAGTTTCAACGGACTCTCGAGAGTTGCTCGCCGAGAGTGGCCTTGCGGGAATTTCACTCTCTTGTTTAAAGGGCTATGATAGCACTCTCGAGAGCACAAGCTGCGAGTTCCACGAAGCGGTATCAGTTGGAGTCGTCACACCTCCGCGCCCACCATCGGACGACACCGGGACACGACCCACGTGGAAAATCCGGAGAACGAACCAACTTCCATTCAACTCGAAATCGACCAAAATAATCAAACATTTTTTTCTTCGAAAATCAATCATTAAGTAGGGAAGGTTGCAAATGAAACCAAATCGTCATCGATTACATGTGAAAAATATCTCCCCGTTAAAATCCAAGAAACAACAATACATATTGTTTCTATAATCCATTTGATTTTTTTGGGTGATATGATTCAAGTTTTTAATAAGGTCTTGGGATAAAAACTAATTTTATAGTTTTGATTATGTTTTGCGCAACATTGCAATATTGTTATTAGTTAGAAATTTGATATGTTCCGTTGTTCAATTGATAGATATTTGTTCATGTATTGTCATGAAGGCGATGCTATTGTCAACTCTATGGGCCCCCGGGGTTTTTTTTTTTTTTTTTTTTTTTTTTTAATGTCAGACTCTCTTCCATTCTCTCTCCGATCACGAATGATCCAAAATTGTGTACCGCATCGCAACTGTTAATCAAAATACAGATATCTGTATTTTCCCCTAGTAAACGTGTTCCCGGCGGGAGACTTGTAAAATTTCGGGAAAATTGAAAAATCGTTTTTTCTTGAAATTTTTCTGAAACCCCCCTCACATGTCACAAATGGATAACCATAAAAAAGTGGATCGAAACGCAACAGGTCTTTTGAAAAATTTCATTTTTTTGTTTATTCAAAATTAGGAAAAATTGGAACATTTTTCTTCTATCAAATTTTAGAAAACCGTCCAGATATCTCAAAAAATGGAAAACTAAGTAAACGCAAAAAGATCACATCAATCAAATCAAAATCAAATTCACTCAGCAACTCCATTTCCAAGTCTTATTGAAAAATTTTATTTGTTCAAACATCAAAATTTCAAATATTTCTTCGCCAAATTCGATGAACTTATTTTTTCAAATACCAGTACTTGCACTCGTACTTACTAATTTTGTTTGAAGTTAAGTTACACTTGGCAATTTTATAGTACTAGTAGTAAAGGAAAACCCGGGCTAGAGTTGAGATACGCAAGTTTTTTAGTACTTGAAAGTACTTTTCTTCGGTATGTACTTGCTGGACTTGAATGCTAGTACTTTTGCTTGTCAGCTGGACACGTACAAATCCTGAAGTACTTGTACTAAGGGTCATAAGTACAAATACTTGCGCACATGTACACTACAACTCACAACTTCAATCACCAGTACTTGTAATGTATTGTTCATTATTATTTCAATTACAAGTACAGAAAGTAATTTTCGAATATTGTACTTTCGTAGTCCATTCTTCCCAATAGGTACTTACTGCGTGCGGACAATAAAAAGAATGTCAGGAAAATTTGGGTCCCTAACTCAAATGTGGGGTCACGACCATGTCCGGTGGTAAAGACGGATGTCCGGGTTGGAGTTGGGATACCCAGCCACATTAGTACTTGAAAGTACTTTTCTTCAGTAAGTATTTGTACTTGCCAGCTGGAAATGTAGTCAAATCGTACCTACTTGTATTAAGATTGAAAGTACAAAAATTTGTGCACTTGTAGGTACTTACCTGGCTAAACTCCAATTAAGTACCTGTAGGTACATGTACCTAATTGTACGTACCTTATTAATTTTATTTCAAAAACAAGTAATTTTCTAGTACTTATTGTACTTTGGTAGTACTTTCCCGATAGACCCTGGCAGTGGACTGTAAAAAGAATGTCTCCCGAATTCGAGTTCCTTACTCAAATCGATGGTCACGACTGCGTCCGGGTGGTCATGACGTGGGTCCGGGCGGTCACGACGGAGGTCCGGGTGGTCGGACGGAAGCCGCGCCAAGAGAAAAAAGCCTCCGTGGAGACGCCGGAGAGGCCGAGGGAGGTGGAACGTGGGATGAGGGAGTGACCGCCATTTGCAACTTCCTGGGGAACGACCCGGCAGGGCCGCAGGGTGATACTCCACAGTTCGGCAGGTCTCCCAACGTAGGCGGACCCTCCCAGAGTCCCGCACTCCAGGAGAAAAACCACCTTCGAATTTACCTCTCCGTGCCTCGTTTGTGTTGTCGAGGTAAACAACAACCTCTGTTCGCTCATCGTTTGTGTTTTAATCTCGCTTTCGGAGACTCTCCACACACGCAGGATCTCCCGGGGAAACCTTTTTTTTTTCGACGAACGCGAAAACATGTGATGTCTCGAACAACAGAACATCGGGCGGGTTGTTTCCAAGATGGCGATCCTCGGTAGAACGTCCCCGAACCTCCGACTCTCCGTGAACTGACGAGACAACCGAATCGTCGTTTGTCGCCGCTTTTCTCCCGGTGTCCGGTTTTCTACGCGAAGGTCGGACCTAGTTTTCTCGGTGTGCCCGGTTGTGTCCGGAGTTGTCGACGTTATTTCCAGCCATGACGGGACACGGAGGCGCTGGTTTCCACGAGCTCTGCCGCCTCTGCGCTTCCTACGACGCGAATAAACTGGACATTTTCAGCGACGGCGGACGCGAGCGGAAACTCATCGACAAAATCACGTCTTGTCTGTCTTTCGAGGTGAGTTTTCTCATTTCATCGACATATTGTCTACTTGTCCGAGAAAAGTTTTCTCTCGCCGCACGTCCGAAATATGACGTCCTGGCCGTGGGAACTCCGCCCAATGTCCCACGTCACGACCCCTGGGACATCTGTCCGAACGGCAACGTCTACCGTCAATTTTCGACGAAATCCCAATTAGCTCTAAAATCCAGTAGTTAAGATTGCATTTAATCATCTCGCACCTGATAATTGCGTGACGATTGATATAGAGATTGATAGGTAGGTATATCAGTCATGGATCATTATGGCTTCATATCTATTTATACTAACCCCTCCCTCCCCACCACTATCTCCAATCAATCGTCCAACACCTACCTACTTACCTGATACGATTGATAATTAGGTTATGATAGGTAGATTCAATGCATCAGTGGTGGATCATTACATCTACCCACCTCCCCCTCCAAACAAGATCCCGATCAATCGTTGACCATCATTCCTTCATTTGACATTGACCTACAAAACTGCTGCATTATACTTACATGTAGGTCAACAAACAGCCACCTTCCATAATGCACGTGTATATATCTACATTTAGCATGTATACTTCTATCTGTGCTAGTTATATCGTTAAATTTCTGACAAAATCAAAAATAACTCTAAAATCCAACATTAGAGATAAGCATCCAATCGTCATGCATCTGATAATGGGTTGACGATTAATATAATGATTGATAGAGCGGTTAATAATTGTATATCAGTCATGTATCATTACTGCTTCACAATTATTTATATCCCCCCTCCCCATCAGACAATTTCCCAATCAATTATTAACTTGATTGAGTTGACATATAGCCACCATCCATAAGCACCTGTGTATATCTACATAGAGCATGTATACTTCTACCTGTGGTTGTATATTATAAAATGTCCCACGTCATGGCCCCGTGCAAGTTCTCCTGTCAATTTTTGACAAAATATTTTTAAAAAACTCTAAAATCCAGCACTTGAGACAAGCATTCAACAGTCGTGCACATGATGATGAATTGAAGATTAATATAATTGATTGATAGAGCAATTATGATTATATACAGTCATGGAACATTATTGCTTCACATCTATTGCTTCTGTCATATCTGTACCTTCCCCCCCTTCAAATCAGACAAGATCCCAATCAATTGTTAACTTGATTGAGTGGACATACAGCCACCATCCACAGGTAACTTCACGTGTATATACCTACATGCACCTGTATATACTTCTACCTGTGCTTGTATATTATACAATGCCCCATGTCATGGCCACTGGAACATCTGCCCGAACTGCAAGTTTACCATCCATTTTCGACAAAATCCCACCTAGTTGAGACCCAGCACTTCAGATTACATTTAGTCGCCACGCACCTGATAATTAGATGACGATTATTTTAATTATTGATAGGTAGGTATATCGGTGATGGATCATTGAATCTATCCATTTATTTATATTAACCCCCCAACCATCAATCCAACCGTCATTCAAGATCCCAATCAATCATCAACGTGATATATTGACTATTGTTCCATCATATCAATATTGACTTTCTTACATACATTCAAGCCCTATAATTCACTTAAATATTATTGCACCGTGTAAGTACATGTACCTTCATAGATACTTCCTATGTGTCGATGTCATACAGAGTTACAGAACTAGTTTATTCCGTCTACCTACTTACATTTTGGTATTTTTACCTCTTTATTCTGCGTCCTGCTTATCATTTATTCACTTTATTCTGCTTTATCATTTACTTCCACTGTCCATAATGAATAGAGCTACCTACGTACAGCTGGTAGTCATCTATCAAGCTGGTAGTCATCTTAAATCTGTTTGATTCAACTTCACACACGCCTTTATAATCTGCGGAAGCACTTTCAAGTACCTAATTAATTAAAATGTCTAAGATTAAAAAAAAATGGCATGGAGGACATAGCTCAATAAGCCCAGGCGCCATCCCACCGATACATTATTTCATGATTTGAATTTCTTAACTATCCATCAATTGTACACATTGAATATGCTGAAACTAATTCGTAAACACAATACTATACATTTAGCTCATTAATATACAGCGGTAATCAAAATCGCAGAGACTGAAATTGCCATGATTTAAAAATACTTTTGCTTGAATGACGACAAAATACAGAGGCGTGCAGATTATAAATAAAGATGAGCAGCTATTCAAAAAAGAAGAAACTTGTAAACTGATAGAGAGATGAGTACCGTATAAACGAAAATTAACAATTTTATAATGTTAATAACAATAAAAAGTACGTATCAAACAAGTACATCACACGATGAAAGTGGAATTCAATTTGGGACAGGTGTTACACTATCCTGCTCTGTCATCGGTTATTATTCGATTGAAGAGTGTAACTTGTAAAGGAAATTATGTAAAATGAACAATCAGTCTGAATCTATGTATAATCTTGTATAATCTTTAATTTTTATGTATTATACAATGTCCCACGTCTGTTGATGTATCATTATATCTACACATCCATTTAAACACCCTCCTCCCCGAACTGTATCCTGATTGTTCTTCATTACTCATTTTGAAATCAAACAGTTGATTAAAAGGGAATGTTGGTTGGGCACAATTCATAATTTTAAAAAGAAAAGATAAAAGTGTTTGTTGGTGATGTTCTACAAATAGACCTTGTGGGGAGGTCTTAGCATGTAAACATGATCATAATAGAAAACAAAAACGCACCTTCCAAATAAAATTACCAGTGAAAAGAAAAAAACTCTTTCTGGTTATACGTAATTGAAAAATTATTAGGCATTAAAATGGATTTAAAAATGAAAAGAAAGAAGGTGGTGGTATGGGGTGAGTAATTAGAAAAATAAGTTAGAAATTAGGGGACTAAATTAATTAGAATCTTGGGAATGCTTCTCTATGGCACTCTGAGAAGTGGACATAATTCACAATGGGCTAAAATGGACATTTGGCTTGACATAATTCAAAACACCTTCTGGATTGGATCATATTTACATTATTGATGCTTAAAACGTTGCTGAGTCGACTGCTGCTATTCCTGAGCAGCTAAAATGTCACGTTTTTTAGAAATCCTCAAGCTTATCTCCAAAATTGGAGAAAAACACATTTTGTATCAGGATGGACCACGTAAAGGTGCCGGTTTTTGATGGGAACAGTGACAGGAGTTAATGACGCCTAGTTACTAGTCCAGGTCTCTTTCAACTTCTTGTCTTTCCATTATCATCAGATGTCATCTCTGTTAGGTCCATGTTTTGTTAAAAAAAAGGACTGTGACAGGACGAGTACTGAATATCCTCCCAGCTTATCACGAATCCTTCTTACATACCAGATTCCTAAACTATTAGATTGCACTTATTGTCGCAGATCCGTTCTCGGCTACACATCAACACAATCGGTTCACACAATAATTAGAATCACGAACTGTTAACAAGGGCTTTTGTACTAGCCAGCGGAGCTGGGGAAAAACCCTTTCCTGGGATGCCATCCCTGGTACCCCAACATCACTGGTTGTAGGCAGTGCTGAGCATTAGCCAAATGATTTATTAGCTAGCTAATTTTTCAGCTAATGTATAAATTAGCTAATAGCTTTTTTAAATAGCTAAACGGTTAATTTAGCTAGTAGCTATTGAAGAACAGCTAAATTTGACAGCTAAGTTAGCTATTAGTCAAAACGTAACAGCTAACAGCGATATTTAGCTGTCAGGAGCGTTAGCTATGGGCTGTAAACTAATAGCTAACTTCGAATGAAAAATTGTATTTCTCCACTCAAACAACTAATAGTTAGGCTTACCAGTCAAATTTTAGCTGGCTACAGCATTTTAGCTTTGGAATATTTTCTCAAATGAATTGCACTGTAATGCCACAAAACCAATTTGACATTTTATTTGCTCTGGAACCAAGAAAAAAAAAATCTGTCCAGCAATTTCGGGTTAATTTTAATTGAAATATAGGTATCTCGTCTTGCTTTGTTGGATAGGTACAACTTTTCAGCGCGACCACAATCTCGATAACCTCAAGACCAGTTTTGTTAAAAATCAAAATTGCTTTAAAATACCTTCTCTAAATCGATTCAGCATCCAAAATTACATGGAAAACGACATGGTGGATTCAGATTGTCGTGGGACAGTAGGACTACTGCTACTATTAGTAGCCTACTAGCTGTTTGTGTGGAGAAATATTATTTTTCGTCAGAAATTAGCTGTTAGTTGTCAGCCAAAGCTAACGCTAACAGCTTTAGCTGCTCCTGACAGCTAAATACCGCAACTAATTATCTGTTATAATAGCTTAATATTTATTTGTTACTTCCAGCCAAATAGTAGCTAATTTAGCTGTGGCTTTTAGCATTTAGCTATAGTTATAGCTAATTTTTGCCCAACTCTGCCTGTAGGGAATGCCGATCTAAAGAGTGATCATCTGTGAACCATCAAACTGTATTTCTGTTTCTGAAAATGATCAACTCTGACTAGTCGAAATTTCTCGATAAAGTTTCGAAAGGAACAAAATTCTCTCATATGCGAGAAATTGTATCTCTAAAACATCTAAAAAAAATCATTGTAGAAAGAATTATTTTCTATTATTGTTTAGTTTGTTTCCATGAATTTAATTGTCAGTACAATTGATTTTCAGGTCTCCAAAGATGATCTCTACCCCAAGAGTTTGTGTTTCCGGTGCATCTACAACTTGGAGAATTTCTACGATTTCCGTCGAGGGTGTATCGACGCCCGGGCGAAGCTGGAGAAGGCCATCAAGCAGTTCAAGCATCTCAAGGTGAGTGAGGGAGACGGCAGAGCTGTCCTGCAAATGACTACATTTCTTACCACTAACTGTTTACTTAGTAGATGGACTTTTCATCAATTTGCAACTACCAATTAATTTTCGGTTGTTGAACATCGTAACTACAATTCAGTTTCCTATTCAGTTGTTATGTATTCGAGTAATTAACCATGTATAAAAGTAGTACCAAGCCTAACTTTTCAGATTTTCCTCCCTTGGGAGACCCCTAGGGTTCTTATCGAATCGTTTTTTAAATTTTAAATAGATCCCCTTTGAAAGTAGTCTACAAGATCCAGGTGTTGAAATGGGTTACCTCAAGTTTTTGAGTTTTCTTGAGGTAAATTTCTAAAACCCTCCAAAGTGGGGCCTACGTAGCACCTTCTCTATTAATCGAAATTAAGCTCTCAGAAGTGTGGGAAATGAACCAAATACGTTTATATTATATCTCTATAGATATAAAACGCATTTGTTGTCTGTCTGTCTGTTCCCTAGACTACCAAATAACGTGAAAATTGTGTTAACATGCACAAAATTACTTTGTGAATGTTTCTAGACAGGTTGCAAATCAAACCAAACACGTTGCACACAAGCAGAGCAGGTCAATGCCTGTTTGAAAAATTCTTATCCATGGAACCATGCCGAAATGGTTAAATATAATTGATGAAGCAGTACAATAGTTTGAGTTTTTTAATTCCATCCAGACTCCTGATTTGCAAGCCCACAACTTGATTTTAAAGGTTGGTGCTACAATTATGCTAATCCGAAGTATTAAAGATTGATCATGAAAAGGCGACATATTCAAGCTACAGTACTCACAGGGCTCGCTAAGGGCTTAGATGTATCCATTCCAAGAATACCTATTATTCCCTCACTCAACACCATACAATTCAAGAGAATAGTTCCCTTTGAAACTGTGCTTTGCGATGACAATCAACAAGTCACAGGGACAGTCTCTTGACATTGCTGGTATAGACTCGCAGACACCATGTTTTTCTCATGGACAGTTTATGTGGCCTGTTCCAGAGTGGGCAAAGAGGAAAATCTTTTCGTGCATACTCCAAATGGAAATACGAAAAATGTTGTCTATCACGTTGCTTTATAATAAAAGGATCCGTTTATTGCTAGAAAATAAAACAGTTTTTTACTCTCTTACAAAAACCTTATTTTAAACCCGGGCAAAGCCGGGTATTTGCACCTAGTTGAATATAAAACTTTGATGCATAACAAAAATATAATTAGGAAAACATGACCAGGTAACCACAACGGTATCACAAAATCCTAGAATTATTGTCAAGGACGAATATTTTTCTTGCAAAGCTGAAACTTGTAAAACTTTCAAGTGACTGAAGTTCATAGGGAAGAAAAAGCTTCTTACAAATTTTAGAAATTTAGTCTTACGAGATTAGGTAGGCAACCTTGATAGCACAGTTGCAAAACTAAAACTTTTAAGAGACAAGAAAACATCACAACAGGTGGGATAGGATTAAAGTGAGATCTTTATAGTGAACCATAAAAAGCTGTTGTTCAGTCTCTTAAGTGTTCTTCTCTTTTTTTCAAGAGCGATTACAATTGTTTATTATTGAATAATAAACCAAAATTCCGAATTTATAGCGTAAATAGTATGGCAGGCTTGTGACATGAAACCACCTAAAATTTTAGAATGACTCTAATATCAAGGATGGAGTTAGGTGAGGCCGAGGATGGTATGAGGTAAGAGAGGTAGTATGGGGGGGTTCCCCATCCTGTTGCGAGGGAGGCAGGTGCTCTGAACGGCGACGGCGGGGGCCGCCGAGGAGTCGACGTGTCCGAGGTGACCACCTGGCAGCCTTTTGTTCCGCTCTCCCCGCGAGCCTCCTCCGGCTTCACCTCCACTACCAGAGATGACCCTATTCACATTCGCACCCAACAACTCTAATGAAATGCATAAGTAAATTGGAAATTATTAATAAAAACACCACTACGGATATGAATTCGTTTGAGAATACGAATAAACTATTAATCAATTTAGAGATCCAGAGGGCTGTTCAAAACATATCAAACTCTTCCCCGCTGCAAGTCAGCTATACGAAGTATATTCGAAGCAACTCGAAATGCCATAATTCTCTACCTTGTTGCAACAATTGTAAGTTCCTTGCTGTCATTTTACTACCTGAAAATAAAGTTCAAAAGTTTACAATGTTAGCACATTTACATAGTTGATTCACAATTTTGCAAAGTGGAAATAAAGTTTACTTATTAGTACCATTCACCCTTATTTCAGCTTTTACCAACAATAATCCCAACGAGTCGGGGGAAATCCGCACATTTGCCGAGAGAGGTTGGTATAAGTTCAAAATACCTCATTCAGACAAGATTTGTTGGGCATTTACCAAATTTATCGGTCAATCCTATGATAAACCAACTGGGAAGCGGTAAATACCCGTTTTTCATGTAGATTTCGGGTTTTTACCAAAAATATTGGGTAATACCAGGATTAGTCATGGTTGTTGGTTGTGGTGTGACCACTTTCATTTAAGACATCAGATTGGAGAGTAAAATAGGTTTATTTTTCTTTTTCGGAAACGTTTTGTCCCGCTATGGGGACTTCTTCAGTCCTGCATACAGCATAAAACACTCGTCAATATTCACTAAGGCCTATTTTTATCACATGAATTTTATTCTCCATTATGATTGCCATTCTTAAGAAAATTAAAATTTTCTCACCTGTCATTACGTTATATTTAAGTATGTGTATCCGACCAACATCATCCGGGTCAACACTCATATGTTATTGTTGGAGTGATTTTATCCTATAGGGAAAGAGTTAAGTTTGTTAGTTAATGTAGTAGTAGTAATAATTTCGAAATACCTCATTCAGACAAGATTTGTTGGGCTTTTACCAAATTGATCAGTCAATCCTATGATAAACCAACTGGGAAGCGGTAAATACCCGTTTTTCACGTAGATTTCGGGTTTTCACCAAAAATATTGGGTAATACTAGGATTTTCTGGTAAATCCTAACAATTACCGTACTTCGGTCTTTTACAGTAACGTATATAATAACTTAAATGTATGTCTTTCAACTAAGTTTCGCATGGATGCTAATTGTGGTTTTGTTTTCAGGATAATCGACTTCCAGATCTACCAGAAATCACCATAGAACACAGAACAGTAAAAAAGGTAACGCTTCTGTCTTCGAATTTAAATTCATCTCAAGAAATTAGTGCCTTGGAAATTTTAGATTATGAATTTCAAGCTGGAAAATTTGAGTAGCGCTGACTTCATCTCTGCTTATCTGCAATCTTTTATCAAAGTCATGAGTGACATCTAATACCAAGGGTTGATGTTGATACCTCTGACTGAGTACGTACTCGTGTCCCAACTACAAAGGGGAAATTTCCTTTTTGTTGCAACGGGTTGAGCTGTGAGGCCAATTTATTCAAAGCTCTTCTACCGTGGGTTATTTTCCTTGAACATAACACTTCCCCGGAGTGACATATCAGCCATCCCGACTGGCACTGGGTCCGGCGTAGTGACAAAGAGAAAACTGTAGACTGTCTCAGCTGATGCTCGCTGGAAAAAGTTCAGCAGTCAAGCTAGGTATTGGATCCACCACATAACAATAAATGTGACAAATAATAATGTTTTTGCTGAAATTAAAACCACTAGATGTTAAATTTGTAATTGTTCCATTTGGTTTTTAATGGTTTTTATTGAAATCGTATTTCAACATTCTGTAATAATTATTTTTGGTGCTTTTTCTGCGTTTTGTGCAAAGCCCCACATTTGTTTTAGTGCTTTATTGACCAATTATGTTGTTATTTATTTTTTATATACAACGTCTCTGGAATAG
The DNA here is from genome assembly GCA_031894815.1 of Creontiades dilutus. NCBI lineage: Eukaryota > Metazoa > Arthropoda > Insecta > Hemiptera > Miridae > Creontiades > Creontiades dilutus. The sequence goes on along the minus strand of JAVIWC010005168.1, from coordinate 332,261 downwards.
TATATACAAAATACATTTAAAGGCAAATAGAACTTCTATTCATTCATTCTGGTACAATCTTATACTCCCACCACTGCTTGCTTGTTACCGCTTATTCATTTTATTTTTAATTTTTTCATTATTCGAATTTATTACAACTTACGATTATAGAAAGGTGTAGGCACTGACCGTCTAAACTAACTTGTATTTATTTTGGTTAATCAACCCCTAAAATGAAACGTTTAAATCGACCATGAATTAACTTCCAGGATAAAAGGGAGATCTTCTTGGTATTTTTTAATAGTTATTTATTCTGTGATTTGAAAGAGGTTGCTAGGTTGCTGTAAATAAAGAAACGTTTACTGGACAGAAGTGGCTGTTGAAAATGTCGATTGATTGTACTCAGGAGAGTAGAAAAGTGATATTGATCGGTTGATACAGAAACAAATATTCTGTTGCGAGGAATAGATCTTCTCAATATTTATATTGAGTCGCTATAGTTGAAATTACCTTTGCATTCTTGAACATACTATTCTCTTGTATGTAGAATCCTAATTTTGGAAGTAGATAAAAGCATAGAACCACCCTCTTGTATATCAATGTGAAAACATGAATATAATTAGATTAATTTTCTTGCAGAAGCCGGACATTCCAAAGCCTGAGCAAGTCAAGCCTGAATATGTGAAACCTGAATACGTGAAGCCTGAATACGCTAAACCTGAATATGTAAAACCAGAATTTGTGAAGGCTGAATATGAAGATGATGACACAGAACCTCCCAACCCAGCTGATTTCCTCGAAGCTTGCTTGGTAAGAACACCATGTACATAGAATTCTCTAAAGGTGCCAGCATGAATTATGTTTCAAGTTAAGCGACTAGAATATTGGTTGGTTTCTCATGAGGTCTCGGATAATCTGTGTGCTTCTAATAATGGAACCGCCCAGAGTTCTGATGGGCGTCTCTCTCCTGATGAACCCATTCTTCAGAGGGGCATCTGAAAACGGCAACCATTTTCAGATTCAGGGAAGGGTATGATGCAGCATCCCAAGCACTGCCCAGTGGGATAGAATTACACCTCCCACTCATGTAGTATCGAATCTAATCGTTTGCATCGCATCGTTCGATACTTATATAACGGTCGATACTCCTTCGACGCCTAATCATTGTTTCTAGGTAACCACTTCTTCCCTCTCATTTGAAATCAGCCGGTATCACGTATTGCTTCCTAAATATAGTCCTGTTCCTAAATATTGTAAAGTTTGCCGTTCGTTGGAAAGAATTTGATTTGTGACAAATGTTCACATCTCAAGCTATCAATCTCCCCCTTACGTACCTGGCTGCATTGGACTAGAAACAATTTTCATTCGGCAGACGCTAAATTTCGCTCTGACACATGATTCAGTTTGGGGAAATTTAATATTTACTGTAATACAAATGCATTTGTACATGTATCTAATGTACAAATTCTTTACCCTACATTTAGTCACCTACTGTCCAAAGCTAAAAGATTTGTTTACAACTCTCGAGGAGAACTGTAGAATCCCCATTCAAATACATATCCTTGTAACATGCTTGCAAATCAGATAGTGGAACTCGTTTACGAGTTTTCCATCCAAGGAGGGTAAATCACGACAAAATAGAGAGGCATGCAAATAGTCAATACAAATCTTGAAGAAATTAGAGATCTAATGGAGATAAATAGTTAACAGCTATTCATAAAAGCAGCTTGTAAAATAATTAGAGATAACCCATCTGAGTACTTTATGGACTAACATTAGTGATTATATAAAATTAGCAGCTATATAAATGGCGTATCTACTAAGTACATAATTTTATGGAAGTGGAATCTAAATTTTAATCATTAACGTGGTGTAAATATAGTGTTATAGGTATTCAAAAAGTATTTATAAAAAATTAGAAGTAAGAACCAACTCCGGGCTGGGCCACAATGTTACACGATCCAGCTCATCATCAGTTATTATTCAATTGAATGATATAAATAAAGCATAAGGTTCAGTCGCTTGAACCTAGACAAGGAGTAAGGAAAAAGCAGGAATTTATACGTCGAATGACAAGAAAGAGCGAGGCACATGAACTTTCAGATTAAAGTTGGTGAAAAAGGTTTCCTACAAACTGTAAATATAGGGTTATACTTAGGTACTTTATAAAAATTTGATGTAAGAACCAACTCCGGGCTGGGCCACAGTGTTATACTATCCAGCTTGGTCATCAGTTATTATTCAATTGAAGAATGTAACATGTAAAATGATCCAGTTCATCAAAAGAAAATGAAATGGCAGAATACCTTGTACAATAGACCAATCATTTTTATTACATACAGCATTCCTTCTAAACTTGCTGTTGACATATTATTCGTGTGACTAAAACATTTTTAGTTGAGGTGCATCTGTAATAGCATTTCCATCACATCCTCCAGATTCGGGGATGGCAAGGGAAGGGGGTATCACCGAATGGCATTTTGCCAATAAACTGCACTGGCGTTCAAGTTTTGCCGTTCGTTTCTTGCTCATAACTTACAGGCGATCTGCGAATTCAATTTTGCCAGCGAACCAGCGGCTGTGGCGTCGCAACCTTGGCCGGACGTCTGCAGATAGAATTTACACTCGAACATTCCGAATATTCTACCTCAAGAAAATGATTCTGGGGAAAAGCATAGCAAACCTACGGAAAGCAACAATGATACACACTCCCCTGCCCCCGACCGCTCACCCGACAACTGTCACTGTTTGTCTTGCAGAACATTATCGTTCTTACCACTCTAGTTTGATGTAGGTTCTCTTCCTACTCTGTGCGGACATGATCGATAGGATAGAGATACTGTGGTGGCTACTTTTGGTTGTATAGACATCCATCATGTCTACAAGAACTCGCAGTTCATGGTTTCCTAGTATAATTGTATCCCGCTGGCAGAGCTACACCACCCTCAAAAACCCTGACAATAGATTTTTGTAAAAACTAGCAACTTGAGGTAGTTTTTTGTTGTTATAGACGGTGATCTGTGTTGAAGGACTACCTAATACAGTAATAAAAAACTATTCCATCATAATTTCTCGTGTTCGTTATCTATTAATTTTGCGTTTTCTATTCCCAGAGTGATTCTCCACACAATCCAAGTGGTAACAAGCTTGGGAAGCCTCCCACAGACGATGAGGAAGGTCCTTTCCCCTGTAAAACATGCGGCCGCCTCTTCAACTCGAAGAGTTCACTCACCATTCACGCCAAGTAAGAAATTCTGTTGAATGTAACGCAGTTGAACGTAATTGTAAACACACCAGAACAATCTCAACATCTACCTGTTGTGATTGGAGCAGGTGAGTTACATAATGATGGCTACATGCCAAACACTGTTTTCCTAAAAAACAGTTAACGTACAGCTATTTTCAGATACTTCCTTTTTTTCCTAATGTTTGATCGGCAAGAGTTTGCCTTAAGAGTTCGTTTTTGACTAGACGTAAAGGCAACTTGAGGCTGAATCCGAAAATTTAGTCAAAACATGAAAAGACTTTGCCCCAGGAATTGGGGCTAATTCCCTAAGATTGTGGCTTTGCCCCGTTTTATGGATTTAAAAGACTTAATAAATTACAACATGCAATAGGATTTGAAGCATAAACATAACAGTAAGACTAGAAAGGATGCTATAATGTAAAAGGGAACAACCCAGTGTAAAAGGTCTCACCCAGCAGATGCTTCAGGGTGTAGGAACAGGTACTAAATCATAAGTGAGTAAGTGACTCCAGGAAAGCATTGACCTCACGAGGATAACGACGAAAGGTCGGTTTACAAAGTAGTTGTGTGCTGCGAAAGGCACTGAACAACAGTGTTTGACGATATCTGTAAGGAGGCACATTTACGTTGACTTAAAAGAGTAGTGATAGGATCAGAGAACTCCATTCCCAAGCTTGTGAAAAAACGAAATATTTGCCACCTCTTAACGACTTTTGAGAGTGGGCAACCGTACTAGGCCGCCAGGTTCCTAAAATCAACCTCTGCTCCATTGGTATTTTCAGTTTGAATGCTCATTTCAGTTTAATGCTCATGCTACATGAAGTTTTTGTGTATATAGCTGTGCCATGAGTATTTAGTCACTAATTAAAAGGGGAACAGAGCTACTGTGGTTCTTCTTCTTCTTCAAAGTTTGGCCTCAGTTTGTAGGAAACCTTTTTCACCAACTGTAATCTGAAAGTTCATGTGCCTCGCGCTTTCTTGTCATTCGACGTATCCATTCCTGCTTTTTCCGTACTTCTTGTCTAGGTTCAAGCGACTGAACCCCCGCCCTCTTGGCGGCTGAGCGGCTGGCTTTATTTATATCATTCAATTGAATAATAACTGATGACGAGCTGGATCGTGTAACATTGTGGCCCAGTCCGGAGTTGGTTCTTACTTCTAATTTTTATAAATACTTTTTGAATACCTATAACACTATATTTACACCACGTTAATGGTTAAAATTTAGATTCCACTTCCATGGAATGATGTAGTTAGTAGATACGCCATTTAAATAGCTGCCAATTTTATGTAATCATTAATTTTAGTTCATAAAGAACTCATATGGGTTATCTCTTATTAGTTTACAAGTGTCTTTTTTTGAATAGCTGTTCACTATTTATCTTCATTAGATTTCTACTTTTTTCAAAGCCTTTATTGAATCTGTATTTTGTAGTCATTTGACCAAATGTATTTTTTACTCTCGGCAACTTGAGTATGTATGATTTTGGTTGCCGCTGTCTCACATCAGCAAAATACATACTTTTGTGTTTACGGATTAGTTTTAGCATATTTAATGTGTTCAATTGAAGGACAGTTAAGAAATTCAAATCATGAAATAATGTGTCACTGAGATGGCGTCTGGGCTTATTGAACAATGCCTTTAATGTCATTTTTTGAATCAATTAGGTACTTGAAAGTGCTCCCCCATATTACAATCGCATACTGTAGATTGACTCAAACAGCGCCTGATAAATATTATTTTCAGTTCTTCTGATAGAAACTTGATTCTGCACAGGGTATAAGCACTTTTCCTCAGCTTTTGACGCATACTTTGAATGTGGTGGGTCCATTTCATTTGAGAATCAAACATCACTCCTAAATAAACTAAGCTATTAACTTTTCTGATTTTCGAAGAGTCACACGGTAAATCATTGCAGCTGTGTAATGTCAAAGGGTCACTCAATGTTAGGTCAGCCCATGCAGGCTATTGTTCCCACCTACCCTAATGTGATTTTAACGTTGATTTCAGGTTTCACCAAGACAAAGCCAGAGAAGCAGATGGCAGCGAGCCTTACTCCTGCTACGTCTGCGAAAAAGTGTTTTCTAGCAAGGGGCATTTGGCGCTGCACTCCCGCGTTCACATTGGGGAAACTGGCCCCCCCGCTCCCCCTCCCGTTCGTCCGTTACCTGCTCAAATAAAGTGAGTTGCTCATCTCTTCTACACCATTATCAAATGGGGTAGTCACAAGGGTGGGATTTTGTTTTTTTCCAAGATTGATCTTCATATTCGGGAACTACATTGAATTTTGAACAGAATTGAGGTACAAACTCTTCAGAAAAAGAGTAGTAAGAGGTAGTTCCATATCCGAACGAATTCTTAACGGATCTAATAATAATATCTCCCTTAATTGAAGGAGGAACTGCAAATTTGATTACCCTTTTTTAAAGCATCAAATTTTTTCAATTGGGCATAGGTCCCTATGATCCAGAAGTTAAATTCGGGTCGCAGTGCTGAAATATGTGAATTAGGTGAATGGCGAGCTAGGCATAGTGCTGAGCTGAGAGCTTTGTATGATCAGCCCGATATTGTGGCATTCATCAAACGCGGTCGACTTAGATCTTGGCCATGAAGAGCAGATGCCAGTGTGGAGAAATCCAAAAGCACTCTTAAATGGCACGCCTGGGGGAAGTAGATTTAAAGAAGACCTTGACTACGCTGGGATGATGATGTAGAGGAGGATCTCGAAGCCAATAGTGTGAGAAGATGATGGAGTAAGGCGACTGATCACAAGGAATGGTCATCTGTTGTTGAGAAGGCCCTGGTTCTCCATGTACCGTACAGTCGTATAATAATAATTAACAGTGCTGAGATATACGTCACAATCTCAGCTCTCCAACGGTATAATTAAAGTATATTTTACGCGTGGAGTTAGCGGAGAAATTTACGTTATAATGAGGAAGAACGTGGGTATTTATGGTGATGTTTTTCACCAGATATGGACTTGCCAAAACGAATGAATTGCCTCCTCGCTCAACAAATGGGGGATTGTCAGCCGCTTTCCGACCAGGGCCTGAACGCCAACCAGGCAGAGAGCCTGACAACGTGGATTTTACCGCATTTTCCTCATTCCAATGTCAATTTCTTCTCTAACTTCAAGTGTAAAACATTTATTGATTATACCTTTGGAATGCCGAGCTTCATATTTTAGGACGAAAGGCTAAAATTACTTACTATTACTATCTTCTTCGGAATTTCAGCACATTTGGAAGAAATAAAAATCAGTTTTTGTGTTCTTGCTTTGCTCGACCACTCTGTTATGAAGGGCGCGATGTCCTTCGATAAATTTACTTTACCGCACACTTCCTGACAATGAATTGTGTTACTCTTTGTTGTAATAATGAAGACCTTTTCCATACAAGAAATAAGGCTTTATTCGTCTTAATCAGGTGTTGTACGAAAATAAGTAATTGTACTGGAGAAGTTGGTATAGAAACAGAAATATAAACATGTGATAGGTTGCTTAACTAATGTAGGAATCATCACACTCTTTAAAACTTATTTTGTATTTTATAACACTAATATTGATGAATTCTCAAGTTGAACTAAGCTGTATTATCTTATTATTCAATAATAAACCATTGTAATCGCTCTGGAAAAATTCCAACAACCCCTGAAAATTTCATGGTTTACTTTTCAAAGGGTGTAGAATCCGAATCTGCAATAAAAAATTTTCCGTCCGTACGCCGTACGCACATCTCCGAAACTGCTGGAGCAAAAGATCTGAAACTTCCAGGAAAAATCCATCTTGGTCCGACGACGCCCCAATTCTCTCTCACTCAATTTAAAGTGCCCTTTAAGGGCTGTCAAAGTTTTGTAAAATCCATAAAAACCTCAAAACAAGTCGAATCGGCCTAAATATTTACCTATTTGAAGAACATACCATGAGGAATCGAATGAGCCTTTCCCCACGTCCATAGGTCAAACCATTCCCGATGTATGGCCCGATTTATGGTGCCAACATTTGCGTTTTTTGGTTTATTATTGTTTGTTTGTAACCTAGTGATGCCGATAGCGTCGAGTTGTAGTGAATGTGGTTACTGGAGTGATAGCCGATGTGGATACTTGTAGTTTATAGCCGATGCACGGGTTGAAGCATTCTGATATGTATGAAACGCTGATAATATATAGGTAAATATTATTACTGGGGATTATTATTAAATATTATTACTGGGGTAAATAAGTATCCTTTCACTCGGGTTTATTATTCAATTGGCTTGCGTTCATGATTTGAATCTGTACTAAGCTTCGGAGTGTGCGTGTTTCACAGGTGATAGAGCGATTATTGAATTTCAGGAGATATGCATAGAGCAAGTAAATCTGTTCTCAACCAAAGTACCTATTAGGATTGATCAGTTGATCATATTTGTGTGCCTCCTGAAATTCAATAATTGCTCTATCACCAGTGAAACACGCACACTGGAAATTCTTTCAGTGGAGTTTAATATTCAATTTTATTCATTTGAGTTGCATTCATGGTTTGAATTGCTACTAAGCTTTGGAGTGTGCGTGTTTTACAGGTGATAGAGCGATTATTGAATTTCAGGAGATATGCATAGACCACGTAAATCGGTTCTCAACCAAAACACCTATTTGGATCAGTTGATGATATTTGTGTGCCTCCTCTACATAACTCTACCTTTGGCTACATCGTTTAAATTTGGGTTTGGGGAAGTTTTAACGCAATACTAGCGCTAAAGGACTTGATAAATTATAGATGTTTTCATTTTGGGGGGGGGTGTCGTGGGGAAAAAAAGGCTGTAAAATCTTTCACTGGGGTTTATTATTCAATTGGCTTGAGTTCATAATTTGAATTTCTACTAAGCTTTGTAGTGTGCGCGTTTCACAGGATAGAGCGATTATTGAATTTCAGGAGGCACACAAATATGATCAACTGATCAATCCAAATAGGTATTTTGCTTGAGAACAGATTTACGTGCTCCATGCATCTCTCCTGCATAAACCCCAGCGAAAGAATTTGCAGCGTTTTTTGTATGGTTAACAATAAACTAAAAGAATACATGTTCCGTGGTTAACCAACGGCAAAATCATGGCACAAAATACCTACGTTGGAAATTAAGCTAACTTTTCCTTTTTTACAGGTTATACCGATGCGATCTGTGCAATAAGTCGTACTCGATGGCTAAACATCTCTGGGGTCACGTGAGCACCTCCCACAAAGGCGACCCTCTAGTCACTTGCGGTCTATGCCTTCGCACGTTTTCTTCCATCGCTAATCTGGAAGACCACAAACGGATCAAACACAAAAACGAGACTGAACCGCAGGTATCAGACTAATTGCAGTGCAAATATTTAACGCCTGATTGACATCTAAGTCGCCCGCTGAAGGGACAGTTGTCAAGATGAGATTTTGAACAATACTCTACGTGTTCAATACAAGTTCATTATGGTTGGTAGCAAAGCTGTTTTTAGGATGTCCCTCTGATGCAAAGCTTCGTCAATAGAGAGCCTATTAAAATGGATCTAGGGAGGTGTTGGAAAACACAATCCTGAGAACAAATAACTGAATCCAAATTGGTTTCAGACAAATGCAGATAGTACATGGTGGGGGGGTTTAAAATTCGGTTTTTGGATTTTTCACATAAATATAAAACAAAAAATTTTGTTGGGGTTAAAATGTATTGTGTTCTTGGTTAATTACTGAAAATCATAAACTCAGAAAAATCGCTCCATCCCGGGCTCCTCTCCCAAACTACTTGCCCTAACTTAATGAAACTTTGAAACATTTTAGGCCCAGTTATTAATGAATTCTCAGCATCACTTTCTGTTATTCATGACTAGTTTAATGGCCCTGCTACGCAGGTTAAAAAGAAATAGGTGAATAACACAATTTTTTTTTTTCGTGATTTATTAATTGCGACTGAAAAATCAAATACATTTCATCTAGCAATTTTACATATCAATAAAGGTACACTCCAAGAGGGTAGGTTTACAGCAAAACCTATCCCTTCATTATATAGCTCAATTAATTAGCACTGAGTTCGATTGCACTTCTATTCACGCAGCACAACTAAATCCAGTGGTTTGTTTCGCTTGAGACGTCGGATTTCACCTTCGTTGTCCAAAACGTAGAGCATCTCCGGGTTCACGTGTTTGTGGAGGCGATGTTCATGCTTCCTTGCGTATTTTGCAATAATTTCATAGACTGTCTCCATCCTCAAATCTCGATTAATATCATCGTTTCGCATGTACCACGGGGCTCCAACTATACTTCTCAGTATTTTATTCTGAAAGGTTAGGATTTTCTTAATATTTGATTTCTTGGCACAGCCCCAGAGCTGTATCCCATAGGTCTAAATAGGGCGAAGAATCTGCTTATATATAAGCAGTTTGTCGTGAAGAGAGAGATGGGAATTCCTTCCCATTAGCCAATACATCCTTCTGTACTTGATTTTAAGTTCTTCTTTCTTATTTTCTATGTGTTTATTCCAGTTTAATTTGGAGTCAAGTGTCAAACCCAAGTATTTAACTGCTTCAGTATGCGGTATTTTATTCGAATTGATCTCAACATCCAAGATTGGGACTTTTCGGTTAGTGAAGTTGATGTGGGCTGATTTTGATTCGTTCAGCTTCATTCTCCACATCTTGGTCCATTTACAAACCTCAGTAGTAGACGTCTGTAGTTTGCGTGTTGCAGCTTCTATATCATCTCCAACAGAGAGGATAGCCGTATCATCTGCAAAGGTGGCAACAGTTGTGCCTTCTCGTTGGGGTAAGTCCCGTGTGTACAGGAGGTAGAGTACTAAACAACACTATGAGGGAGTATAATAACAATATTAAAAGTCAAAAAATCGTATATCCCAAATCCCCGCGGAGAGGACCACGTCGCTTGCCCTGGGAGACGCTTCCCCCCGCTGGGGCCCTCCTTCCTTCACTGGCGTGGTCGGGGGGAGGGGGAGCAGGTCGGTTGCCCTGGGAGACGGGGGCGAGAATTCCACCCGCCCAGCGTTACCACCCCCTGAAACGTCGATATACTCTGATAAGCTGGTTTTTATATAGTGTGATGATTGAATCCACCTCGTTTGAAGAAAAGCCTTAGACTGCTTGCGGCAGACAAACGGATTTGATGTTTATTATTTTTTTCAGATTTTACACACCTTGAGACGTATAACGACTAATTTAGGTAGAGAGGGTGGGGGGGGGGGGGTGTTGCTATTTGTAATTTTTGTTTCTCCGTCAATTATAAAGGTTCATTATTGAAAATAATGAATCGCAAAATCATTCTCATGCAATTAGCAATCGTATGATGTAAATTTGTGAATGATGCGCTGATGATGTGTGTGTGGGACTGTGCTGATGTTTCCTTGCAGTAGATATTGTGATTCGCGGTGTAAATTATATTATATTTCCTTGTTGCAGGGTAATCAAGAACAGGTGCAGAAACCAAATGAGGACGGACCACTAGATTTGAGTCAAGAGACACAGAGGCTCGATGAAAACAAGAAGCAAGAATACAACCCCAGAAAAATCCAAAGAGACAGCAGTGGGAGTTTCCATTCTGAAGGCAATTTGGAAATGGACGTGGACGAGCCAAGTCGAAGCGAATCGTTGGTGTATTCATGTTTGCTGTGTGGGCTGAAATGTGACTCCCCTCCTGTACTGAGCGATCATCTTATAAACGAGCACAATTATTATGATCCAATCGACTTTGACTCTCTTCACAGGCAGTATGGTGAACCGAATCGGCCTGAAAACATGATGGAGGCTGAAACCGTCTTCTGTTGTGAGATTTGTTACAGAGAATTCAACGACCGAGCGAGCTTGTGGCTCCACATGCTCTATTCACACAGAGATGAGGCGTCGAAGGCGTGCGGGATTTGTTTGAAAGTTTGCTCTGACAATGAAACTCTCGGGCAACACGTTGAGACTTGCCACCCTCGCGAGAAAACTGAGCAGCGAAGATATAGCTGTCAGGTTTGCGCTCGCCAGCATGACTCTAGAAAAAAACTTGTCACCCATGCTCGAATCCACAAACTTCAAGACACAGAAGGTAATCTCGTGGATCCAGAAACTATAGTCGTTTTGAATAGTGATGTTTATAACGAAAATCCTCCGACACAGATTCCAAACAATGATGGCTTCTTGTCAAGTTGTGACATTTGTTTCAAAGTTTTTGAAAGCGAAGCTAAACTAAACAAACACAAACGAAGCACTCATAAAGACGGATTGAATAACTCCACGTCCAACAATTACCACTTTTTCTTTGCTTGCGAACTCTGTGGATTGTCCCATCTTTCCAGATCAGAACGATGGAAGCACATGGTCATTGCCCATAACGGTGATCCAGCTGTCACTTGTGAAATTAAATCTTGTGCCAAAGTTTTTCCGACCAGCGCAATCAAGAAGGAACACGAAACAGCCCATCATGTAGCCCAGGGAGAGTACCCCAATACGTGTGAGATCTGCGGTAAAATGTGGAAAACCCGTGTCGAATACTGGAAGCACATGATGGGGGTTCATTCAGAAAGTTTACCGTTCATTTGTGGCGTTTGTCTGAAGGTATTCTGCGACTTGCAAGGTCTTGTTTCTCATGTAAGAGAACGACATTGGCCATTGGTTGGAGGGGACTTTTGCTGCGACATTTGTGGAAGGCCATACTCCAAAATCTCAAAAATGTCCAGACACAGGAAGATACATTTTGCCATCGACGCTCCCCCTGAATTGCAAGAGTTGCTCAACAACCCAAAGCTTGATGGTGGGGAGAATCAACATTTCCTACAAAACCACACCACAGCTCTAACGTGTGATCTATGTTTGGGACCTGACAACAAGGAAGAATTTGAGAATATAGACGCTCTCGGAAAGCACAGACATGAAACGCACAATGTCATGCCTTGTGATTTGTGCACGAAGTATTATGGAAGGACGTCTCACCTGTGGAAACACGTGAATAAAATTCACAAAGGCCACCCAGATATCACGTGCCCAGTTTGTCAAAGAACGTCTGCTTCAAGAACGCATTTGACAACTCACATTGCAAAACACCATAGGAGTGCTGAAGGTGAGCAGTCATTTTCAATAAGTGAGGAAAATGGCGTACACACGTGTGAGAAATGCTCTAAAGTATTCAGAAAAGAATCTCTTGTTCGAAAGCATCTCAAGCATTGCAAAGGGCCACGCCCCATAAAGATCAATATGCCTGTACCAGTAAATGGGGTTTATACCTGTGAACGTTGTCCCAAAACTTTTATTGCCCAACCTTTGCTCAATAAACACATGCGCAGTTCACATGTCACGTTCAAATGTGAAATATGTGAAATTAAGTCAAACACCAAGACTGAACTTTTCAATCATATCGTAGCTGAGCATGGTGATCACCCTGACGTAAAATGTGCAGTTACAGGGTGTGAAAAGATTCTCAGGTGCAAAGCCGATTTGGACAGGCATCAAAGAGACCATAGGAGTAGCACGCAGCTACACATTTGTAAATTTTGCGCTGAAATAGTTACCAGTAAAGTTAAATTGAAAATGCATTTGAAGGCTCAACACGCAAAAGAAGCGAGGCATCTTTGTGCTCTTTGTTTGAAGGCAACTCCAAGTTTTGAAGATCTTAGAAATCACATTGTCGAACATCATAGTGTTATAATTAGACGGCCAAATGTGTGTCAAGTTTGTGCTAAACCTTGTTCTAGTAGATCCAAGGTCATGGATCACATTCGGAATCATGGCCCTGAATTCCATCCTTGCAAAATTTGTTTGAAGATATTCCCCACGAGGGAAGAACTTGACAAACATTGTGATAATCATCCGGTGAGTGATGACGAAGATGAAGCTGAGGACGTGGAAGAAGTAGATGGTCTAGATGCGAGTAGTATTATTGATATCATCGGTGCCCCTCAAGGGAATGTTGAACCTGTTGAGTCTTTAGACGCTAAAAGCATCAGGGATATCATCGGTGCTGCCCAAGATAATGTGAAACTAAATAGAGTGAGCGAGTCAGAAGAAGACGCACCACCAGCCAAAAAGAAGAAAATGAGTATCACTCCTTCGAGTAAAAAGAAGAATGAGGCCGGGTCTGAATTTATGCATCAATTGGGATTGATGCCTGATTCAGAGAAGAAGAAACCTCGGGAGGTACGACGGGTGTTTGATGACGACTACACTTCCAGTCCTTGTGAACTGTGTGACAAGGTGTGGCCAGCAAAGAGGCACCTATGGCAACACTTGATTCGATTCCACAAAAACGAGGCTGGTAGATGTTGCGGTGTATGCTTGAAATTGTGTTCCAATTACACTAGCCTAAGTGTTCATCTGGCTGTACACCATAGGAAGAATTTTGACGGGGAGGGTTCCAACATGTCTTGCAAAGTGTGTGGAAAGTACCACAATGGCCGAACGAAGCTGATGAACCACTCGTTGATTCATTTCGGCCACGAAGAACGTGCAAATGATATGGTCCACCATTGTTTAATATGCCAATCTGTGTTCCCTCTATTCCCCTCATTCATAGAACACTTACAAAGAGAACATAACTTGGCAACAGAGATGAAGGATGATGATGAACTTGTGGTTGAGAATGAAACTTCAAATGCTGATACTATTTCAAATAAAACCATCAAGTCTTCTAAACCCCCGTTTTTGAGTTGTGAAATTTGCTCTCTGGTGTTTGCCAGTGAAATTGGATTAACAAACCACAAGCGGACGCACGAACATTCAGATAGCTTCAAGTGCGGACAGTGTGGAGAATTGTTTGGGTCTGCTGATGCGTTGAAGAGCCACAAACAGGAGAAGCACTTGGGTGACGAATTCGTTTGTGCAGAATGCAAATCCAATTTCACTTCGTATGAGTTGTTGACAAAACATAACAAGAGTTGCAGGGCGAAACTGAGCAAAAAGTCAGACTCTGACAGTGACGAGGAAGTGGAAGACAGTGATGTGAATGAGGTCGATGAGACGGGATCTTCCGAGGATAAGTCGGAAGTGAACGATGATGAGTCTTCATCGATATCCGAGGAGGACGATGATGAAGCCGAAGATGAAGACGATGATGAGGACGAGGAGGAGGAGGATGAAGAAGCGAACGTGGAGGAAGTCGAGGAAGATGATGTCGACGAGTCCGAAGATGAAGAGAATGACGACGACGACGTAGACAGCCCTCAAGGTGAAGACCTCAAAGAAATCCGCGCCATTGAGGCCTACGTCTGTGACAACATGGAGGACAACATGGTCGAGGTTGTCAAAATCGATCTCTCAGATGACTTGGACGGTGCTGTCAAAGCATCTTAAACGTCCACAAAGACTGGCTGTACATAAGAAAATGCTTCTTTTTGTTTTGTTTTACACGAAATTCAATTTTTCTCGCTTTATCGCGTCATTTATCGTTGCATTCCAACCCATTTTCACGTTGAAGGGTCCGACATCAAAGATTCGATTTCTTCTCAAATATTCTTCTCCCTCGCAATTTATTGTGCGTTTTGAAGGGATTCTCTACGTTTCGTATTTCTACCTAAGCTTTTTTTATTTTGTAAGTTCCTCCTGAATTGTAACATGATCCCTATATGTTCGAATAAAACGTTCACAATGACAAGCTTTGAATTTAGTTCAAGTTCAAATCAAGGTTATTTAATAGTACCACTCACTTTCAAAACAAGATATCTGAATTTCAATTTTGTTAACATTTAAAATCACAATTTGGAACCATTAGGCTCCTCTCTTTCATATTTCAAAAATTAAAAATGTAAAGCAACATTTACATACTGGTGACACCAACTAGAAAAAAACTATTTCCAATGGACGAATTCATCGAAATAAAGTTTTTCTGTTGCTTCCATTTAGTGATAAGAGGCTCTTAAAAAATCGATATCCCTTAATTCTCCCCTCCTTTTTTTGACTGAGTCAGGGCGTTTTTTTTTAATGTGTTACTTGTCACACTGTAATTTTCTAAAAGGATTGATTTCGGATTTTTTATTCATGTTTGAAATACCAGCATCCATACAACTGCTCTAGACACACTAACTTCCACATGTTTCTTTAGACTATTTGCCACTTACTTGATCAATAAGAAAATATGTTACCATTCAAAATTTTTAATTAAGTCCAAAAATGTTGGGTAAATTCTATAAAAAAAAGTAGGTCCATGTTTTTTTTTAATTTTTGAAATGGTAAAGAGCCCAATGGTATAATAGGTCAATAGTTGAATGGTTCCAAATCATCTTTTTAAAACTAGAAAAGGATTGAAATGGAGACATTTTATTTTATTTCAAAATTGGGGGGGGGGGGGGGCAGTACTAAAAAACACCCTCAAATCAACCTAAACACACTGTGTTTATTATTTAAGTAATTCGAATTCTCACTACCTACTTTACTACCATTTATGTAAGTATATTTCTAAGTTGAAAGCGTATGTTGGAAACGACGCCAACTAGTACACTTATTTCTTGTCATTTTTATATTACCTACTAAGTGTTAGTCTTAAGTTCGAAATCTGTCCCAATAATTACCACAGAATTTTTCAAGTTCCCCATATAAATCAGGGGGAAAGACCTGACGTGAAGTACCTACCATTATTTTAATCGTTCGATTGGAACTATATTATTACTTAATTTTCGCGATCATTCATCGTATTTTAGGTTGTACCTGATATCACGCCTAACGTTTGAGATTGTCCTGTAAATTGTAAATTTTTAAAATGGAACTTGGAAATTATTGTAAAATTTGATCGCTCTGAAAGACGTTGGAACCATCATTGTATTTTTTGAAACGTTTCCTTTTTTTTTAAATTTTGGAAGATGAATAATATTCATTTTGTTAAGTTCAAGTGTCGTTTTCATTCATTAGAATTCGCACTCAATTCTTAAATGTATAACTATAGTTGTCGACATGAGTACGCAGGTTGTCTCAATTCCACATATTTATTTGGATATTATAAATACAAATGGGTCTTCAATTGAAACCATATCTAAGTAAATTTTCTCGATTCTACAATTTTATTTGAAATTGTTCAAATTTAAGAAGATCTCAATGTTTTTTTAAAACGATTTCTTTTTCTAATATAAGTACCGCTGTTGAATGTACCTTTTCCGATGTTGTTTTTCTTTTTCGGTCGTTTATTTTTCCAGCATTACCTACTGTATTGTTAATACAAACGATTTATGATTGAAGTCAATACGGAGATGAATTTTCTAAACGTAAGAAGTCAAGGTTCCGCTCAGTTCTGATCCCAACGGTATTACAGCACAAACTTATATTTTTAATAAACCTGTGGAAAATTAATTGGAGTTTTCTTTTAAAATCTCCCAGTAATCCTATTACCTACTCGGGTTCTCATGTGTATATCCTACGCTTACGTAAGGTGGGTGGGCTAATAATTATTCTGTTGAACCCTCTATTTTTTTCGGACGAGAGAATCAAACTTTTTAATTCTCTCTTCCATTACCATCACACATTATTGATTTTTTTCATTTTCAATAATAATCTTTTGTAATGATATAGAAAAAAAGCGTAACCCAACTTTCATTAGCGAATTTTCGCTGGAAATTGGGTCTCTAAAATTTTAAAATACTTGATAATTTTCGAAGAATTTCTCCATCGAAATCCGTTTTGAAGCATTCTGAAATGATCCCTGCATTTTTTACGCTTCATGTAGAGCAGAGGCACGAATCACTGACACTGTAAGGAAAATGTGGGTTTTTATCGATTTCTCCAGTATTTATCAGTCGATCATCACAATTAAAGTTTTGCCATCAGGACAACATCAGTTTTCTTCATTTTGCTCATTCGAATTATCAAAACGATGGATCAAATCACTTTTTCTGTTTACAATTTTCATGCGTATTTTTTCTCCTTCTACTGACATGCATGCACCAATTACTGACCGCGTGAGGAACCTATTACTGATACCCTGCATCATGTTCAAATTAATTTTATTTACAAATTTAATGTAGTAAGTTCTATAGTACGATATCGTTAGCATTCTCCTATATACGATTCTCATGATCAGGGGGAATGTGAATTAATGAGTGATGTAACTGAAATAACTCATAGTTAAATTAATCGTGTTCCATGTAATCCTCATTCTCAGTGTTCCGTACTGACTCATCTTGCGGTGTACAATTTTCATGGCCGTCTTCTTCGCTGGATGTTGATTGGTATAAAATATGAATAAGGAGGGTACGTACGTATAGGTTAATCTGGTGTACGTACATCCCAATCTCTAACACCCCCCCCAATTAGTTACTAACCTGTTGGGAAATAAATCCATTGATTTTCCCAAAACGTGGATAGCACTATTGTTTTCTATGTTAAAATCCTAGTTAATTATGCTTTAGAACTAAAGGTTTCCGAAAACCCTATTACTAACACAAGAGTCAGTAATAGGATAGGCCTCGTTTCTGAGTACCCGAATCCTAACACTATAGAAAAATGTTGTTTTATCAATAATTTGCTCAAGTACCTATTGTCTACTCCTACTCTTTAAAATCAATAATGGAGGAATTGAAAGAAAATAGAACGTGGAAACAAACATGAAACGGAGATAACTGATGAAATTTCGATTCTTCTTAGCAAGCTGCTAACGATCGGAAAGGAGCATGTTAGACTGAAGATATCTTTCATTCCATAACGCTCCCCTCATCATCAACGCTGACTAGATGTTGGCGGAAATTGGTAGTAAATTACTGTGGCTTTGATTTGGTGCCAATTTTGAATTCCTAGGAGACCTGAAACGCTTTATATACGAGATAGAATAAGCATGTGTCAGTAATTGGGGTGGTGTCAGCAATTGGTGCCTTTACCATACAGAATGTTTTCCATGAGAACAACAAAACTTAAGGGATCGATTAAGCAACAATTTTTACCTTAGCAATTTTTTTAATCCGCTCCTTTTTTCCCTATTCTACATCAGTTTTTTTCCCCAAACAACAAGCTTCTAACCCTAACCCCTCCTTCACCAAACCCTCCCCTGTTATGAAAACAGGAAAGCTGTGTGGGAAAGCTGCTCTTGACTACAGTGCAGGGGTTTTTGGTTTTAGTCTAAAAGATGGCGATAATTCTACAAGTATTTTAACTTCAAGAATTATAACACATTTTACACAGGAAAAATCCAGTTCTAACATAGATTCTATCAATTATTATTATTATTGGTCCAACAAATCTGCCCACTACTGTAAATATTTTTTACTTTATGAGACACGTACATGGTGGGCATCCAGGTCACCAAACTCAACAGTTTCCGGCCTACTTTTCAAACTAATCTACACCTTACTAGAAGGATTGATTCGGAAGGAATCGTCTCAAAATTACAGTAAACAAGAATGGAATAGTGGGCAGTGGTATAATTTTAGATTTTGAAAGTGAAGGATTTGGAACCCACTTTTTTGAGCCGGCGAAACGGGTGAAAAATCAGCTCGAAAAGGACACATTGTCAAATTGTGGAGATCTCGACTTTCTTCAAACGCTTATGAGTCAGTGTAATAAGGCATGTGAATTTTAGCTTGTAGTGCTAAAAGATGTGCCAAAATCTAGGCTTTTCGGCGTTATGACCAGATTTGAAATACCGTGTAGTTTTCTGGGAGAAAATTGCTTTTCAAGTAAGAAAAACTTGGTTTTTCACTGGATACTCCGGCTTTTCATCATGCGTTGATTCGTCTGGTAAAAAAAAAGGAAAAATGTGGTAACCACCTACCCGACCGGAATTTTTAATCAACAGAAATCCGACGATTGACCGTGAAAAAGTAGGCGACCCAACGAGAACCATGAAAAAAGAAATCCGTGCATAAATATTTGAGCGGCTCAATTGGCCGTATTGACAGGTCCAATATTGTCTTGTAAATGCCGGTTAATTAGCGAGTTGACCGAGCAAACAGTACTCTGAGACTTTGATTGTAAATTAGTCAGGTACGTGTATTTTAGTGTTTGAAGAGGAGAAGGGAGGGGGTTGGGCTAACACACTACCTAATCAAAGAGAGATTTCATCCTTACCAATCAATTAGTGGGAGTCGAACTATTTTCATCCGTCTGCAGAACGTCAGGTTTGGTGGTTCGAACGCGGCCGCTTAACTAACCACTGCTATAGATAAGGTGAGGCGGAGGTCATTTACTGTAACACCGTATATAATTGTTATTTAATATAAAAGTAATATAGGTAGTTTCAGTAATATTTAAATATCTTATTACATCATTACACGAATATCGAAAATTATTTTAAAACTTGTAAAATACATAAGATAGTCAAGTAGCATTGAGGTGCAGTACATCAGATTATGAGAATTTTGTTGATAATCGAGTACATAATGACATTGCACAAATACTACGGCATAAAACATGAATCATTATTATTACTGTTGTTATTTCTGTAAATAACACTAAAACATTCCATCTCATTTACACTCAATATAAATTTGGTACGTCAAAATGTCAAATAAAACGCTGCCGATTCTGACAAATGGGATTGTTAGTTTATAAATAGTGTGTGATTGTTCTTGTGTTGTCATTGTGAGCGATTTTTTACTTCGAGCGAATTTCCAATGATCTGAAACTGACCCTAGTCGATTTTGTGTCTGTAAATCCCTGGAAATATCACCCTGGAAAAACCCTGTTTTTGACAGTTTTTTGAAATGATTTTAGCCCATAGCCTCTACACGTGTGAGGTGATTGAGATGGCTAGGAGAGATGACTAACCAGTCCGATTCCATAACCAGATTCGATGTGCGAAAGAATGGATTTTGGTCTATTATTTTCAATAGTGCAGCTTTGTAATCAACCATGAAAAAACGATTTTTGAAATTCTCCCTCCTCAACATGTAGGTTTTAAAAATCGAAATTTTTTAAAATTATTCCCAACATTGTCCTCAAAATTGATTTTAGAAAACGTTTAACGGAGTTACTAAAATTTAAAAAATCTCTTTCTAAAATCATAATTGTTTAAGAGTTTAATATTCAATTATGCTATAAAAGTTAGAAGAAGTGATAGTAAAACAGTCCCAAAGGTAAACTCCTTTTTGATCACAAATATCGTTGGGCTTTGTATTTTGATTAGTGCAGCTGAAGTGACCTTCGACCTACACATTGTTTGTTTCTATTCTCACGTGAATATTGTTACGAAAGCAACCAATCAGCACATTGTTTACATTGGAGCCTTGTGTACTCTATCTGTGATTCTCTCGCCCCCATAATAATTAGTCGAGTTTCAACCTGGTGAAATGTGTTTTATGAGTATCTGACATAAATAAAGGAAGTATTTTTTATGAGTGAACGAAATTCCTCAAAACCACGGTGATATAATTTAATTTCTCCATTTTCTCATTTATTAGTAGGTAATAATATGTTGAAGAATAACATCGAAACAATCGATATTCAATTATTTGGGAGATTCGTAATTCATTCAGAAATCGAACCAATCAATGAGTTCATCTAGGAGCTTAATCACAATCAGCGTATCGTCCAATAAAAACGATGTAAATTATGACACAAAAGAGTACAATTTAAGTATTAACTGCCATATAAATCACTAATCTGTTCATTAGACGTAGACCGTCGTAGATTATTTAAAATCGGAGATTACATACGTGATATTATCATTCTAGATGTCTTAAAAAAGAGTTCCATTTGTACTCAAATTAGCTTTAAGGGTCTTTCAGTCGATCAGGGTGTATCCACACCTTTTAGTTGTAGCATTTTTCAGCCAAATGAATATTTTTTCTAACCCTACCCAATTCGCACATTTTTCAAATGTTTGAAGTAAAATGAAGTCAGTAATAAAATGAAGCTGCTGCAACGCAACGTTTATATCTGCTGTGGCCCCAAAAATGTGTTTTTTTAAAAGGTTTTCAGTAACGTAAGCAAGTGGGGTGAAATTTCCAAGTAACTTAGCGCGACAAATCAATTCGGGTGGGTCCAAGACCGGCCCGAGCTAATCTCATATTCAAGGTTAAAAATGTTGAAAAGGGGTGTACATTTATATTTTTAAATCACCTAAAGCTTAATTTTGATTACAAACGCTAAAGTTTAATTACCTACTATTAAATATACAAATACCTTATATAAGTTTAATTACCTACTATTAAATATACAAATACTTCGCAGGAAATAATACGAATAAATCGATGTATTTTCCACTAAAAATAGTAATTGTAGCATTTCACTTGCCTAACATGCCCCAGGACGGGGAAAGTCCTGTAGATTCTTGATTTTCTCGGTTGAAAATATTACCTAATCAGCCTAGTTCTCGCTAATTTTCATTTCTCCTTGGTTTTTTTTTGTTGACATTTCTGAGAATATATTTCTGTTCTCCTATTTTCCATAGGGGATACAAACGTACTGGTATTTTTTTCTTACTAATACAAACTGTACTAGTACAATTTGCCAGCAACTACGAGTATATTTGTATTTTCCTCAAGGAATTACGAACTTATTGGTGCATATCAGCTGCAAGTACACAAACAATCGGTAATTTACCATGAAATAACACAAGTATTGAGACATTTTTCTTGCAAATACACAGATATTTATATTTTTGCGTCCGAATATGCAAACATTCGTATTTACATCTACCAGTGCAAATACAGGTTGTAGCAGATCCAATGGTATATAATCCAGGGATCGATTTTATAGGTCAACTCTAACAAAACACGTATTGTTGAGTTTTATTTTTACAGGCTTCATTTCCGAATTATTTCACTCTTAAGATTGTTGTGCCGCGTTTCTGTCCTTTCTTCACTATAATAATCATAACTCCCTCAAATTATTTTTAGAAATGAAGTTTGTAGACAAAATTTTAAATCTATTTCTCTAGAGTAAAATAAGAAAATTTTCACAAGCCACGGTAGGTGTCCTACCTAACATCAAATTTTGAAAATTTGTGAAAAAACAACTTTTTTCCACATATATATATATTTTTTTTTCACTAATAATAAAATTTATTATTAGTGAAAAAAAATATGGAAAAAAGTTGTTTTTAATAGGCTTCATAACCTTTGCTTCCCGAACAAACCTTCCTCAGAATTTCGGCATTTCATTGGATCAATTAGAAAAATTTCTCTCGTAACTTTTTGATGAAAATCACGTGTGAATGCCGAAAAACGTAGTTTTATGCCGTGAAATCGTCGTTGTTCATCCAAAATCCACTTGCTACGAGTGAATGATTTGTGTGCCGGATTTTATGCTCTCTGGGCTCTTCGCTCAGCAAATCAGAGCTTTACAGACTGAATTTTAAGCTGAAAACATCAGTTATCAAGATATTATAGGTATCTGTTGGTTCGGCCCTTCCGGCTGTGTGAAAGAACCTGAAAATCCCATTTTTGTTGAGTAAGAAGCCCGAGAGGTTAACACCTTTCGATTCAGCGGAAAAATACATAGAATCCGATTGCAAGTGCTTTTTTATGTAGAAAGTGGATTTTTTGTGTGAAAAATTTCGATTTTAAGGAATAAACCCAAATTTTTCCGCATGCAAGCGTCATTTTTATTTAAAAAATTCAGTTTTCGATTTTTTTTAGCTTTTGCCGTTAGAGAGCAGCAATTTTGGGGAAGGTTTTTTGAGTTAGAAAACCTGTTTATTACCAGCGAACGAAAAGATGGGAAAAAAACGTTTTTCCATAAATTCTCAAAAACTCGATCTTCGGACTAATTTTTCACCTTCTAAGTCATGTTTAACTTTTCTTAAGTGGACGTGGGAAATTTAAGTTCGTTTCAATGGTGTCTTCAAATTGATTTTAAAAAGCAGTTTGAGGGAGTTATGACCATTTTAGTGACGTAAGGACGATAAACATCTTGGAAGCGAAATGAGTTGAAAATGAAGCCTCTAAAAAGGAAACTCTATTATAGGTTTTTTGTTGAAAATTACCTCTAAAACCGATCCCTGTATTGAAGATCATTAGTTTGGTTATAACCTGTATTTGTGCTGGTAAATTCGTATATTCGTACGTATAAATACAAATATTTTTTTTATTTGTATGGGAAATAAGCAAATATTTGTGTACTTGCAGCTGAAATGCACAAATACGTTTGTAATTACTTGAGAAAAACACAAATACACAAACACTTTTGATGAGCCTTGAAATGCATCAATTACTGTTTTCTAGGGAGATGAAAAATTTCACGCTCTTTTCAATGATATCCTCAAAATTGATTTTAGAGATTAGTTCAAGGATGTCATTTATTTTGTAGCCATTTTAATGATGTAAGGTTGGAAACACGAAAAACAATCTTAAAAGAGAAATAACATTGACATGTAGAGTTTTAAAAAGAAAGCTCGAGGAGGCGTATTTGGTGGAAATGAACTCTAGAGCCGATGCCTGAATTTGGTCTGTTAAACCCTGTATATTCGTTTTCCTTGATTAGTATGCAATTATTCTCTCTATAGAGGTGCTTGGAGTGGAATTCGTAATGGCCAGGCCCAAGGTTGAAGAAAGGATATGTCGGTAACATTGATGATGATTTCGATTGTTTTCCAGCGGCGATATGGGGGGATTCACGTTACTCTTGGGGCTGGCTCTAGCAGCTCTGGCAGCCCACAGTGCAAGCGCTGGCACTTTCGATCCGATGGGGCTCATGATGATGCAGCGAACCGCTCGGATGCAGTACCTTCCAAACAAAAACCCCAAAGACATGTCGCAGGACGAGCTGTTCAACTTGTTCTTCAAAGATCCGTCTTACCTGCTGAAACCTGAAGAGGCCGATCCTCCGGATGATGAGGATGACGACGATGATCACGACGATGGAGAGGAAGATGACGAAGACCATTTGCGCGGTAAATTAACAAAAAATTGACTTTTAAATTGATTTAGTGATTCTTTTTTATGATATTTTGCTGTAACGAGTAATCTCTTTAAGAATATAAATCTGTCTTATATTACTGCAGCAAATTATTCAGAACCTGAGATACATAACTTTGTCTCCTGTCTCTCGAACGTATCGCATTCAATTTAACAGGCGCTTGAGGCTTCGAGTTTAGTCTTCCCATTCATTAGCTTCACAGCTTTCCATTCTCGTGATCTTTTAATCTGGCATGATGTTGATTGCCTTTTCATCGCCTCATCCACACTGCCTCCTTAAAGTTCAGGGTGGAGACCTTCATTTCTGAAGTGCCATGTGATACATCGTACTACACAGTTCTGGAGCAGTGTTACACCACAACTGCGCTTCATTCATCCAACCTGGCTTCAGTACTTGATTGTAAAGGAGCAGCTTATTTCCAATGATCATGGTGGACAAAGCCGCAGAATAGGGACTCATCCCTTCGTTCAGAATGGTTGTTTTTATTGTCGCAAGAACTAAGCCTTTACCTCAATCAGATAGTGAGTCATCGTATGAAATATTATTTTTCCCTTCAGTCTGTCTTCCGAACAAACACTGCCCGAAAAAAAATTGCTCGGCAAAAATGATTACAGCCGATAGAAAACTGAGGAGAATATCTATTGATAAGATGATGTGAGTGAAAATGACAAATTCATGTTCAAACAGAACTGCATTGATCTCAAGAAATTGTCAGTGTCAACAAAAGAATAATTGTTGAGATAATTAGGCAATTTCATCCTATTTTGGCGACAGTTTCACGGAATAAAAAACTTAAGCTGTAAATGGTCCCCAATTTTATTGCACATGGGGACCCAATGAGTTTTACTGATCAGAAATGATTTTACCGGTCTTCGCATTGACAAACACAAAATCCACCAAGCACCAAATTCCCAGGTTTAAATGGACCCATCGCACTACACTATAAAAATGAAAGACCTGTAGAACATGTCGACACGCCCCTTAATTTGTTTTATTTTTATTTTTCAATATTATTTAAAACATTTCAACGATTTACACATTCATGTGACTTAGACGAGGACACTCTGTGGTTCATTCCATACCCAGACAGACTCGAAATGTACCGACCCCCTCCGACTTTCACTTTATTACAAAGAAAATCAGACCGCGTACGTTTAATTTGATCGATTAGAACCGAAGATATAGTAAAAAAACCATGTTTAGGTCATGAAAAATCGAAAAAATCGTCAAAATATCATACTGCTATAGCTTCCAAAAGCGTTCATTTTGGAGGAACTGACCTGGCAGGCCTTTTTTAGTCGTTAATGGAAGCAACTTCAGCAAGTATGAACAAAATCGTAGGGTGTCGGTACATTTCGAGTCTGTCTGGGTATGGAATGGCAGACGATTTTTTTTTTTAGTTATGCTAAGTAGCGGCCTCATCTCTGATTTCCAGGAACCCAACGGGGTCTCGTGAAGTTGGGAAGCGACGAGGAATATTACGACGACGATGACTATCTGGACGATTACGACGACTACGCCACGGGACGGTCGGTGATCGGTGCCGGAGGGAAACTGTTGAAAAAGATCGGGAAGCTGGGTCTCAGCATGCTCAAAAAGGGGTTGAAATTCCTCAAGGGCGTGTTCTACAAATGTGGGGGCAAGCGGCTCATCAAGAAGGCGAAGGAGTATCTGAAGAACGCCTTCTCCATCGACCCCATCGACTGCAAGGACTCCACGTGCAAGAGCTGTGCTGTCTTCACCCTCCCGTTCAAAATTAAAAAATTCTCCGGTAAGTTTTCCTTCCGAATCTACCTACAGGTCGCGGAATTTTTGTTTTAACTTTCCGGTTATGAAAAATTTGTTTTCTTCAAAATTAAAATGTACCCTCGCATTTGGCGTTTTAAGCTGGGCACACAAATGCGCTATTTGCGTGAAGCCGAATGTCCTCCAAGTACTTACCCTAGTTAATCGGTATTTTTTCAACACCGATCAGCTTGACACACACATGCGTGGTTTGCCGAGCACGGCGCTCGCCTCGGATAAAAAAGAATATTTGAAGAGTGTTCATTTAGTTTTTTCAGTATCAGTTCTTTTTACGTGGAGACTGGAACTATGGAGGACCACTGAAGACTCCAAATTAACAACCCCCTCTCGTGAAACTCCACAAACACAAGCACCGTTTTATTATTCCACTCCATAGTCGTGATGTGATGAGGAAAAATTCCACAGAGGGGTGAGGCGATAACTAAAGTGGGAATCTTAGGACTGGAGGGGAGAGGGTGATTCCGAAAATGTTATTCACACTTGTCTATGGAAGGGAAAGACTTTCATTCTACTTCCCTTCCGTGATGAAAATCGACCTTTTGAAGCCCGTAACACCCCTGCACTCCGAGCACTTGGATGAATGTCTCCTTTGAAGTGGGCATTTTACCGACAACAAGCGGGACATGGGAAGTTTATTTAAGTTGCTTTTTGAGAGGCCCCCGGGTTAACTGACTTTCGTCTTCTGACCAACTCACAAAATGTGGGGGTGGGGACTGCCATCTACTTCCTAGCTAGTTCACTGCCACCACAAATTCAACCTCTGACGGAGGGCGGTGCTCTGCCTTGTGGTGGTGCATCCGCATTCAGCTCAATGAAAGGGGCAGCTATAACATTCCATCACCTCACAACTTACCCCATCATTTCATTCATCAGGAGCCATGGAGAATACGTTCAATAAAGAAACACCTTCTGGATAACTCTGGACCACCTCCCACGGTGAACTTCTCCATAGTCGTCCACCCTGCTAACCTAACTTAGCCTACCTCTACAAACTATCTACTATTCACCCACCCTGTAGTGCCTAGGCGGAACACCCGAATGTTCCATACTCGCCGAGCACCTAGAGCTGAAGGCTCGCACACATTACTAGGAAAACTCCTAGACCTAAGTGCTAAGTGCTCGCCGAATACCGCATCTGTCCACTCAGCTTCAGAACATTCTGAACAACTTTCGTTTCCTATCTGCCTATCTGTCGGAGTGTCCGCTTCGTAACAAACATAATTTCCATAGTTTCTATCAGATTTTAACGAAATCTTGATGGATTGTGAGTGTTAAGCTGTGGAAGATCCCCCATGCACGTGCAAACGTAAAATCTACCAACCTCATTTTTTTCGGTTCTGGAGGTCCGATCGCTCCCACAGTCCCAAGGTAATTGAAGGATAATAATCAAGAAACTTTAAATCAATTTCAATGCGTTAGTTCCAGCTAGCAGCTGATGCGGATTCAAAAATATTTTGTAGCAAGCCTAATTCCTACACAACGGATGCTTTTCAAAACCTGATAATAATTTGCAGGTTTTTTTTTAGTAGCAAGTCGATTTTGGGTGAAAAATTTCTTTCATTCACAGCATTTTTCAGTGAAAGTACTCTCGGCAGGCTTGTTTTTTTGACAAAAGAAAGACGTATTTATCTCAATCCTAGAGTTAAAATCTGAAATGTTAGAGTTTCAGAATGCTTCAAAATGGATTTCGATGAAGACATTTTTAGAAAATGTATATTTAAAAATTTCGAGTTATAAAGTGTAGTATCTTCATTTTGTATAAAAATTAGTCGAAAAGTAAATTTACTGATGTAGATGAGATTTAATATTATTACGAGACTGAATAGTATTGGAAATAATAAACCTGACATTAAAATTCAATAAAGTTCATGTGAAAAAATTTGAATTGTTATCAAATGTCATCAGAAAAGGGTAATAACTGTAAAATCACACTATATAAAAACCGGCTTATCAGAGTATATCGACGTTTCAGGGGGTGGTAACGCTGGGCGGGTGGAATTCTCGCCCCCGTCTCCCAGGGCAACCGACCTGCTCCCCCCTCCCCCCGACCCCGCCAGTGAAGGAAGGAGGGCCCATGCGGGGGGAAGCGTCTCCCAGGGCAAGCGACGTGGTCCTCTCCTCGGGGATTTGGGATATACGATTTTTTGGCTTTTAATATTGTTATTATACTCCCTCATTGTGTTGTTTAGTACTCTACCTCCTGTACACACGGGACTTACCCCAACAAGAAGGCACAACTGTTGCCACCTTTGCAGATGATACAGCTATCCTCTCTGTTGGAGATGATATAGAAGCTGCAACACGCAAACTACAGACGTCTACTACTGAGGTTTGTAAATGGACCAAGATGTGGAGAATGAAGCTGAACGAATCAAAATCAGCCCACATCAACTTCACTAACCGAAAAGTCCCAATCTTGGATGTTGAGATCAATTCGAATAAAATACCGCATACTGAAGCAGTTAAATACTTGGGTTTGACACTTGACTTCAAATTAAACTGGAATAAACACATAGAAAAGAAGAAAGAAGAACTTAAAATCAAGTACAGAAGGATGTATTGGCTAATGGGAAGGAATTCCCATCTCTCACTTCACAACAAACTGCTTATATATAAGCAGATCCTTCGCCCTATTTGGACCTATGGGATACAGATCTGGGGCTGTGCCAAGAAATCAAATATTAAGAAAATCCAAATATATAGACATCACAAATAGCATAGAAAAGCAGTATAAACTCCCTCCAATAGCAACAATATACACAGCAGAAGCCACAGCTATACAATTGGCCCTGGAGTACATTTTAAACAATAATTTAAATTCATTTTGCCATGTTGTAATTTGCAGTGACTCAGAAAGTGTATTAAAAGCTGTTTCCAATTGTAACTTTATTAAATTCAATAATCACATAATTTCCAACATCATTAAACTAATATTTGCCTGCAGAACAAGAAATATAAATATACACCTAGTATGGGTCAAGTTACACAATGGTTTGATATATAACGAAATAGTTGACAGGGCTGCAAATATCGCAGCAGCGGCAGGGGAGCTAGTCACGTGCCTGTTGCCTAAAGAGGATTTTTATGCCACATTTAAAGTGAAATTAAGAGCGGAATGGCAGGAAAGATTCAGTGTTAGTGAGAAAGGCCGGTTTTTCATAGAATTCAATGCAAGAATTAAAAGCTGTCCATGGTTTAAAAGTGTAGAAGGTACTGAAAGAAAATTTGTAAGGGTTATTTGCAGAATGAGAAGCGGCCATGCGCTCTGTCCCTCATATATGGCAAGATTGAGCGCTCATGAAGAGAGGGAAAATGGAGATTTGTGCTCGCACTGCGGGGGAGAAGGAAGTGTTGAGCACATCGTTATGGACTGTGTCCAATATGATACCTCCCGAAATTTATTATTCAATAAGTTGTACGAAATTATGAATGTTCCTTTTAGTTTTAAATGTATGTTAGGGGGTAATCTCAACGTATACCAAGAAGTTTTTAAGTTTATTGAAGAGAATGCCATAAGAATTTAATTATTATTTTTGTATTCGTTATAGAATGACGTAAATTAGAATAAGTTTTTCTTTTTAAATTTTGTACATATTGTCATGGCTGTATGTTAAAAAACAATGCCAATAAAGAAAAAAAAAAAAAAAAAAAAAAAAAAAGAAAATCCAAACCTTTCAGAATAAAATACTGAGAAGTATAGTGCATTGGCTAATGCGAAACGAACATTCATATGGGATGGAGAAAGTCTATGAAATTATTGCAAAATACGCAAGGAAGCATGAACCTCGCCTCCACAAACACGTGAACCCGGAGATGCTCTACGATTTGGACAACGAAGGTGAAATCCGACGTCTCAAGCGAAACAAACCACTGGATTTAGTTGTGCTGCGTGAATAGAAGTGCAATCGAACTCAGTGCTAATTAATTGAGCTATATAATAAAGGGCTAGATTTTGCTGTAAACCTACCCTCTTGGAATGTACCTTTATTGATATGTAAAATTGCTAGATGAAATGTATTTGATTTTTCAGTCGCAATAATAAATCACGAAAAAAAAAAAATTGTGTTATTCACCTATTTCTTTTTAACCTGCGTAGCAGGGCCATTAAATATAGTACTCGTGTAAAATAAAAGGGAGAATTTTCATGAAACCTGTGAAAAAAAAAAAAAAAACATGCAAGTTTTATAATTTTGATGTACAAATAAACAAAAACAAAAAAGAAGAATTCTACCATGATTAACGTTTAAAAACTTGAATGAATCCTTGGTTTATTGCAAAGAAGCATTTTTGAAAACGATCTACGTAAACAGATTGAACTTTAATTTAGCAGGTAATTAATTAGTCCATAATTTTCAGCAATTGTGAATTGTATCAACATATGCGTAATAACTTTCCAATTCTCTTATGTTAATATTACAGCCTGTGCTAACATGGGATTCAAAAGGAACCGAGGGAAAACGAACTTCACAGTGAGCTTCAACGTCGAAAAATCAGTATTGTTCAACAAAGATTTTGAAGGTAATGAGACCCGTTCAATATAATTTCGGAAATGTAATATCTCGTTATTAACGCTTGTCCCCGAATCCATTCAAGATACAAGGTACTTTATTCAGTGAATAATAAAATTTTATTTTAGGGACGGCACCCCCAAGATCTCATGAACGCGGGGTGGGGATAGGGTAATTAATTTATTTAGGACAAGGACAATATAACAATGTCTTTACAATAACAGTAGCAAATAGGTATGCGTGATTACTGAATTGATGAATTGGGGGACAACAGTGTTGATATGGGTTATTACCGTAATTATTACATATAAAGCATGCAAAGTTTGACCTCGGTCAAACTTCAGATACTGGCACGGTCCAGAGAACGCAACCCCTTATCGCTGTACCGTTTACAAGATGAACCGTGTTACCCTTCCATCTCATTCCTCTACGGCGTTGTAACGTCTCGGGGATTCCTACTCGGTACTTCGATGATCAAGTGTTTTTGATTTCTTCTTTTAGAGGTATGTAGTAATTAATTTTTTGTGTTCTATTACGAGGAGAGTTATGAAAATCATTATTTTTATTCCTTGCCGATTGTACTTATCCATGCCGTTAATTACCTAATCTTGATAAAACTTCTTTTACAGATGCAATCATCTTTATTATTTTACAACCACAGTACGAATCTTACAAGCATATGAATCGGTTTGAGTTTGTAAAAATGAATATAAATTAACATGAATCAGACAGTGTGGCCCACAATGGTTGGAAAAGGCCGAAAAGCGGAAAAAACAAACGCTCACGAAAACAAAATCTTGGCGCTTGAGGGCCTTGGTTTGAGAGTTAAATTTCTAAATTTTGAACAATTCAGTGGTTTCAACTAATGAGACTTATTACTGTACTGTATTACTGTACTGTTATTTACTGTATTATGATCCAATGCAATCTGTTATATGGAAATCAAATTAGCATAATTCGGTATGAATGTTGGGAAAAATCTCATCACATCAATGAATTGGGCTACTTCTTTTGCGGACTGCAGTTCCTTACTAATAATATTTTAGTTCTATTTGTTATTTGACTTCGGGATCAACACACATTTCACACAAATTTAACTGAACTGCAAGCAAGCTGCAATTTATAATTGTAAGATTTGCTTGACGGAAATGTGCTAGTACAGTGTGTACATTTTGTACATGAGCACCTAGAGAATAAGAATCTCAAGAAGAAGAATAAGAATTTCATCGAAAAACGAAATTGCGCATAGTTGTGAAATGTCACCTATTAGCTGGTTCAACATTTCAGAGAATAAATTTCCTCCTATGGCTAGGCCAAAAAGCACATAATTATATTTAAGATTTTCAAATGGGGTCGTGAAATAAACTAAATGTAAATGTATATTTTTAGTTGTTATAGTGTATTTAATGAATTGAGATTTTATAATAACACAATTTTTCTTCTTCTTCTATTTATTTATTTATTTTATTTTATTTTTTTTTTTCACAGTGGGCGACGTCGCCAATTGCCACGAGTTCGATAAAGATCCGGAATCGGACACGTCGCGGCCTTCGGGTTTCGCTGCTGTCATCGGCAAAGTATGCGTTCAAGGATTCGAATTCAAAGTCGAGACCAAGAAAAAAGGACAAAACGGGAGGAAGGGCAAGTTCTGCCTGGCTCTGGTATTCAAAAGGTAATATCACACCGATGCAAACGTAAATCTAAATAAATAAATAATTTCCACTGAGACTGAAAGAATCCAAATTTCTCGTTCGGATGGATTGGAACATGGGTGTGTATGGTTATGAATGTTGATTATAGTACACCCCCCCAAAAAAAGTCAAGATCCGTAAAATAGATTAGGGTATCCCTATTTATTTTTCAATGCTGAATTCGAATCCAAGGTCCAAAAAATTCCCTGACCCCCAAAATCTTGAGCTATGGCCAAAAAACTACCTTTAAATTGGTGTCAGAACTTTCTTTTTGAGTCATGAGATTGGGATGAACTACGACACCTTTTTAAGTGAATTTCTACATTTTTTTTTTTTTTTTTTTTTAAACTACAGACAAGGAGAGTAAATGGGGAAACTACCTCCTCCTCAATCACCCTCCTAGGGGTTGAAATTTGAGTTCTCACGTTAAGTCGAGTGGGGTTTGGATTTCTACGTTTTTGGGGTTCCTGAGATCGAATTTGAACTTCCAAGAGTCCATAGAGACCTCTTCATCCCCTAATCACCCCTTCCTAGGGGTTGAAATTTGATTTTAGTAAAATAAGGTAAGGATTTCTGTGTTCCCAGGTTCGCTGAAATTGAAGATGATTTGTTAAAAGGCTTTCAAACTTTGTTGGGATTGTCGTGCATGATTTCCGGTTGTATCTCTTTTCAGCGACCAACAGTAAGGAGATCATTTGAGAATAAAGTAAAGAGATCTCGCAAGAAAAGAGGATAAAATCCGAAAGAATTAAAAGTCATTGGAGGAGACCTCAGCAAAGTTTGAAAGCCTTTTAACAAATCATCTTCAATTTCGGTGAACCTGGCAACAGAGAAATCCTTACCTTATTTTACTAAAATCAAATTTCAACCCCTAGGAGGGGGTGATTAGGGGATGAAGAGGTCTCTATGGACTCTTGGAAGTTCAAATTCGATCTCAGGAACCCCAAAAACGTAGAAATCCAAACCCCACTCGACTTAACGTGAGAACTCAAATTTCAACCCCTAGGAGGGTGATTGAGGAGGAGGTAGTTTCCCCATTTACTCTCCTTGTCTGTAGTTAAAAAAAAAAAAAAAAAAAATGTAGAAATTCACTTAAAAAGGTGTCGTAGTTCATCCCGATCTCATGACTCAGAAAGAAGGTTCTGACATCAATTTAAGGGTAGTTTTTGGCCATAGCTCAAAATTTTGGGGGTCAGGGGATTTTTCGGACCTTGGATTCGAATTAAGGATCGAAAAATAAATAGGGATAACCTAGCCTTGACTTTTTTTTGTGGGGGCTTTGTTATTTACAACATCCTATGGAAATCTTTTGAAAACCCTGTTAATCCAGAAAATAGCCGGTTTGACGTTTTATTTATACTTTGTGTTCCAGGTGGGCGACGGGATTCCGGTTCTGCATCGAAAAGAAGGAGAAAAAGAAGAAGGGAGAGAAAGATGAGAACGCACAGAAGGGAGGGAAGAAAGCAGATCCTAACAACGAAGTGCAAAGGAGTAGTGGGAAACTCGTGAAACAGACAGCGGACGGAAAGAAACTCGTTTGGAAAGTTACATTCAAAAAGATTGCAGCCGGCGAACAAGATAATCAAATAGTCGGAGATAAACCTCTTTTCAAAGGGGAGGCTAAAGTACGGCAGGAGAAAGCATCCCAGGATCTTGGTGATGAGTGAAGGGCACCACTCACATAGCGATGTCATATTTCAACGATAAAATCACTTTAATCAGTTGGTCTGTTTAACGAATTTGTGAATTAATTGGAATTCGGTTATTACAATAAATGAATAAGGCTGGAGACGTACATGTTGTACCTGCACCCATTTTCAACGCCTGACCTTTTCCGCTTACTTCATGCTGACAACTCGCCACCATGGGACAATATAATGGAGACACTCACATATAGGGAGTTCCCCCCAAAAAAGAGATGATCCTTGGGGATTCATTGGAAATCCATTGGAACTCTGAACAAAAAAAAGCCCATAAACATGGGTTCCCTAATAAAGTTTCAGTAGTAAATAATCACACTATATAAAAACCAGCTTATCAGAGTATATCGACGTTTCAGGGGGTGGTAACGCTGGGCGGGTGGAATTCTCGCCCCCGTCTCCCAGGGCAACCGACCTGCTCCCCCCCTCCCCCCGACCCCGCCAGTGAAGGAAGGAGGGCCCAAGCGGGGGGAAGCGTCTCCCAGGGCAAGCGACGTGGTCCTCTCCTCGGGGATTTGGGATATACGATTATTTGACTTCGCATCTCACACTATCACACTATATAAAGCTTATCAGCGTATATCAGCTTTTCACGCTGGGCGGGTGGAATTCTCCCCCCGTCTCCCACGGCAACCGACCTGCTACCCCCTCCCCCCCCCCTCCCGACCCCGCCAGTGAAGGAAGGAGGGCCCCAGCGGGGGCGAACCGTCTCCCAGGACAAGCGACGTGGTCCTCTCCTCGGGGATTTGGGATATACGAGTTTTTGACTTTGCATATTGTTATTATACTCCCTCATTGTGTTATTCACCTATTTCTTTTTAACCTGCGTAGCAGGGCCATTAAACTAGTTATTTATAAAAATCGATTATAATTGATTTATGTAGAGCATTTACAAGCCAAATGAAACCTTTTCCATATCAAATGAAACCTTTTCCAGACCAAAGGAAACCTTTTCCGTATCAGATGAAACCTTTTCCATATCAAATGAAACCTTTTCCATATCAAATGAAATATATTCCACATCAGATGAAACGTTTTCAAAATTAAATTAAAAGACATTTTTCTATCTTCAAGGAAGGTACTTGGTTGCATTTGGGATGACTATGGCGTATGTTTGACCATTTGTGGAACGTGTGACCGACCATTGGATACACCCGTATGCAGCGATAACCAGAGTATGCAAACTGCAAAACACGCCTATTTCGTCTATTGGTAGCAGATACACCATGATGTACAAGTAAAACATGTTGTGATGTGTCTGACCCATGCAAAGGAAAATGTTTGTACTTAGTTTTGCTATTTGGAGGACATAAATCGTCCATACTCTAGAAATACTTATTAGTATTCCATAGTGATTATCGCTGCGATAGTGATCCATCGACTCTTGTGGTGACTGTTGTTTTAAAATTGTTTTGTTATCGGTTTTCGGTCAACTGGATCTTCACAAACGCGGATTTTACGTGATATAGGTTCCTTCCACCAAGGGTGATGGGTATTAGAAGTACAATGGCACATGAATTCTACTCAATGGACGCTCCTTTTCTCACAGAAACTGGAGCGAAATTCGAACAGGTCTCCACGAGTCCCGGAAACCTACTGAATACGATACAAATGTCTCCAACCCGCCTTCGACTGCCTTCGATCATTTCCTGAGCTTTGAGAAGGGAACGCAGTTAGAAAGGGGCACGTGACCATATGAATAACATGCGTACACAGTGATGTCTGTCATGTGACCATATGGATAGCATTCAATGTGCTTGGCTGTGGACCGGGGCGTTGAATAGACGAGTTCACAGTAACGTCAGGCCAGTTCTCTCGGTTACTTTTTAGACAAGTTTGAAAACCCCGGAATCCGCCTACCGAAGATTGAAGCTACGAATTGATTAAATGACAAGCTGCACCCCCCACACCATCTACCCTCTTCATCTGTTGAGACCGAACTTCACAACTAATGGTCGTCGTGGTGGTTCATGTTTCATTCAAAGTGATCTGTGTTTTTCACCAACCTGACTCTGAAGGGTTTTCATTTTTGTTTGCGTGTAGATAAGTGAAAACAAACTCACCCCCACGTGGTATTACACTGAAACTCATAAAATCATACCTCTTAGGGACTAGGCAACCTGCTAGAATTGGGAATATAATATAATATGTTCCCAATTCTAGTAGGTTGCCTAATCTAGAAGTCCCTAAGAGGTGTGATTTTATAAGTTAGAGTGTACTATATACTCAATATTATTGAGTGAACAGACGAAGCTTGGTTGTGGAATAGCCCAACGCAGTGTTGAGACCTCTGTTGTTTTTAATGTACATGTCAAAGTCAACGTGTATTATACATAATGAATAGGTACTATTTTCATAGGCTCATAAACATTTCAGCGGAACTCATAGCAATCTTGGGAGGGCCGAAATATTTTCTGTCATCTCCATACATCGACAGAGGACTAGCTATACTAACGGATTCGTTGAGTGCGATCCGAAAACTTCAAAACACAAACTCAAGTACCAAACTTAATCCCGTAGAAGCTGAAATACCTTCTCGATAAGGTTTGGAAGGTTCGAGGAAAGGATGTCAATTTCTACTGATTTGGATCAAAGCCCACCACAATATTGAAGACACTGCAGAAGCGGACGCAGAAGCAAGAAGAGCTACA
Source organism: Creontiades dilutus (assembly GCA_031894815.1). Lineage (NCBI taxonomy): Eukaryota > Metazoa > Arthropoda > Insecta > Hemiptera > Miridae > Creontiades > Creontiades dilutus. Next base: position 295,909 of record JAVIWC010005168.1, on the reverse strand, counting down.
CAAAAAGAATATGAAGCCATTGATTTCTAACTATTTCCCATAACTGACATATTTAAACAGTTTAAACTTGAATTATTAATGGCTAGGCAGTATGTATATTTCCCCAGGGCGTTTTGGGCAAAGTATGAAATAAATTAATCAACCATTCCACCGCTCCTTAAATTCCACTTTTAATTTATTAAAGGTTAACCTCCTAACCAAAAATTTCCCAGTTGATTTTTTAATACCTACTCTTTAGCCAATGTGGATAGCCTTAGCCTTTTGTGGTGATCATCCTCCACACCACATTAGAATGAAAATTGCAATTATTTCTAGATTACAGTGTGTGTATCCAAATACAAAAGACTATTCGGGATAATGAAGTTTCCTGGGAGTAATACAAATTTGCCTGAATTGGTAAGATATTTTACACATTGCCTAAGAGGCCACAGTCATTACTTAGAATGAGTAAACATTGTGTGAAACTGGTATCATTTCAGACATTGACAAGCCGCTTTAGTAATTATATGATGAAACGGATTTCACATGTTTGACTATAACATCTACAAATGAATTGATGGACATGAAAACCCAGGGAATTAGTTTTGGGTTTGCTGATGATACTGCGATGATATTGGGGGAGGAATGAACATAAATCCAATTATTGGGTCAATATGGTTAAACAGTGGTTGGACAGAAATTTGATGTGCTTAAAGATGAAGGAAATCTTAGTTCTCAATTTTTTCTCTTTCTAACGGTGCCTACCCCCCTAACTATTGGATACAATTACATTATTAAGATTGTTCCATGTCCGGCTTTATGACTAACTGCAACTAATTGTCTTTTTCGGATAATTGTAAATATGTGGGAGTTTTTTTTATTGCAATTTTAAATGTATACTGCATATATGTTCTTTGATACGGCGGTTAAGGAAATTACTTTATGCTTTTAAAATTATACGTGATTTTCAGCCCAAATATTTATTGCGAACTGCGTATCTGGAGTTGGCAGGCTGTATTATCAATTACGGCATCGTTATTTAGAGGTGGGACTTCTGCCTCCCATTTGAAGCGTCTGCAATTCGTACAGTATTCACTGACAAAGGGTGTTTTAAATAAACCAATCAGATATCCAACGGCCCATTTATATTCAAAATTAAATGTTTTGATGATAAAGGAATGTTTTCTGCTCTCTTCTTGCAACAGCTGTTTGATTCAGGTCGTTACACAACTTGTACTGCCAACTTGCCGTTTTCGAGGGTTTCAAATAGCAATAATTTACGATTGTCTGTCGTTATAACGGGGTAAAACGACGTGCTTTGTGCAGGCCATCGAATTATTTGATGTGAATAATATGAACCCTATAATTAATTATCGAAACATGATAGAATTTAAAAAATACCTACTGTCTCAAATTTTCGTGTCTTCATACATTTATAAAAATATGAACTCCCACAGGAATTTATATTTTATAGGATAGTATGTCTGAGAAGATAATATTAATAATTAAGAGTGTGCTCAATTTTATTTATTTTATTACAATAGTAATACTCTGCCAGCTTACACAAATTCTATTGAACTTTTTAACTAGCAGGAATATGTATCTATTTTTTGAGCATTTTTCATTTCATCATAAATTTCTTCATTAATGCCAATAAAACATTTCTTTCTTTCTCATTTGGTTTATTATTTTATAAAATTAACTGTAATCGAACAAGAAACAAAATGGTTGGTTAATCTTTCAAAATGCAAAGATTTCAAAAATGGAAATACAAATTTAAAAAAAAAAATCCGTCCGCCCACCATACGCAACCCGAATCTTTTCTCCAAGACTACTGGTCTAAGTTTTACGAAATTTAGGGAAAGCACGATGTATTGTAAAATGTTTTAAATGGAAATAAAAGATGTTTAGAAAAAGTCCTTGTTCTTTAAGACTAAGTAATTTTTCTTCAATAATGCAAAGGGTAGTTTCAACTTCAGCATTAAACGATTCTATTGTCAGCAATATTTCAAAGCCCACACCATCGAAATTGGATTCCCACCACCCCCTCAACCTATCGCACTCACTATGAAAACATTTCCGGAAACGCAAGGCAGCCAATGACTGATGCACCAGTGACCAATATTACGAAAATTTGTCCAATTGCTGATGCAGCTGACTAAAAACAGGGTTTTTAATATAAAAATGTGACGGAATTTGCAACCGATTTAGATTTATTATTAATTGATCAAATTTAAAACTATAAATTTTTTGAATCCCAGTTTTTTTAACAGCTTGGCAGAGAATAAAAGTAGGGTGAGGGGGCTCGTAAAAAGGTTGGGGGGGGGGGGGGAATAATAAAGAATAATAATGAACCTTTGAAGAATAATTGAAGAGTTTAAAATGTTCAGCTACACGAAAAATCAAGAAAATGAGTTAATATCACGTTTATATGGTTTGATATGATCCTACCCTATGTTGGTTCATCAAAAACTTAACGCCTTTCCGATGGGGACACAACTAGACCGATGATCAATAAGCATTTTACTTCCTAGTCCGGTAGTTCGTCGAAGGCTCCCTCCCCACGTCGTTAAAACTTTTCACAATACACCCCCCCCCCCCCCTCCGAGTCAATCCAGATCCAGTCAATGGGATCTGAAATAGTGCGCCCCACTTCTATTTCCAAAGAGCGAACTCAGTTCGGCTCATCATTTGGAATCCACTGGGTTTATTTTCAAACTCTCTTTGCGCTATAATTCGCTCGTCTACCTTCGAGGGAAGCAAATACCCAGGCAACTACTCCAAATGAGGAAGGTGGGGGACGTTAACAAACCTCAGATTGTAAGGGGTAAAATAAAGACACCTTACTTCGTTTAGGTGCTATTTCGCATTTTCGTTTGGTATTCTTTAAAAAACACACGTAGGTATCAGTATCCTAATACATCACTGTCGGCTCGTTTATTCAAATGACGCTAGTTTACTGAGTTTATGTTTACTTTGTTAACCAAAATTACTACCTCATTTCAAATATCAGATTCAAATATACAGGGTGGTCAATAATGAACGTAGCACACTTTCAATTTCGTTGGTTGTGGAGAAATAAAAAAACTTGACGAAGTAAACCCCCCTTATTTTTTGTCAAGGAATTCAAATATTACACTTTCGAGCGTCCACAGCAAATGACCGAAACGCGCACTAACTTCCTTATTTTAAATGAGAACCCAGTCTTTTTTATTGCAGATTCGGATTCTACCCAAGATTTCATGGAAATTTGACCCCTCAACCAATTTTTTCGATTGCTCGTAACCGGTTCAGCGAGCACGCAAAGTTGCGCAACCCCAAAATTGTCAAATAGTGGATGATGGTGAACTCTAAAGTGTGACACATGAATTTTCATTGTTCTTAACGCTGATTCACGTGATGCTGTCCGTTTCTTGATTCGACTCAAGTTTTGCGGAACAGTGACCGAAATTTGTTCATTTCGCGTGAAAAATCCTTATTTATGCCGACTTTTGACTCTCAGATAAAGATGATTTTTCCCTTGATCACTGAAAAAGGTTTGAATATCCTTTTTTCACATTTTTCAACCAGATCTCGAAAATTAATCCCCGTAACGATCTGAAAACAGGTGCCTACAATTAAAAAAATAAACAAATTTTGGTCATCATTCCGCAAAAATTGAGTCAAATCAAAAAACATAAAGCATCTCGTGAATAAGCGTTAAAAACAATGAAAGTTAGCGCGCGTTTCGGCCATTTGCGCGCTTGCGCGACGCATCAAATTGCAATTTTTGAATTGTTTGCAAAAAAATAAGGGGTGGTTACTTCGACAAGTTTTTTTATTTCTCCACAACCAACGAAATTGAAAGGGTGGTACGTTCATTAAGGACCAACCTGTTTGTAAAGTTCACAGATACAACTCACCTGATTTCAGTAGAACGGGTTTCCAATAAAGAAACGGTCCCGAAAACGGTCGGAGTTTTCAGTTTCTAATTTCGAACAATTAAACCTCTTAGTGATTATTAGAAATCTATATTTTTGTACAAACCTATTAATATTAAACAGTTTCCCAAGTAGGGTATTTCTTGGAAAGGAGCTCCGATTTTTTTCGGATTGTAAGTTATAATTTATTGTTATAATCTTCTCGAGTACACACCATACTAATAAAAGTTTTCAAGCATTGGGTATTGTCTATTTGGCATTCGCAATCCCGAAAACCCCACCTCCGTGATATCCAGAAGAACACGCCTTAGTAATCGTAAAGCGAAAATCAATTATTTACGTTGAAGGGTCATTCTTATGTAAAGATAATAAAGCTTGTGTAATAATTTTAAGCGTTCTTCTTACCTCTCAATTTGAATTCAGTCATTAGACGTGCCTGTTACAGGAAGCAAGGCACGTTATTGCTCCTTCCGAACATTACTAGGGGCTCCTACGTGTTGGCGCACAATCGGCGAATCGGCTCGAAAACGGGAAAAGCGAGGTCAAGCGGAATAACGAATTGAAGACAAGACACTCGCGGGGAGTTTCCCTCAAATTCTCCCGCTCTTTGATCTCCAACGTCAATATTTTCCAAAGGGGTTAACCAGCGGGCCGCCGTAGGGTTGTTCATCACGGCAGAAATAATATTTCATTTCGAGGAACCGAAAGCGGGTGAGGGGGCTGCTCCGAAACGAGTTGGATACAGACGTTTACCCATGAAATGCGCTCGTCCGTACGTTGAGATGTTTTTGCTGGGGAGACGTGCAGTCACTGGCCATCACGCCTGACGGTAATTCTAGCCCTCTTTTTTCGAGTGGCTTATTTGATGGTTTTGAACAGAGATAGGAAGGAACTAACAGAGGAAAAAAAGAAAAAAAAATATGTTGAGTCATATTTGGCATCATGTTCTCCACCTAACCTCTTTAAATTACAATCATGGCTGGCATTATGAGTTCCGGTGTCCTCTTCAGCGATACAGTTTAAATCGTCCTGATCTTTTCTGTTATGTGCAAGGAAGTTGAATGGAGTCGAAAAATCGAGAAGTCATGACAGCATTTGTGAGGAAAGCCTACTTTGCACACTTACGCCAGACTCGGATATCAAGATGGAACATGGGATACCTACTCTCAAAGTGATTACTATTTTTGTTGGGGACCAGCTTTTGTGAATTTCGGGTTAGACAAAATCCATACGTTTGCGCGATACCAACTTATATCTTTCAGAAAATTAGGCCAGCTCCTCATGGAGATGACCTCCTAGTTCTCAATCCTCAAACCTGATTGATCGACATACTCCTCGGATCCAGGACCCTTGTTTAAATGCTTCTGGATGGACTCAGCAGCATAGTCCAGAAACTAGAAAATGATTAGGAAATTCTTATAGTGGTGCTGTTATTAATACTGCTAAACCATCTTTATAACTTTAGCATTATTATCCAAATTTAAAGGCACATTATAAAGAAAAAATGTACAAAATAAAAATTACCATCAATGAAATAAACCATTATCAACAACGTTAAAATACACTTGTGACCACGGAGGCCAAAATTCAAAGAATTTGTGTCCCTCCGTGGAGTTGCTGCAACCCAACTTGGTTATGACAGTATGAGACTACTCATTCTTACAATATAAATGAACAAAAATTATAAATAAAAAAAAAAAAAAATGTCCCTTTGATAATTTCTCTCGGTGTAGAAAAAAGCTCCGTTGTGTTTTGTCATTTATATCATTTGTCTGACTCTCTCCTATCTGTTTTTTTTTTTTTTTTTAAATATAATAGTGATTCTTGTCTTTGATGCAACAACCCTGCACATTTGATTACACTGATCATTCATGATTAATCATAACAATCATTTACTATAACTGATATTTACTTCCACTTGCGTGGAGAATTTAGGTGAACTAATATGCCAATTTTCTGTATGACTATCTTTCATTCATTGAAGTCACAGTCGTGAACATTTTTCTAAACAGATCTTATTATCATCATACAGATCATATTGTAAATTTCAACTCCCTAAAACCACGTATCAGCATTCGAGTTTTATTTTTTCCTCATCAGTTTCATTTCCTGAGCCCAAATTATTTCTCTCAGAAAAATTAAGTGTGTGCTTCAGACCACACGATAGAAGCGAAAACTTCAACAAGACGGGTTTAATTTCTATTATTATATATTTTTGTTTGTTTTATATTCATAAGTAAACCAAATACCATTTACAATGGATATAAATTCTGTCACATTTGCATGTGCACACAAGTTTGTGATATTAAATTACATTCAAAAAGGATAATGATTTATTCTCAATACGTATTTTAAAATAAATTTGAAATTTTAAAATGTAATTTTCGGTATGACGCACTCCGTGTTAAAGGTGATACTGAATAGCTAGCCATACACGAACGGATTTCTCCAACGGATCTCCCCAAAGGATCCGAATTCGTCCCTAAATCCGTGTGTTAGTGGAGCAAGAAGAGGGTACGGTCTTGAGGGCGCGGACTGTAAAGGATTTTTTCAGGGTTTTTTCGGCATTAAAATCCGCGCGTTAGTGGAGAACAGGGAGGGTGCTGTCTGAGACGGATCGGATCTGGCGAGCCTGGATCCGAGCGTCCCCCACTAACGGGCAGATGTCCTTGAAGGAATTCTGTGAATCACAGATCCGTCGGGAGGGGGCCGCCGATCCCCTTAACGCTAGGATTTTGTAGTAGTGGAGCGATAAGAATGTGTTTACCAGATAACAGTGCTGTTATTATACATTGTGACTACATAATTACATTAAATTCTTTAAGATTTATTTTAAATTTTTTCTTTTTGATCAATGATAATGGGGAAAGTAAAAGCTACAAAAGAAAAGCAAGTGAAGTGGAGTGACAAGGCTGTCGAAGCTTTGATAGAAGCATACAAAGAGAGGCCGTGTCTGTGGCAACTGAACCACAAAGATTACATGAATAGAAATGCAAAAAATAAGGCATGCGATGAACTGGTTGAAGCTGTCAAACCAGAAGTTCCGGATGTGGACCATTGTTTGGTGAAAGCTAAAATCCAAAACTTGAGGAGTTGCTTCCGTAAGAAACGAGGAAGGTCGAAAGCGCTATAAGAAGTGGCAGTGGAGCTGAAGATGTATACGAACCAACACTGTGGTAAGTAGTTTTAATATATCTTATTTGAACTTGGTCATATTTATTATCACAAAATGAATTCAGTGCAATACCAGACAATTGTGTACGTTCTTTGGTTCCATAGGTACTACAATCTTCTGCTATTTACAAAAGACCAGGAAGCACCAGGGCCAAGCGTCTCCAATGACGACGAGGTGCATACGTCCGACCAGACACTAATCGATGATGATGATGAGGCCGTCGATGATACCGAAAATGGCGACATGGAAAACGCTGACGTGGAGGAAGCCTCACAGCAACAACAGCAGCCGGTAAATTATACTTGCCTATTTTCACTTCCCTAAATCCAAAGTATCTGTTCCAATGTATAGCTACCTATTGCTAAAAATCTTTGACTGAATTTTTTTGTTTCTGCTCTAAGAGACAAATTAAATTAAATGTTAAGTATTTAATCGATAAATATGCTGCAGATTTCAAAAAACCATTCATTTATTGCTCAAGGTCGGGATTTTTCTACAAAAAAACACGAGACGTCCGGCGTTAAGTCAGAGGCTATGTTTGCCCCTTCCGTTATCTGCTGTCTAGGACCTGACATTCTGGAAGGAATTAGGAATTGTATAGGTACCTAAAATTTTTCTAAAAGGAAGTGTTGTTTAAGAGACCACACCATATTTTTTCATACTTTATTAACAGTAGGTGTTTCAAAAAAGTTATGCCCATGAATAACCATGAATAATCATACTGGAGGGCGGCAGAATAGGATACATGTATCTATTGAAATTCGTATAGGTATTCTAAAAACAATGATTATGCTTTACATTTGGATATCATCTCATCTTGCCATGAGATTTTCCCCTTGTCATTGAAAAACTGCATGTAATTTTCTCTATTGGTTTTGGCGTCTATTGATGGTTTAGCTAGGGTGGGATGTAATCCAACCAAACTGGCAGGCCCGTCCTGCTCATTCCTCCATGCACCAGGGAGTATTTCCCCCGTACTTAGATCCACCCGGTCAGCCAATGAATTACAGTAGGAATTACTTCTGCGTATCATAAAATTGTGTAATACGCATACAGCTAGAACAACAAAGTTTACGTTCTCAGGTTTCATGTTGATACTTGTGTGCAAAACCCTAAACCTAGCAGCCGCTATTCCAAATGCATTTTCAACCACATTCCTTGCACGTGACAACCTGTAGTTGTAAATGCGTCTTTCATAAGTCAGAGTTCGTTGGGCATATGGTTTTAAAATATGCTTGTCCAAGGGGAAAGCCTCATCGCCCACAAATACGAAGTTCAAATTCTGCTCAGTCGTATCATTGGTCGGTAAATTAAGAGTCCCATTTCGAAGGCGGTCACAAAATGTCGTACTTTGTATCACTCCCCCATCGGATAGTCGACCTTGTTTTCCAACATCTACGTATATGAATTCGTACTTTGCATTGACTATTGCCATTAGAATAATGCTATAAAACTTTTTATAATTGTAGTACAAGGCTCCACTTCCAGGTGGTTGTACAATCCGAATGTGCTTGCCATCTATACTGCCACCGCAGTTGATGATTTGCCATTTTTCCTTGAAATGCCGTGCTTCATGCTGCCATTCCTCAGGAGTTTGGGGAAGCTGAAAATCATTTCAAAATCTGTTAAGGAGTTTCGGTACATTTTCTAACATAGCTACTATGAACTAAGATGATAACATAGATAATGAACAAAGCATCTTGATCCCTACTAACGCATTTCAATTGTTCCAGTATTTCAAGCAACCGTCAAGACCCCCAGCAAAGAGGAAGGCAAAAGAACTTGAAAAAGACATGTCGACTTTTTTAAAAAAATGCACTTCTGCTCTAAGTCCCTCATCACCTTCAGATGATTGCACCGCCTTCGGCACATTTGTTTCGGAAAAACTCCGAAAGATGGATGACACACAGCAAATTTTTGCTGAATCGTTAATACAGCAGGTCATCACAAAAGGACTTTTGAAAAGCTTGACATTGAATACTGCGCTGGTGGAAACAATGTCCCTTCAAACGACAAGTGGCCATTATTCACCAGCTTCATGTTCATCTTCTTCTTCAACGCTTGCTACCTATTTCACCGATTTCGGAACCGACCCCTCTTGAATTCATTGCTTGTTTGATTACAATTTGATTTCAATTTTTACTTTACTACATTTCTTACTTCTGAAAAATAATGACTTATATTAAGTGTTGGTGTCACTTATCACATAACTATAGCATTTCGCATTACGTAACTATAGATTTTGGAAAATACACTTCTTTAATAATAATGTAACTTTAATTTACCCTCAAGTACTCCTCCTTCAATTCCTCAAATATTATTCGACATGTTTCTGGTATCATGTAGCCCAGTGTCTGAGATGCAATCCCTGTTGTATACTTAAGATCTTCAAATGAGCGACCAGTGGCCAAGAAGCGCAGGGTAGCAATTAATCTTTCTGCAGGAGGGATACACTGCCGCATGACCGTGTCCTGCTTCCTTAGCCTTTTCTCGATTTTCCCTGTAAGCATGAAATTGAGAAATGTAAGGTTGCAAGTTACTTACGTAAAACATAAGTATCATGTGCCCTTAAGCAATGAACAGCGATTTGCTAGTTACTTACCTAAAAGAAATTCAAAGTCGCCTTCATCCATCCGCAGGTAGTTTCTGAAGTCTTGAGGTTCATTCATGGTTAAATGTTTAATCAAACGCATGTGGCTCAGTTCTTGCCTCATTGCAATCCACGATTTCACCCACTTCTGGCGATTTCTTTTTTCCTTAAGATATGATACACTACACACATACCACCGGCAAGGGCAACAATTTGACGTGGGGTTCCCGAATTTACCAGCGAACACATAGCTTACCCAGCACATGAACACACACTAGATCCGTGGCGGATTTCAGAAAACCGACGTACATGCTCGTAAATCTGGATCCGTGAGATTTGCTGTTTGAACGGTCCTAGATCCGACGGATTTGCCCCACACACGGGCAGATTATCGGCGGATGTGGCTTGACGGTTTCAAACCTGACAAACCAGAACGGTATGTTAAGGAGCAGAAGAGTTTAGATCCATCGGATCGGATCCGTCACGGAGATCCATCTCACTTTTTCAACGGATCGAGTTCGACGGATCAGAGGTAATGTTAAGGGGCAGGAGAGATCAGATCCCTCAAACCATATCTGCCAGATTAGATCCGTCGTATCAGATCCCTTAACGAAATCCGTTCGTGTATGGCTAGCTATTGCGACTGAAGCGTCACGGTTTTTTTTCCTGATACGTTTCTTCGCTCGTTTTGAATATGGGAGTCGAGTTTTGAAGATCGACGCTTCGACTATCTCTATCTTCCTCGCACTGTTGACTGTCTCTCTCGCGTTGACTGTCGTATGAGCGTGAAGCTGGATTCACATTCACCCGGCAAGCTATCCCGGAAAGAGAACACGAGCAGCTGATTTGTTGGACACCAGCTGGGGAGAGGGAATCTTTTCTCTGGACAGGCAGTTTTGAAGCAAACTGTACGCATCCGATTTTTCAGAAATTTTCGATCCGGATGGCGCAGTTCATACTGCGCACACGAAATGGCGTCGGGAACCTAAACAGGTGTTGGAGAAAGCGCGGGAAACGAGTTGTTGGCTAGTGTTCTGCCGATTCCCCTCCATCCCCTCCACTGCTTTTCACTAGCTTCCCCTATCTGTATTTCCAAACGATCCGGGTGGATCTGAACTCTGCTTGACGTCGCATTCAGTACCCACAAACACTGTCTCGCTCTGCAGACTGTTCCTCTCTCACTCGAGAGACTCGAGCCGGGGGCCATCGGGGCACGACCAATGCGACACATTTCACATCCCCTGTTTCATCCAGGTCACGGGGGCCCCGCAAAACCGACCTCCCAGGATCTGTGAGGAGGTTCCTCGGGACCCGTGTGTCCCGAGTAACCTGCTCGGTAACCGAGTGTCCTGCTATAACTCTCTAGTAGAGAGGGGGGAGTAGAGAACGGGGGATGTGAAATGTGTCTCATGGCCCACGCAAACAGGTGCCCTCCACGTACATAACCTTCCGTATCTATAACCAAATAGTTCTCCCAAACAAACAAGAAAGAATACACTGCCACTGCGCTTCAGTTTTCAACAATAAATTCTATTCCATTCAATTTTTGTTATGATGTGTTGAATTAAATGTCAAAAAAATATACGAAAGGGCAGTAATGAACAGTGATGCATAACGCTGTTGCCCCTGGAAGTTTACAACCATTCTCTGGGATAAATACTTCGTTCGGAATCTATACAGGGCGTCACTTAATAGAGAGTTATAGCAGGACACTTACGGGCCCCGAGGAACCTCCTCACAGATCCCGGGAGGTCGGTTTTGCGGGGCCCCCGTGACATGGACGAAACGGGGGATGTGAAATGTGTCGCATGGCCCACGCAAACAGGTGCCCGCCACGTACATAACCTTCCTTATCTATAACCAAATAGTTCTCCCAAACAAACAAGAACGAATACACTGCCAACTGCGCTTCAGTTTTCAACAATAAATTCTATTCCATTCAATTTTCGTTATGATGTGTTGAATTAAATGTCGAAAAAATAAACGAAAGGGCAGTAATGAACAGTGATGCATAACGCTGTTGCCCCTGGAAGTTTACAACCATTCTCTGGGATAAATACTTTGTTCGGAATCTATACAAGGCGTCACTTAATTAACGAACCACCCTTTCTATTTCCGCAGTTTGTGGAGCTATCAAAAAACTTGTTGAGGTAAATCCTCCTTAATTTTTGTCAAGGTGTTCAAAGTTGTGGCACCAAAAGTGTCAAATAGTGGATGATGGTGAACACTTGAGGGTGGCACATGAATTTTTATTTGTTTTTTAACGCTGACTCACGTGACGCTATCCATAATACGAATCAATTTCTACAGAATAATGACAGATTTGTTTATTTTGCTTGAAAAATCATAATTTATGCCGACTGTCACCTCTCAGACTAAGATGATTTTTCACAAGATCACTGGAGATCAAGATGTTTCAATCTTTTGTTTTTATATTTTTCAACCTGACCAAGAAAATTAATCCCCGTAGAAATCTGAAAACTGGCGCCCAAAATAAAATAGAGGACGCAAAATAAACAATTATAATAAATAATTTTGCGCCAATTTTTCAATTTTAGGCGTTGGCTTTCAGATGGTTACGAGGATTAATTTTCGAGCTGGTTCAAAAAATGTAAAAATATGAGATTGAAAACTTTTTCAGTGATCAAGTGAAAAATCATTTTTATCTAAGAGTTGAAAGTTGACATAAATAATGATTTTTCACGAGAAACAAACAAATTTCGGTCATTATTCCGCAAAAATTGAGTCGTTTCAATAAATAGGTAGCATCACGTGAATCAGCTTTAAAAAACAAATAAAATTCATATGCCACACTTTAGTGCGACACAACTGCGAGAGACAAAAGGTTGTACGAGAGCTCTTCTCTCACCAAGTGCAACAAAATATGCTTTAATAGCACGATCTACTTCATTACACTCCGCAGCACCATCACTGTGAAGTGCTATCATATTTTCAATGGTTTCCATTTTGTTTTTTGGTCGGCATTTGAAGTTAAGTAGATTCAATCACAACTCTCTCGAAATTACCTCAACAACCGAATTGGCGTCACTTTAGCGTTTGACGTGATTATAAACCTCAACGCATTTATCGGTTCCCCCACCAAGAACGGTAGAGTCTCCTTTTGCTCGCTCTAGTCACCGGTCACGGGCCCCGAGGAGTGTCTCGCCCTCGCAAGGATTGCCAACTGGTGGCATGGTATGATGATATGATGGGGAGTCAGGCGATTTCAGCGATACTGGCGTTACCGGCGATTTATACGAATACAAGCGACGATTGTTTTTTTCAGAATTTAAAACATAGAGACTATGTTTGTTGGCCTCAAGTTGTCCAGTTCTGCTCAGTTTATTTATAAACGTTTCCAATAAACGTTTTCAGAGGCAACAATCTCACGAAATTTGTCAATCAAGGACCTAATTCGGAGAATTCATTGCTCTCTAGCCTATTCTTGAAGGGAGGATTTTTTTTTAACCCCATAAAGACGACGATAAGTAACTACAACATTGTTCTGACTAACCTTACAAGGGTAATCGGAGAAAAAATCCCCGGACAAATAATCCCAGGACAAAAATCCCCAAGGGCGGACAAAAAATCCCCAACTTCGGAAAACTAGGGTTGAATCACAAAATACGTAACGCATCTATTTTTCCAACTGATCTATACTTTACTAAAAGGATTGGTATATTTTTTTGTTTTTGAGATGCGCCCGTAGCGAGCATCCAGACCAGCAAACTATATAGGTAACGCATCTATTTTTCCAACTGATCTAAGTATACATTACTTTACTCGCTACGCTCGCATCCAGATCAGCAAACTAGACGATAAGAGATTTCTGTCATTTTTCACACGAGGATTTTTGTCCGGGCATTTTTTGTCCGTGATTCCCTGCTAGCTCTCGAGAAATTGTTTAGACCCCAACAGATTCGAAAAACTCCAATAACCTTGACAACAGATGTAAAAAATCGCGCGTAAACGCTACAAACTTGTAGCAGGAGTAGCAAGAAAAAGTGGATGTGGCACATAGCTTCCTCGTATCCATAACATGACTGTATAGATCATTGAAAATTATTATTGACTAAAGAACTTCGTTCAATTAGGCGAAGTAAATATTGAATTAGGGTAAATTTATTGTTATGCAGGAGCATAACTTGAGAAAATAAAGGTAGGCATGTTCAACTATTGAACAAACTATAAAATATACCTAATAAGTCCGAACAATCCCTGTAAATTTCATCGAAATCGGTCAAGAACTCCCGGAGTTATGCTTGTGGCAAGGATTTCACGTTTGCGCGTGAGCAGAGGCTACTATTGATCCGGGGGTCATAACCTATAGGGGACCATCTGCACCCTAACTCGCACGATCCCTGAAAATTTCATCAAAATCGGACTATAACTTCCTGTAGTTTTGCCCGTAACAAGGATTTGCTGACAGACAGACAGACACGGAACCAAAATTGTTCAGAAAGGTCTAGAACGCAAAATGCGAGTGGAATTTTTGATTTTGGAGACAAAAAAATGTTTACATTCCGAAATTGAAAACAATGCTTCCGCTACTTTAGTAGACTCGGAACGGCCGTAACCCGTTTCGACAAATCTCGTCCGAAACGCAGGTCGTTTCGACAAAAAAAACAACCCGTTTCGACAAACCAGATTTGATAAATGAGAGCCCGTTTCGACAAAGGCACGTAAAACTGCGGATTTTTAGAATTTAACGAGTTACGTAGGCTCACCTCATATGTCTTCACAGCTTTCAAAGCCTTCAAGGCCGTTGCGTCGGAGGAGTGATGAAGATAGTTATGTATTTTAAAAATACATACCTGTGTATTTTAAAAAAAGGTACCCACTCACAATTCGTCACAAAGAAGTCCACGATATAACTTACAGTTAAGTCACATTTGTGTGAGTTATCAAGCTGAAATACGGGTGAAATCGAATAGTGGTCACCTGTTTTACCTATCATGATATCATTTGTAATACTTATCTGGTAATATACGATAATATACGAATATACCAACAAAGAAGTAAAAAACGGAAATAAATTCATTTCAACCCAATTTCTACAATATTTGCAAAAGAAGGTGTTATGTAACCCACAAAACATAGAAATGTTGGTATAGAAACCAAAGAGAATGTGTTGGAGAAGAAAGTTTTTCCGTGGAACTGACACAACCACGAAGACTTCAAAAACTGAATGGTGTCAGGACATGGGATGTTCTGCACATATGTGCTGCGAGTAGGGAAAGTTTTGATACAAACAGCCAATGAATAAAAATGTTATATTAAACTTAGGAAACAATATGACTGCTAAAATTAAAAGAAAAAGATTAGTTAAAATAAAAGTTAATCGCGAAACTATTATATACATATTAATACATAAAAAGCAGTATTAAAAGCCATATGTTAAAGTAATTTATATTATGTCGAACAGATAGGAACTTTTAGAATGAAGAACAGAACCAACGGAAGGCAAAAACAATTCAACGTGTTGCGTTAAATTAAGGTTGACAAATAGTGGGAGAATATCTGGTGCTCACCTTAGCCAGATAGCTGCCTACCTCGGTCGCCAAGTCACTGGATTCGTGGAAAGTTTCCCAGCACTGTTGCAAAAAGTCAAGTTGTTCCTTTGATTCTCGTCTGAGAGGGTTTTTCATGCCTTTCCTCAGGCTGCGAATTTTCAGGAGGCTTTCCACTTGTATCTCAGTTAACACGCGTACGACATGAAAAATATTAGGGTGCGGATGGTAAAATTGCCCGTTATAATCTCTGTGGAAGGCTTCCGCTCCGTTGGTCGTTCGCAAATGGCACTCAGGTGGTGCCGACGCCCAAATACTAGGTGGGAAACTGCTGCCTTCCTCAATGTACGTTGTCAACACATAATAACTAAAAGTGTGACCTTCCAACGGAGCATTATTCATGATCGTGGTAAAGGCATTGTACACCATGTCAGCGGGGAGGAAGCTGAGGCCGAAAAAAAGTTTAACCCACTGCCATACTTCGGTTTTGTTTTGATAATGGCGCAGTAATGCCTTATCCGTTTGAATTTTCCTGAACCAAGCCTGTGACAAGTGAAAGTGACACCCAAATATTCTGCATTGTGGAAAAAGCTCGGTTACGGCCAAATGAGCAGATTTTTCGAAATCTAGATGTATAATTTTATCCGCCATATCAAGGTTTATGTGTGTAAGCCTCCAACAAAGCTCTTTAATTTTTATCCACATTTCGATGTAAGTCTCTTTTGATTTTGTAGGAAGAAAGGCGTAAACAACTGGTACATAGAATCCGTCCTTTGCGACGTGCACGGTGTACATTTGCTGGAAAAATTTGGGCGCACATGTGAACGTGCCGTCGCCGACCACATGTTCAGCTTCGACAAGAAGCGCTAAATTTTCGGCGGTTGTGAACAGGGGAAAACTGTCACGGGTTTTTGCGAAACAGAATTGCTTCTCATTTATAAGAATTGTGTCCTGTTTGTCATAGAGCTGACTCATACACTCTTCGATTGAGGCCGGCATGGCTGGGATGACTTTTCTTCGAGCACTATATATATTTTTTCTCAGTACTCCGATGTCAGAAAATTCCAATCCCGAAGTCGGAGCCGACCCTACTTCTTGTCTTATCAATTTGTTGGGTTTCAGTGTCAACTGTTCTACGGCTTTTCTCTTAACCCTAGAATACTAACTATACGTTTCAGAAACGTAGTAGGAAGTTCAAACGAGTGTTGCCCTTTTGACCTTGAAGTCAGCTCCCCCTCCCTCAAGGTATGCCTCAGGTAGCTCGTCTTCTATACTCCAGTTGTGCCCATGCCGCGGTCCTGTTCGCATATGGTGAGTACTGTTCCATTTTTTAACCTAGTGCGTCTTTGAGACGCATAGTTAGTATCTAACGTAAATTTTCCTACGTCTCTCAGATGTATTGTTAGTAATGATAACTGTATTTTTCTACATCTGTCAGACGTATTGTTAGTAATCATGCATGTTTGATTATGAGTCTCTTAGACTTATTATTAATAATCTTAAGTGTATCATTACTCTATATCTTTCAGAGATGTTTTGAGGGGTTATTTATTATGTAAAGGGGAAATGTAGGAGTTATCTATTGATTAATATTATTTTATGAATGGTGTTGTTCCAGACCTTAAATAATTATGGAACCTAAAAGGCCTGCTCAACAAAAAATGACTTCATTGGAAGAAATAGCTGCAGAATTAGAACTGCAAATGAACGAATCCTTATGCAGTGAAACCGAATGCATTACTGAAGAAGAAGAGGAATTCTCTGAAGATTCTGATGATTCCTATGCAGACCCCGATTTCGACTTTTTTGCTGAAGAACATGAAGAAGAAATATTGATAAATAATGAAGAACAAAACTTGAAGAAAAAGTACTGCAGTTACTGTTCGTATAAAAAGCGAAGGATGTCCAAGATGATTTGCTATAAGTGCAAGAAACCGATCTGTGGAGAGCACAGCACTCATGTTTGTGTTGCTTGTAAATAGGTGGAATTACCATGTTACCTTGTTTGAATGTGATATTTTTATTAAGTTTTTACAGTTTTACAAGTTTTACAGTATTAAAAGTTTTGCAGTTCTCAACTTTTATCAATTCTGCTGTGTTATACCTGCTTACTGATTATTTGTATTTTTTTAGTCTACGCCTATACGATGCATTTTGCATTTTTTTCGTACAAGTTTTACTGATCTCTTTTCGGGTGTTTCTATTCATTTTACGTTGGTAACTAATTTTAATTTTGAAGTTCCTTTAGGGTAAGATATTAAGGGAATTTACAAGTCTGAAAACTGATAAGCACATTGGCTAAAATATTTATGTGCATTATAGACTGTTGTAAACGTGCCAATTTAATCGTTAATGAGTCATTAATGTTACGTTTTTATTTAATGTGCTGGAAGTGTTCAGTAACCCCTTGTCCTTTCTTAAAAAACACATCATTTCAAGAAGCAAAATGCATTTTTATAACTTGTACGTCTAAGAGACGTATAGTTAGTAACAAGCAGTACCTCTAACAAAAAGGTCTCTAACAAAAAGGTCGTGCAGCCCTCGGAACTTCCGAGTCGTAAGCAAAAATCAAACCGATTATATACTCGTACCTACTGTTGGAAAACAAAATATTATTGGCATATGGAATGTTCGACGAATACGTTTCACGTGGATAAACATGAATATATAATATATTTAAACCGTATGTACCCAAGAAGCTATAGGTAAATGTATTTCGTATTTTCCCCTTTTTCAGTAGTTTTCCGAAGTTGGGGATTTTTCGTCCAGGGATTTTTTGTCCAATTACCGAGGGTATTATAATAATTGTTATTCTTCTGGAATAAAATATAAATTCATTCATTCATTTGTTGGGATCAGCAGTACCCAGTGAACCGTCGATCCGAATATGCGCCGAGCCTCCGGTTGGATTCGGGGAACTGCGCCTCGGACCCCTTCAAATCCAAACATGAACCAAGAAGCAAGTCGACATTGTACCCTGCAGGTCTCGCTTCCGTAGAAACCGCCTAGCAACGGACCCTCATTTCACAACTTTTAGATTTCTTATTCACCTTCAACATCACCCGTATAACTTGTTAGTTTCAAATAGGATTACCAGATGAAAACTTTCAAAACCAGGACATCTAGCTTTAAAAAAAGGACAAACCAAGGACGCTTACTCGAAAAAAAGGACGATTACAAAACGCTGCAAATTCTTTCACTGGGGTTTATTATTCAATTGGCTTGCGTTCATGATTTGAATTTCTACTAAGCTTTGAGTGTGCGTGTTTCACAGGGTAGAGCGATTGTTGAATTTCAGGAGGCACACAAATATGATCAACTGATCAATCCAAATATGTAGGTATTTTTTTTGAGAACAGATTTACGTGCTCCATGCATATCTCCTGAAATTCAATAATCGCTCTATCCTGTGAAACGCGCACACTCCAAAGCTTAGTAGAAATTCAAATAATGAACGCAAGCCAATTGAATAATAAACCCCAGTGAAAGAAATTGCAGGTTTTTTGGAAGAGGTACCTACTTCAGCAAGTAGTTTGGGCTCTTTCATAACCATTTTGTAGAAATCGCTAAATAGCATTTTTGTATTATACTCAAGAGCGACAATCCACTTAAATAAGCATATCAAACTGGCATTATCTCTAATAAGCGCTTTAGGAATTTTCGTAAACGATTGGGCAATGCAGAAAGTGTCACGTCCATTATGCCTTCCTATCGCAAAATATTCTCGCATTCGTTCTTGTTTGTCAGTTATCTAATTGTCGAAGATAATAACTGAATTTTTATTCTGAGAAAATGAAAAAAATTACCAAGTACGTACATTGAAAATGCCTATGCTAATGTAGGTATGTACATACCTGTGAATGTATATTATGCACACAAAATACAGAACTTTGTAAATAACAGTAGGTATGATAATTTGGTTACTAGATTGGATAACATTATTTTTACTGCCTAATTGAACTGTGTTGAACTGCTGTATTTTTATATACCTACCTTATTACCATAATAATTATGATTTATTTACAATTATTGTAAACAACACTGTACATATATGTTTGAAGAATTAAACCATTTTGAATCGTCCATCTACCAATAGATCAACTGACTAACCCATTCTTCTAAGGAAATACTTTGAAACGGGATATGAATCGGGTACGGGTACATTATATGAGTGACCGGGTGGTCGGTGAGCACCCGTGACGTCACCGGTCTGAGATGGTCCGCGGGTGACCCCTACCGTGTAGTTAAGCTTCCGTGAGTTTATCCTTGAGCTCAACGCGGAGCGCCGGTGGAAGTGGTGATTCAGTGACGTCACAGGCCGGAGCCTCTCGTTACGTGGCCACTACCGCCCTGTGTAGCAGCCGGCCTCTACGTGACGGAGGCTCCGCCCTGGGTAGCAACCGCGTTTCTTCCCGCCTTCTTGGAAGCGCGTGAGGGGGACAAACTCAGCCAAAATTCTCGGAACTCAAAGTGCGTGTAGGGCTGCTGCGCACAAGGCCTGCGCAGTAAGACTTTCAGGACGCCAGTTCTCCGTAACCATTTCCCCCTCAGTCTTCCGTCGGTCGTGCTTGTGGTAGGTTGTGCGGTGCTGTGATCTTTCAACTGCAAAATGCTTGCAATTTGATTTTCCCTCGAATTCGGTACGCGTTTCCGCGATCGGCAGTGTAGGTCAAAGGCAATCGTTACGATGTGAAATTGTGTTGTGAATTGTTCATTTCCTCCTTGAAATCTTCTCTTCAACTATCGTCCATCATCGACATCACCCTCGTCACTTCAATTCGCAAGTAAGTAAACCATAAACATTTTAGCATCTTAGTAAGTTAAACATCGCAGTTCACCTGCGGAAATAGCTCAGATCAAATTTAAATCTAGTCAACGTATAGTCTTCTTCATCACTATTCAACTCCATTATTTCGTAGATCAACAAATCACACTACAACGGAACATTACATCACTTAGGAATCAGAGTAGGTACATCCATTAGGGGCCGCACCTACCGACTTTTTTGGAAATTTAGGAAAATAAACTGGGGTGACCTATTTTTGTCGTCGCTGCCCCGCCATTAGAGATATTCCGATATTATCGATATTTCCGAAGTTAAATCGGTACTAGCTGATCCGGCAAACGTTGTTTTGCCTTATGAATTATTTCTAGTCTAATATATGAAAATGTCAAACTGTTGGTTACCGACCTCAGAAACGAGAATAGGTAACACCTCCTTCATCAGACCGTCGCCATATTGAATAACCAGAAGTCTTCTATCCATATAGGCAGAAATATGGTACCCCGTCTAGGGGTGGGACATCGATATGTCCTCCAATATCGCGGGAAAACATCGATGTTTTCCATATCGGTGTCCTAATTAGTTAACGGTATTACACGCTACTACCGATCGTTTCTTGTTATGTTAGTATTTGTTAGTATTCTTATTAGTTTTATTCGTTCGTTCATGATTCCATAAAGATGTCTCCATGGTGGCGTTTATACATGTTGGTTACCAGATGGAAAAACGCGAATGGAGGACTCAGAACAAAACATCCAAGAGAGGACAAATTTTTCAAGATTAAAAAAATCATAAATAACTTCAACTTTATTCAAACATTTATCATCTCTCTCTTTTTTCAGATAATTATCATCACATAATTCATATCACATTTTGTGAAAACCATCTATCACATTAATTGAAATAACCACCTAACCAAATCACGATCAAATCACTAAAATCCATATATTTTTCAGACCCCCCAATTTTCCTATTTATCTGCTCATTTGTTAAAGCCAACTTATAGAATTGGTCACATGTCATCCCCTTCATTCGTTTTTTCTTTTTGTTGGAAAACTCCGGGAGAACATTTCAGTTCAAAGAGGACAGGAGGACACAGTCGTAAATGTCCTCCCAAAGGATACCATCTGGTAACCCTACTCTAGACTGATTTTTCTGGGGGGGCTAACGGGCTATAGCGCCCGTTATATATATATATAAATATTAAATTTTAATATATAGGTACATAACATATATTTTTTACCACACTACTGTGTAATTACCTGTTTTCTATTCGTGTTTATCACCTGAGAAAATCCATCATTACATCGTTTACTACAGTAAAACAATGTTTACTATTGTTAATTTTGTGATATAAACATAGGCTATAGGCTATCTGGCTGAGGCAACAATTCGACCTGAGAATTCGATTGGTAGCTAGGTTGTGTATGGTTGTGTACTGCGTAAATATGTAATCGCCGTAATTTAAACTAATAGTTAATCTTACAATTACTGTTTGTGGTGGCTAAGCCCCCCCAAGCTCCCCCCTTTAGCCGCCTATGCGTTTATATCAGAAGACCAACGCCAAGTCTGCCAGATGCAATATCTGTGGGAGTGAAATTATGAGGAATATTGACGCAAAATCGACTATTATATTTATTGGGAAATGATCATTTTATAGGTTTTTCAACGTTGAAGAAGAAAGTAATAAATGTTCCAATCATGCAGCATGACGAAATGAGCAAATTTTCAAAGTAACTAGTTTTGCAGGAGGAAAAATTACGCAAAACCCGACAATTTTATTTTCTGACTTGTGATACCTCATTTTAATTTCAAAATTTGGTAGAAGTTCAGAATATGGGGCCCTTCCTGATAAGACCGTCGTAACCGTCGAATTTCACACCTGAATTTATGGCTTTAAGAGTTGGACGCACAGGAGTCATGGCTTTTTCAATGACATCGGGGTGATCATTTGTAACTACTTCCATCATGATATCCGAAAAGTCCGCCACAATTCCCTGTTTTCTGGGTTCGAAATTAGAATCACTAGATTAGTGATTCTAGGATCACTAGACATTAGAATGTCCACTTTTTTATTACGTCAGCTCTTGTGTAAGGTTGGCCGCCGACGTATCATTTTCTCGCAAACAAACGTTCAATTCACTTTGCTCCTCCTGAGAATCTTCATCTTAACGTAGTTTAGTTTCCGTGCTTCAGGCCAGTGGGAGAAGTTCACTCTGTGAAGGAATTGGACCTGCAGCTCGCTTTGCAGTTCACCGCTATCTCGCGGCTAGGCCGTCAAGCCTCTAATTCCTTCGTCTGCCGTCAGAATTCGGTAGATGACAGTCATCTCTCTTCTCCACTGGATGGTGCGTATCAGAGGGACGAGTTCCCTCACTGGCCGGCAGTCTGCGCTAGTTATAATGAAACCTGTAGTTATGTATACTCCCCCGAGAGCGCTGCACTGTTCTGTTATCATGCTCTTATCATGCTTCACTCAGTCATCATTTCCTTTTCTCTTTTCTGATGTTTTTATTTTACTTATTAGGCATTATTTTTCAGTGAAATTTCCTTTTGAGAAAATTTGTGGGGGGGTTTGCAAACTAGGCAAGGTAGGCACCTCCGTTTAGGAATATCTAGGCAAACGAAATGATGTAAGCAAATGGAAGCTATAAAGTAATGAAATTTGGCACACCCTTGGCTTTTTTAATGACAATAATGAGGTAGGTATCATATTCCTAATATTTTGTCACGCTAAGTCGGATACAGCTGGTCCCACTTCACCAGTCGTAGGTACCCTGTACTGCAGTGATCTCTACCTGGGGGTCTTGGATAGGGATGTAGCAATACTAGTTACTGATAATATATGATAATGGAATCTATTCTTTGCAATTCAGTCAGCTTTCTAGCGGTCAAGTGTACTGTTGCGATTTCATGGAGAAATTCACGTTAGAAGGCGAAAAAAAACTTGTTCGTTTACACAAAAATCGAAAGTTTTCATGAAAAAACGTTCCCCCCACTTCCTAATGACTTCGTCGTCAAAATCCATGTAATTTTCCTCGCTGACCTTCTGCTTCCTACCTATCAATTAAATTATTATTACTACTTCAATTTCTTCTTCCCGTACCTTCTCTTTTATTTATATCTACATGACAATGGGGTACATGGTGGGTCTCAAACCGAGTAAGGGGATATGAATGAAAAAACGCTGCAAATTCTTTCACTGGGGTTTGTTATTCATGATGATGGGGCTTGCATTCATGATTTGAGTTTCTACTGAGCTTTGGAGTGTGCGTGTTTCACAGGTGATAGAGCGATTATTGAATTTCAGGAGGCACACAATTATGTGTGATCAATCCAAATAGGTATTTTGGTTGAGAACCGATTTACGTGCTCTATGCATATCTCCTGAGATTCAATAATCGCTCTATCACCTGTGAAACACGCACACTCCAAAGCTTAGTTGAAATTCAAATCAAATCAATGCAAGCCAAATGAATGAAATTGAATAATAAACCCTCCTTCGTCAAGTGAAAGAATTTGCAGTGCTTCAACCCTGCAGTAACACCAAGTAGGACAAAGGGCCTGTTCGTTTCAGCACTGTAGTGGGTGAACCCTCTATCTTTCTTCCTTCTCTTTACCCATGCCAACTCTCTCACACTGAATTCCTTCAGAACGGATGTGCCCTTCTGTTGTTTCTGTAAGGTTTCATCCAGTTGGGCTGCAAGATTAGGCTTCAGACGGGACAACCGAGTACGGACAAACATCAGCATCGTTGTTGATCGATTTGGCGAGATATGTATAGATGTCCTGTTGGAGAAGAGATATTCTGCTAATCGTGCTTGTAGATTACCATCACATTTAGATGTAGGTACTCATTCCTTGCTTGAACGTCCGCAATGCTCTCTCAGCTAGTCCATTTGACTTAGTATGGGGTTGTCCTGACATGCTTGATGTCATTGGTAGTACAGAAGTTAACAAACTGTTGGGATGTAAACTCTGGGCCATTGTCCTAGCAAATTACTCTAGGGGACACCAAAACTTCCAAAGATCTCGGCTAAAGCTGAAATTGTCCTATCAGTAGTGTGTTGTTTCATGGGGCCGACCTCCTGCCACTTTCTAGTTGCATCTACAACAATTAGCCAACTATGACCCTCAACAATATCATTCTGCTGGTTTCAATTGGCTTTTTTCGTGACTGCTTGTAGAATACTAACACATTTACATGTAGGTACTCATTCTTTGCTTGAACGTCCGCAATGCTCTCTCAGCTAGTCCATTTGACTTAGGATGGTATGGGGTTGTCCTGACATGCTTGATATTGTTGGTAGCACAGAAGTTAACAAACTGTTGGGATGTAAACTCTGGGCCATTGTCCTAACAAATTACTCCAGGGACGCCAAACCTTGCGAAGATCTCGTCTAAAGCTGAAATTGTCCTATCAGTAGTGTGTTGTTTCATGGGGCCGACCTCCTGCCACTTTCTAGTTGCATCTACAACAATTAGCCAACTATGACCCTCAACAATATCATTCTGCTGGTTTCAATTTGCTTTTTTCGTGTCTGCTATTTTAGCTTTACCTACGTGACGGATGTGCCCTATTACTGATCTCCGTGAATGGGCGGATTTAGGTCAACATTTTTGGGGGTGTCCAGTGCCCCAGTTTGGGGGGCATGGAATACCCTCGTTTTAAAAACGTGTTTTCAAGCTATCTGATGCACATTAAACTGTTACTAGTTTATTATTATTTCATGAAAAATTTTCAAGAAATAGCTTTTTTAATCACCCAAATAAATTAAACAATATGTGTTACTATGAACGTCAATCTAACCTCCGTCTCGTCTGTTCAGTACAAACAGCAACACAGCTGATGTCATCGTCCGTGCGTTCCAACGGTCCAAAACCCGCTGTCCGCGGTCCCGTTCACGGTTTATTTTTACAACATATGGAAAATCCAGAATAGACAAACGTTGTAAAATCTAGTCCAGAATGTAGAAAAGTATAGTTATAGCTACTGTATATTCATAAATACATATTAACCTGTCTTGCAAACAACCACAACCCAACAGATAGCTGACAGCTCTAGTGAAAAATATTATTACAAAAAACACAATATGCATTTTTTTTTACTCAAAAAATCTGTGCGGATCCGTAAATCCGCCCATGTCTCCGTCGTCTACTGACTAATATAAATCTAGCGTAATAATGCTGTTGGACTGATTATGTAAATGAGGACTCGGAGCTCAGGTTCTCGCAGAACTATAAAGGATTATAGCGCTTATGATGACTCACTATCAACCTCCATAAAAGGAAGTAAATTATTGTTTTATCTTATACAATCATGCATCACCCATCCCGCGTTCGACTCTCGCGTGATATTTTTCGCTAAAAAGCACAACTGCAATTCGAACGTTTGCCTTGAATGTTGATACTAATGAGGTGAGAATCTGTCAACCCTTACCTGTGCTGTCAGTGTGGAGATAAGGAGCGAGTAAACAGGAGCGGGTTTGTTTTGAGACCTTTACCGTCCCATCTCGAAGTCTGACAGGTGTTTTTGAAAATATTTTACGATGACTTTTTTTCAACTTGAAACGTATGAGTCTTGACACTGTGGTTCATTCTAAAAACTGGCCAGGATCAAAATAATTTTTTAATAGCAGCCTTTCCAACCAACTACATCATATTCCCACGCCCAACTACCCATCCGCATGAGAATTTCGGTCCTACCCCAAATCTGAATTCTGGAATCGGTATGATACCCAGTATTCATATTTATTGATAAATTCGTAATGACGATTGAAACGGTTGAAGTTACTTACATAAGGAAAACCGCGCGGCTGAGCGTTTGCCCAATACACAGCGGCACATAGCGTCAACGAGATCGTCCACATATTTACGGCTGCCCTCTCGGTTGCCAAATAAGTCAGAATCACGACATGCGGACATTATACCTGTCACGTCGCTTCGTCGAAAATTATTCGTTTACGGCTGTGAAATGTGATCGACGTCAATTTTGGATTTTTACTCCTCCATGAAAGCCGAAACCGGTGGAAGTTTGATTTTCCGATCGCTGGTGACGAAAATAAAGAAGATAAATTCAAGATTATTATGTACTCGTATAATACTGTTAGATAATAGAGCCCCACGGAAATAGAACCACGTCTTACTGGTTACAAAAGAAAAGCAAATTATTCCCCAAGCTTGAAATGTCCATACTAGATAGCTCTTGAAGTGGTGTAAGTTTAATAGATTCGGTCTGCGGTATTCTAATTGCATTTAAAAGTTTATTATAAAAGATGTGGGAACGGAATAGTAGGCACTAGAGTTGTTATAAAAGAAATTCCCATTCCCATTACAAAGTCCCATTTCTTTTGAAGATTATGTGATTGCAATTCCCATTCCAATTCCTGTAATGCTAATTGAAAAATCCAATTACATATTCTGTTTATATTTAAAGGGAATTCTAAAAAACCATTCCACTTACATGTAATCGGAAAAAGAAATCGCAATTTCGATTAACATTGCAGGAACTGGAATGGAGTAATCCTATTACACGCCTGTAATTGGATTACAGGTGAATGGGAGATTTTATGCAGTCTTGGGCAAAATCAAAGCTTTGCCGCGGGTTCTGGTCTGTTCATTACACTTAGGATGAGGATGATAGGTACCTGTGTTCAGGAGAAACGGCCAAATATTATAGTTGGGGGTAGAGATGTCAGAAAATCGATATTTGTGGGCGATATTTTCTATTCCGATTTATCGGCATCAAATGTACACCATCGGATCCGATATTTTTCAGCCGTAAATCATCATACCAACCATATCCTACTTCATATTGCTCAAAACTAATTTCATAATTTCCATTGAAGAATAGCGGAATTAAATCAGATGAGGTAGGCAAATCGTAGGTAAAAAACGCTGCAAATTCTTTCTCTGGGGTTTATTATTCAATTTCATTCATTTGGCTTGCATTAATAATTTGAATGTCTACTAAGCTTTGGAGTGAGCGTGTTTCACAGATGATAGAGCGATTATTGAATTTCAGGAGGCACACAAATATGATCAACTGATCAATCCAAATAGGTATTTTGGTTGAGAACCGATTTAAGTGCTCTATGCATATCTTCATCTAAAGATTTCTTTATTTTCTATTTTATAATGGTGACACTTTGATTGTAACGAGGAAGCTGCTCTGCCATCTCCTTGGCAGTGTATTTTTTAAAAATCTGCTTGGTTTTTCTCCTAGCATTGTGAATATAACCGCGTTGCGCATTAAACACGTGCACAAAATTTGGAATTTATTCTTAAAATTAAAATTGCTAACCATTCTTCAAACCTCTGGATCAGGTTACTTGAAATCATATCGAAGCACCCAAATAAAATGGGTGCAATATTATTCATTCTAACAAGTCTTCCGAAGGAACAATAAAGCATCGCAAACTATAAAATTATGTGAGTAAGAGATTAATTTGTCCGTTTTTAATGTGTGTGATCAAAACTGGACTAATATTTCAGAAACTATTATTTATAGCTCTAATTTTAACTAGGTGTCAGTTGGGCTCATGTAAAACGACTAGTGACATAACCTAGATAGGCACCTACATTACTCAATTTACTTACATAAAATCTCACTTTACTACTTGACATGTAATAAAATAGGAACATTTTGAGACATCAGCGATTTTTCTTAGAAAGTACTGGTGATGCAATGGCTCCGAAAATTTAAAACAATCATTTTCAAACATCTCCTTCATCGAAATTTATTTTGAAGCATTCTGAAATGATTCCGGGATTTCAGCGCTCAAATCATTGCTGTACAAGGTGATCGGTTTAAGAACGACGAAGCTTCAGGGATCGATTCAGCAACTAATTTGCTACAACTTGCCTACATTTGGTTGTATCTAACATGATCGAATATACAAAATTACAAAATTTCCATGTCACAATGTTAGTTACCTCCTCCGAAAGGGGAAAGCACCAGTAGTGAACTTGTTAAGGAAATCTTGTGTGATTGTTTGTGTTACCTCATAAATTTTTAGCTCTCAATTTTTTTTTTAAATTTAATTTTTTTTGTTGGGTATCTATACGTTCTTTGGACATTTTTAATTGAGTTTAATCAAAGGAAACACCAATTTTATAAATGTTTGAAGAAATAGAGTCAAATTTTGTGGAATAACAGAAAACACCAGGTGGTTTTTTTTAACTCCCTGAGGCCTTGGTGGACTTATTGTGTGACCTCCAACTCCTTCCCAGGCACATTTGTCTACCCGACCTGAGCACCCTGCCGCACCGAGCACCCTGCCGCACCGAGCACTGAATGCCCAGTGAACGGCACTTGTACCCATCGTCAGGAGCTGCCTGTGACCCAAGCACTAACTGCCGGGTAATTACTGAGTGGGCATTACCATCCCAGTCTGTTGTGGCGGCCTATTGTCGTCAACCCCAGATAAAGCTGGAAGGTCCACCCTTCCCCACCACGTTTTGGCGAATGAGAGGAGATCCTTTACTTCTCCCGTTTTAATAACCTGGGGATCAACGGAAGCTTGCCCCGTTAGAAAACGCTGTCTTGCCAGCACAGGGCAGTGGTAGATCACATGACACGCAGTCTCATCCTCAGCCCCACAGAACCGGCAGAGGGTAGTGTCAGATTTGCCCATTTTGTGTAGATGGTATTTAAGTGGACAGTGCCCCGTAAAGAGCCCTGTTACTATCTTTCTTCCTTTCTTCCTAGGCTGAGCAGCTCATTAGCTCTCTTCCTGGATAAATCAATAAATTGTTTTGCCTGCCTCTGTCCCCTAACACGGAGCCAGCAGGCAGTAGGTACCCTTCTTACTCTCCCATTTGGAAAGCTCTCCGTTGTGCCCAGGAAGGGTTCTGGACCCACTGGGAGAGAAGCAGCACCTTCCCTAGCTAAGGTGTCCGCTTTTTCGTACCCCTCAACCCCTTGGGCCCAGGGCACCACACCAATGTAACCTTATTGTTACTGGCAAGGGTCTTGAGGTTAGCCAAGCACTCTTGCACCAGCCTCGAGGAGATTGTGAAAGTGGCCAGCGCCTTGAGTGCAGCTTGACTAAACACCAGTACTTAGTGGACAGCTAAAATTTTCAAGTGTTGATGTAGTGGGCACCAGATGACCCAGTAATGAACACGTCGTAGATATCAACAAGACGACGTAAAATCTCGTTTGGATTCATGTATATATCTAATAACTCTTCATTCAAACACATGAAAAAATTGTCGCAAGGCACTGACATCTCAGAAAATATTCAAATATGCTTTAATCTTCAGTAATTAATCTTGTTTTACAACGACCATTCATGATCGATGAAACAAACACGTATTGATTTTAGGATGCAATTAATTCTTTGTACTGTAACTCCAATTAAACAAATAAGTATCTACTTGATAAGAACTTGGTTCCATGGCACTAGGCTACATTTCTTGAAACCATTTGCTTCTAGCAAAAGTGGTGAAAAGTCCTTATTTTTCCATCTAGATTATTTGTGTGGTCTCTCCTCCACTGATGTGCCTTTTCCCTCCGTATGCTTTTCAGGGGAATAAAAACTGAGACATCCAGTGGCTGCTGCAATTGGTTGGAATTCGGGTAGAGAGACCCGAGAATACCCGTTTTCAATTCAAAATTGGCTCACGTCTAGAGTTAAATGTGATGAGTGACCATCAATAAATACAATTACGGCCAGCAGAACTTCGCTTTGAAGTAGCCCTTGGTGGAACACGCTGGCTATGTATTCAGAAACGGATGGATTTTTTCTCTTGAATGAGTTATGGCATGATCTTCCTGGTCGGCCATTTGTGAATTCATTTTCTCTTTTCATATCCCTAAGTAATTTTTTCTGGACTGTCCAGAAGGTCAACTTTACGTACTGGGGAACGCACCGTGGCAGATGCAATGCTACATTTAGTCAAGATTTCTTCTTCATTCTTGCTAAGAAATTTTAATGTTCATCAGACGGATACCCTTTGCTTTGTAATGCAGATATATACTTGAAAAATTGTGTGTTCTTTTAACAGTGGCAGTTGACATTCCTTGATGTACACCGCTTATCCACTTATCCAACTGTTGTTGGGAGTTATTTATTTATTTTTTTTTTCACCGATTGTATTCTTCATGCTCTTTTCTTCTATGCTTTATTGGTTTATTATTCAATAATACACCATTGTAATCACTCTTGAAAAGAAAAATTCTAACCCCCCCTGAAAATTTCATGGTTTACGTTTCAAAGGGTGTAGAATCTAAATTTGCAATGAAAAATTTTCCGTCCATCCGCCGTACGCTTGACGCACGATTTCTCCCAAACGGCTGGAGCAAAAAATCTGAAATTTTCAGGAAAATTCCATGTTGGTCCGACAACGCCCCAATTATTTATCCAGCACTCTCACTTAATTTAAAGTGCCCTTCAAGGGTTGTCAAAGTTTTTGTAAAATCCCTGAAAAATCTCAAAAAAGTCCACCCTAAATGTGGACTTTTTTGAAGAACATTCCACGAGGAATCGAATGAGCCCCTCCCCAGGTCCGTAACTCAAACCATTCCCGATGTCTGGCCCGATTTATGGTGCCAACGTTTGCATCCATTTCACTACATCATTAGGTTACTGATAACCATAAAATCAGCTTTTTTTTTTTTTAGCAAACCTTCTTTCACTGGGTTTTATTATTCAATTGGCTTGCGTTCATGATTTGAATTTCTACTAAGCTTTGGAGTGTGCGTGTTTCACTGGTGATAGAGCGATTATTGAATTTCAGGAGATATGCATAGAGCACGTAAATCTGTTCTCAACCAAAATACCTATTTGGATTGATCAGTTGATCATATTTGTGTGCCTCCTGAAATTCAATAATCGCTGTATCACTTGTGAAACACGCACACTCCAAAGCTTAGTAGAAATTCAAATCATGAATAATAAACCCCAGTGAAAGAATATGCAACGTTTTTTTAAACACCCCAACCTCAATCAATATTAACAAGTTATAACAAACTTGTAGATTCTTCTTTTATAACAAAAGTTGTAACAAACCATGTTTTGGTTTATACTTCCATGATTTTCGCGTGATTTAATTTCGGACAAAACTAATAGGGCCATTTTAGTAAGGTACCCGGGTCGATGATTAATAGGAATAATGACTCATGCAGAGCTGAGGGTCATCGCTTCCCCTTCGCACAAAGCTCAGGTAACAGAGGCGTCGGTCTCAGCTTGAAACTGAGCGAACTCGCCCGCTATCGTACGAAATCCCCACGTTACTGAATATTCGGTTTCAACTTAATCTCCTGAAGAAGAGCTACCTGTCATTCCCAGCATTTTGAAACCTTAGTGATCCAACACTAAAAGAGAAATGGTTGCCAACGTATTTTCTGTGAAAATGAATATGAACTACATCGTACTTTAAATGGTTGGTTTTTGATCGTTCCAATGTTTCAAATATTCATTATTCAACATCATACAGTAGTTGAGACGCTTTTTTTTTCAAACGGGCTCATTTCCACTCGGAGTTTTTTTTGGAAAATGAAAGAAACAAGTCAAAACATGAAGCAAATTTTTCTGGGTTTCCAAATGTTCCCAATTGTATGTATGCAGCACCGTCGATTACACCATAAACTTTAATAAATTTGTCTCATTTTTATTTTGGATATAAACCCGTTTGATGTCAAACGATGGATACAAACCATTTTGAAAAAACCCTGCTAATTCTTTCACTGGGGTTTATTATTCATTTGGCTTGCATTCATGATTTGAATTTCTACTAAGCTTTGGAGTGTGCGTGTTTCACAGGTGATAGAGCGATTATTGAATTTCAGGAGGCACACAAATATGATCAACTGATCAATCCAAATAGGTATTTTGGTTGAGAACCGATTTACGTGCTCTATGCATATCTCCTGAAATTCAATAATCGCTCTATCACCTGTGAAACACGCACACTCCAAAGCTTGGTAGAAATTCAAATCATGAATGCAAGTCAAATGAATGAAATTGAATAATAAACCCTAGTGAAAGAATTTGCAGCGTTTCATGCATATTAGGATGCTTCAACCCGTGTATCGGCTATAAACCCTTTTAGGAGTTCACTCCAGTATCCACATTCACTACATCACTAGGTTACTGCGATCAAAACAAAACAACAAAATTTGTTGTTAACTGTCTAATAATAGCTCATATACACAATTCATAAAATCATAAAAGCTTCTCGCGACGTTTGCATAAGTAGGTACCACGTAGGTATCTGTAAGCATTTACTTAATTAAACTGAAATAAAAAAATAAACTTACCGAATAAGATGGTCAATGAAATAGGTACTAGGAACTAGTTAATTTACCAAGCCTAAATCTCGCGACAAGCTTTTTTTATGAATTAGTATATAGTCTATAAGTATTACCACATTCACTACTTTTTAGCATTTAAATGAAAGCTTTCTTAAAAAGGTTTTTTTTGTTTTAATTTGTTTGCTGAAAATATAATAATAATAAACCAATAAACATCAGGTTGGTATGGAACATTATGTAGCACAGTACTGTCACAATCCATTTATTGGAACAACGCAACATACAATTCAATAATTTGATGAGCGGTAGTGGCAACGCAATGTTATGGGCGATCAGATCCTTTAGAAATAATCTTAGAGCTATACAAACCCAAAGTAAACTGCTACAACGCCTCTTCTGAAACACAAGACGTGCAATGGGATATCAATATTAGTAACAATTCAAACAATTAACAGTTTTGATAATGAGAATCACAAATGTGTACTCGAGTCAAACGGTTTTCTGTTAATGAAGTAAGAACCTATCCAGTTAAATACTTGTATTTTTGTTGATTATGACTGTAAACAAAACATTTCTGTTTTCTTTGGAAACTTAGTTTTAAATTCTGCCTACAGTACCTCTTGTTGTAAAAAAACCTAATTAATTCTGTATTGGTGGGGTTTAAAATTTTATATCGACGGTTTCTATATTTGATAGTGGTTTTAATGAACTTTCATAGAAAACAAAGCTCTAAAAATATTAGAATACGTCAGTTCTGTATGAACTCTAATGCTGCAAATGTCTAAGCATCTAAAGTGTTGAAATTACCTAATTGAAAATCAGCCTTGAGCTGTCAAATATTTATGTTTCATGCAAAAATGTGATCATTGTGTCCTGCTGTACAACTGGGACTTTTTCAAATCGCTAACTCGGGCGAAATCCTCACAGTTAGTCGTGTTCCTAGTTTTGAAATAGTTAACCAGTTAATTCGTTGTCTCACCAATGTTTGGATCGAATAATTGTATTTCTATATAACAATAATCTGGTGGAAGTAAGGTATATGGGTAATTTAAAAAAAAAGGGGCCCATTAGAAAACGCAATTGATGCCGAGGTTTAAAATTCACATGTTCCAAACAAAAACAGATGTAAACAATTCGGAAAAAAGTGCGCTGGAGAGTGTTCTGAGCTTGAATGTTTGTACGTCAAAATTTTGATTTTCTTAATTTGGGGTGGAGTAATTGAATTTAAAAGGCTCAAAAGCGCATACCCTTTTTGTTTCAGACAAAAAATCAAATTTGACAAGTCTCAAAAGTATGGAAAAAGTGTTTGTAAAAATATCTGGAATATGGGTTCTCACAGGATTTTCAACGCAGTTTATCATGGTGACCTTTGTTTTATTGTATTTTCCCCACATTTTTGTTGAGGCTCCAAAAATGTGTTGTCCCCGAAATTCTTCCTCGTTGTGACGACGATTGTGGCAGCCCTGGGATAGAGGGGAAATTTGAAGATCCTCTGTAAGCCACACTGGATACCAGGAGCTGCCAAACTGGCAGTTGTGGTTAACGCACTACCTTTTGATTCTTCCCCATTGTGACAACGCTCTATTTCTTCTTCACGATGAGGATGAAAACCGTCACCACTAATACAAAAAGCGTTAGGAAAGTGGCAGAAAAAAGTTGAGATCGTTATCTACCGTTTTATGCATGTAAGCCTACCATTGGATGCAGAGAAACATGCCTCTGCCTTACCTTCTTATGCCAGCAACATATTACTACTTTTTTTCGTGATTTTATTTATTGCAACTGATTGTAGGATACATCATCTAGCAAAATTTTGTCTCATTAATGGATACGATGTACCTACAGGGTGAGATTTCAACAAACCAACCCTAGTTCAGAGTATCACACTTTCAACTTTAACACACGTCACTATAACTTGCAAGCACGATCAAATCCAGTGGCTTGTTTAAACTTCGAGGCGCCGCCGTTCATTCGTTGTCCAAAACGTTCATTCATTCATTCATTCATTATTGGATGATTTCGTTGACTGTTTCCATGCCTCTGAATGTCATCATTTCGTGCCAGCAACATATTACTCAGGATTTTGTTCTGACAAGTTTGTATTTTCTTTATTAGCAACTTTTTGGCGCATACATCATCTCGCAATATTTTATCCATAAATGTTTGTAGATGTAACATGTACAGGGTACATTTCTGTATTTAATCTTCACAGTTCCTCCTTTTTCTTCTCGTGTTAACTGGAACACACTTCAGATAACTTGCACAGTGTCAATCAAATCCAGTGGCCGGTAATAATTTGGAGCAGACACCATTTAAGTTTATTCCAAAACGTTGACATTTTTTTGTTCTTTACGTTAAACATTCAGTTTACGAAGTTGACATTATCGACGACGATGAAAGTCTGCATTGTGACGACGAAGTTCCTGAATGTCGTCCTCATTAGCTGTCCCTGTTGTGAGTTTGAATTTAAAATTTAACTCAGCCAGAAAAGCTTTTGTCGAAACGGCCCTTTCGAGACAGGGAAAACATTTATTAATTTGGGAGAAACTTGGCAAGGAATACACGTTTGAAGGGAGAACAAACCAAAGAAGAACGAAAATTCACAATGAGGGCAAATTTGAAAAAAGGTAGAATTTTGTAACTCTAGGAACATTTTTAAATTCTCGCTGGTGTACTAATAGGAATATCCGAGGGTTTAGCTTCGCTGAGGACACGGTATTCCAATTTATTCAGCCACTGGACCTTGAAAAAATGCCGTCTCCATCGGGACACGAAATTTTGGGTTACTCCGTTTGATAATTTATTGACCGGACAAGAGTTGAGGAACTCGCAGGAGTCAACTGGAATTAGTAGCTAACATAGTAAGCAACTTCCAACAGAGTTGGACAAGTCAAAAGAATGAAATTCATTCGGCAGAGAAATTCGATGCCCAGACCGGGAGTGGGACCCTTCTTTTTGAAAATGACCATACGTATTACACAACTTTCCAGGTAATTATCAATGGAGAACGCTATTTATATAGACCTTCAGATAAGTTACTTGTTTTTAAACTAATTTTTGCTTGAAAAAACTTATTAGAAAACAATAAAAACGTGATTCACCCGTGATCCATTTCATGATTCGACTCAATTTTCGCGGAATAATAACCGAAATTTGTTTATTTCGCGTGAAAAATCATCATTTATGCCGACCTTAAACTCAGATTAAGATGATTGGATGTTCTTCGGTACTCCCCCCATTTTCAAACGCTCGTCGCTTCATCAAATTCAAACAAAAAGTTGATGTTGAGGTGTTTTTTGGAAACGTAAGTTTGTCTAGTTTCATGTCTAGTGAACCTCATACCAGAATTAGATAGTAATCTGAATTATTCAATCGAAAAATTGGGGGGGGGGGGGGGAGAACTAGTGCCATGTGACTCCCCCCTGCTTGAAAACTACTAACTCTTAACTTTCGATCAAAGGATTTCCTCGCTCCATCACTCACACCTGTACGTCCCCTAACACCCCTTCCTGTGAATTCCTTTTTACAGATAAGTTCTCACCAGAATTGCGACTTCCACCCCTTCCACAAATTTCACAGAGAAAGGCTGATAACATGTCAAGGATTTGTATAAAAATTATTTTATTGTGATGTTTTTATGATGTTATTTTCCCTGCAGCCATTTCACCGAGTCTTCTTCCTCCCTGAAATCTTCTATAGCGCTCTGAAATTCCACATTTTTGAAGACAGTTCGGTAGGTGACGTGAACGCTTTGAAAGAGGAACAACTGACGAAGAAATCAAGAGCCGCCAGTAGTTCGAAACTTTCACGATAGGACAAACCTCCTAAAATATTACAAACCCTCGCCTTCCGTTCAAGGTTCATAACGTTTTCAAACCCCGTGAAGGTAAACGGTAAATATCAACCAGTAATCTTGCCTATCCCTAAACAACAACTCACAGGAACGGTGGTGTGAGGACGTGCAGGTATGAGATATAGAGCGATGAAATCCTGTGATCAAAAGTGATAGAGGTTGAGATGGCTGATGTAGTCTTCTAGACGAGAAGCATTCAGTTTTGACATCAAACACTTCGATAAATGATTTTTTCATGGTGAATTTGGCTTTTACAAAGTTGATTGCTTATGAACACACACATCAAAAAGTGGACGAGCTAAAGTTTCCAAAAATCACCTCAACATCAAATTTTGTTAGAATTTCGTGAAAATAAGGGGATTCATGTGTTCATTTTCCACTTGATCACTAAAGAAGGTTTCAGTCTCCTATTTTTGCATTTTTCAACCAGACCTCGAAAATTAATCCCCTAAGAATCTGAAAACAGGCGCCTAAAATAAAAAATGGACGAAATAAACCAATTTCGGTCATTATAAAAAATTCAAATAAAAAAAACGGATAGCATTGAATCAGCGTCCATGCCACACTTGAGAGTTCGTCATCATCTACTATTTGACGCAACTTTTAGGTGGTTGAGCGGGTTGAGAGGTCAGATTTTCATGAAATTTTGGGTAGAATCTGAATCTGCTATGAAAAATTGGGGTTCCCATTTGAAATAAGAAAGTTAGTGTCACTTGCGTAAGAAAATTATGAAGATTTGTAAAAGAAAAAAAAAATGTATTCACTCCTATTTGGACGATTTTAGGAGGTTGGGGGGGGGGGGGGGGGCAACTATTTAGGAGAATCACGACTGTTCTTGTTCAATTACCACCACATTTCGGTTATTCAATTCTATTTTTCATGCAAATTCCCAATAGGTGGTTAATTTCATCTTGTTATTCCCCCTTCCACAATTTATTTTCTCTTGGCTTCAATTAGTTCACTTATTAGGTAATAGATAATATTAGAGACGATGTGTCCCCCTCACCCTTTGTGTCGGGGTCTCCATCGTCGCATACCGACTGAAAAAACACCGTTCCTCTCGTCTTTTAGCACTGTCCCGGGACTTCCTTTTGGCATTACTTCGGGACAATCCCCTTTTTAACCTCGTGAGGGTTCCTCCTGGTCTTCACTACTTCTACCCTGGCTCATTCCCAGCTTATGTTCACTCCCTTCTCTTTGAGTACCATAGTGATATACGTGCTGACTGTACTCCAGTTCTCCACAGATTGTATCATCTTTTCTACTACTTTCTGGGCTAAAATCACCTATTACTCCAACCACTTCCTGCCTTAGCTGCTGCCATTTTGGGCGTATAAAGAATGTGTGCTCTGCATCATCGTCCCCCATCCGGCAGTTCACACACCTTGCCTCGGAAGTCATCCTTATTTTCTTTAGGAACGACCGATAATAACCATGCCCCGTCAGGGACTGGGTTGAATAGAAATTAACGTCGCCCTGTTTCCTCTCCGTCCATTTTTGCACTTCCCCGATCAGACGTGCCGTCCACCTTCCCCGGGTTCCAGCTGCCCATCTCTGCTGCCATTTGCGCAGAGTTTCTGCTCTCTCCTCTTTTTTTACTTCTCTGGCCGCATGTTCTTGCTTTCTGGCATGAACCCGCGATTGACGGCATGAGCGGCCCCGCTCGTACAAGTACCCCTTATAAGAAACGATTTGGACATACTTGGGTAAGGTAACCGTTTATTAACATCATATCTCGGTTTCCACGCTAACTTTTCGTTAACAAGGCTACTTCGGGTTCCATCTTCACTCGGATTTCTTCCAGTCATTGGGTTCAACTGGCCTGCGGGCCTTCGCTCGAGCGGGGCCGATCGTACCATTTCTGATCTGTGCCCTTAGACCAGGCGGGGCCGCTCGTACATGCCTATGACTCCAAAACATCGCCTTCCCTCCGTACAAGTACCCGAACCCGCTTCCTCTCATCAGCCAAAAGGTCGATTGGTACAACACCTGCAAAAACCTGGGCTGCTGGTCCAGACACAGTCCGATAGGCATTGCAGATGCGCAAGGCACCCCTAATTTGGACCGCCTCCATCCTAGAGGCGTACTTTTAATATCTCAGCGCCTCTCCCCAGATTTCCGCCCCATAGTATTAGATATTGACCCAACTTGAAAACAGACTTACTACTGCACGAAGGTGGATGGCTTCTTAGCATGGTAGACGTGTAGATTGTAACTGTCCATACCAGGAAACAAGTTTCTCCGGGTTCTTTCTCGTACGTTAATTTGAATTGATTCGTTAACAATGAATTCTGGGGAAGATGAAAAACAATTACAATCGTATCCATGTTATTAAATACATAAACACACATATTCGTATTTACAGGGTGTATCCGATAAGGCGCGCAGTACTTCACCCACGTATTTTACAACCAATTTCCAACAAAAAGTGCCTCATAGCATTTTTTTATCTCGCTTAGTTTTTGAGTTATTTCACTTCTAACTTTTTTTCGTGTTTCCGACGTTGTCTCAGCAAAAAAAAAAAAAATATTTGAGAATACCGTTGGAAAGTGCGTTAAATTTCTATCTTTCAAGCGTCTAACGATTTGTTTTTGCTGACATCTAGTTGGCAAAAAATCACTCTACAGAGCATACTTCAAGAAAATTAGAAAAAATGAGTTATTTCAAACGTTCAGTACTCCACATTAATCTGCATTTGATCAGGTGCCTGTAGTTTAAACAATGCGGCAAAAAGTCAGCTTTCGAATGGTATATCAAAAACAATTTTTACTATTTAATTTGATCGAGAAAATCTCGTTTGAGTGCGAAAAACAGCGAAGCAAGTCGAGGTTTTTGACGCTTGGTAATGGGTTTCAAATAAGTAGGTAGGCATTTTTACGAACAAAAATAATCTGTTTTATCTTCTAAGGTGCAGTTTTGAATTTTTGCAAGTATTTTCTAATACGTAATTACAGTAAATTTTCAAAATGGCCTCCATTCTGTTGAATCCACAAATGTGTTCTTTTGCGTTCTCGTCAGTTTTGTTTCATTTCATCTCCGCAATCCATTATTCTTTGATCTCTTGACTCAGTCCTGATGATATGCCACTAGTGGAAAGAATGAATCTCTGGTTTCAAATGGACGGGTGTCCTTCCCACAGAACTCGAGGAGTAAGGGAACCACCAACTTTGAAAACACGTTAGAAACTGAAACCCCCTGTTCGTCGTAATGCACATTAAAAGAAAAATAATTTTCCACTCAACGTTAGGACAATATTTTGGACGATTTTGGTTTATTATTCAATAATGACCCATTGTAATCGCTCTTGAAAGAAAAAAAAAAAAAAAAAAAAAATGCTAACCCCCCCTGAAAATTGTATGGTTTACGTTTCAAAGGATGTAGAATCCAAATCTGCAATAAAAATTTTCCTTCCGAACACCATTTCTCCTAAACGGCTGGAGCGAAAAATCTGAAATTTTCAGGAATAATCCATGTTGGTCCGACGACGCCCCAATTCTTGAGCCAGCTCTCTCACTTAATTTAAAGTGCCCTTTAAGGGTTGACAGTTTTGTAAAATCCCTTAAAACCTCATAAAAAGTCAAGGCGGCCTAAATTTGGACTTTTGTTTTTAAGAACTAGCCATGAGGAATCGAATGAGTTCCTCCCCAGGTCCGTAGCTCAAACCATTCCCGGTGTATGGCCCGATTTATGGTGCCAACATTTGCATCCACATTCAATACACCACTAGGTGACAACGTTTTTTTTTTTTTTTTTTGATTGCAGTAACTTAGTGATGTAGTGAATGTGGATACTGGAGTGAACTCCTAAAAGGGTTTACAGCCGATACAAGCATTCTGATATGCATGCTCTGTCTTACGAAATTTAAAATTTTCAAATAGAATATTTTTCAATTGTAATCGCTCTTTAAAAAACGCTGCAAATTCTTTCACTGGGTTTATTATTCACTGATTCATGATTTGAATTTCTACTAAGCTTTGGAGTGTGCGTTCTTCACAGGTGATAGAGCGATTATTGAATTTCAGGAGATGTGCATAGAGCACTTAAATCGGTTCTCAACCAAAATACCTATTTTGATTGATCAGTTAATCATATTTGTGTGCCTCCTGAAATTCAATAATCGCTCTATCACCTGTGAAACACGCACACTCCAAAGCTTAGTAGAAATTCAAATCATGAATCATTGAATAACAAACCCCAGTGAAAGAATTTGCAGCGTTTTTCGCTCTCAAACGAGATTTTCTCGACCAAATAAAATAAACAGCTGAACTATCGGCCTTGGTGAACATCACCGAAGTGTTTACTTTATGAGAAAAGCGATGTTCACCTTTGCACGTCTGACCCGAGCTGTCTGCGTAGCCCACTTCAGTTCTCAATTCGAGCAATTTTGGACATGAAGACGACGGTTCCTATCCACCGTTCATGATCCCTAGTTATAGCCTACACAAATGGTCACAATCGCTAATCTAATCGTGAGGCATCAAGTTTTGCAATCGTACAGCGTTTTCGGAAGATTCTATAAACTTCACTCATAAACGAATTGATGAGACACAAATTAGATTTACTATACCTGTTTGTAGAGTGAAATAATTGTCACGTCGTCCAAGGTTAGGTTGTTGATTGCCAGCACTTTTCTTATCTCTGTCAAGTATTTGGGGTGTTCATGGGGAACTAAGGTGTCCATCTGTAACAATATTGTTGCATAAATTAGTCCTTTGGTTGATTAGTAAGCAATGACATTAACTTTACAAAACATAAAACTTTACTGCATCAATATCATGTTACGTGTAAGTGACCCAGTTGAGAGAATCGTCGTAATTTTCATTGGGGTCATACTCATATCTATCATTGGACCCTTTGATATACCCGGCCATTAGACTGGTTTTTTGCCTACCCCCCCTTAAAAAATGCTGCGAATTCTTTCACTGGGGTTTATTATTCAATTGCCTTGCGTTCATGATTTGAATTTATACTAAGCTTTGGAGTGTGCGTGTTTCACAGGTGATAGAGCGATTATTGAATTTCAGGAGGCACACGAATATGATCAACTGATCAATCCAAATAGGTATTTTGGTTGAGAACAGATTCACGTGCTTTATGCATATCTCGAACGTAAACCATGAAATTCTCAGGGGGGTTAAATTTTTTTTTTTCAAGAGCGATTACAATTTATTGAATAATAAACAAAACGTATTCGGTTTTTATTGTTTGTAACCTAGTGATGTCGGAAGTGAATGTGGATACTGGATCATTAATTATTCAGAAAATTACAATGGTTTATTATTGAATAAATAAACCAAAACGTATTCGGTTCAACTCGGAAAATTTTCCTGAAAGGAATACGATTGTAACAATATAATGTACCTATTGCAACTACTAAAATAAACAACTTTGAATTAAAGTCAGAAAATGTCACGACCGAATGTTTTCAAGTAAGTCGTGTTTTGAAAAGGAAAACGAGGAGTTGATTAAATGTCGATGAACGAAAATTCACTATTACATAAGAGTCTTCAGTGTATTATTATGTTTTAATTATATCTAATAGTTTGATAAAAACTCCTCAAAGTTTGGATAAAAGTCATTACGAGTGTTACCAGCCGTTCTGGCAACACTGTTCATTGAAAATGGCGGGAAAGAACCTCGAGACGTCTCCTTGTGGTTCCTGATGTGAGTCGAGTTGAGGCAGAAAAAAGCTGGCAAGAGAGCATCATGTAGTTCCCCAAAAAACATTTGATGTCACAAAAATTAACCATCACGAGTGTTACCTTTGTTGCATCAATAGTACTCGATTAAAATTGTGAATTATAATGGAAAACGGAGAAGCTTAAGGACACCCTTTCGGAGCTATCATCTCATATCCGTCCAACACTTGGTTAGGTCAGAAATAGTGTTACCATGTGAAAACATCATGAGTGTTACTCATGATTCAACAGGATTGATTCAAAATTCAACAGGGTTTCGCAATTGTGCTAAAATAGGTATTTCCACTATTTTTCGTGAAAAATTGTATTTTTTATCAAAAGTCGAGTGTAACCGTAGATAGTGTTTTGTACTCGAAACATTTCCAAACCAATTGGTGAGTCATGCGATATCATTTTGAATGTAGTTAAGGGCCAGAAAGGCTTTTTGGGTGGTTTTCTGAGCTTGAAGACGAGTACAATTGAGCGATTTGCTCCTTGCAGCCTCTCCCTAGTACAACAGCTCTCGTGACAAAAGTCCTTTTAAATGAAAAAAGTTCAAAATTTAAAAAAAGTACTGGTACTGGAAATTCTGACAACCTCCACTCACGTTTGTTGTCTTGAATATCGGATACTCTATCAACATCTATGTCAGAATATAGATTCTATCCTAATCCCCATCTAATTTAATCTATACTTAACCCACCTTAAATGTTCCAGGAAAACAAAAAGGTCAAATAATGTGAGAATGACCCAAAAAACATGCAGATTCAATGCCAAAACTGACTTTTTTTTGTCCAAAAATAATGATTTTACAATGGGTGATCTATAACTTACTACGCTCCCTGTATATGAGATTTGGTCGTATAAAACCATATCAATATCACGCTGGAAGTGCCCTGATTGATGATGATCATATAAAATTTGATTGAAGTTACTTACGAACGGGATACTGCGTTTTTGTGCATCAACGTACACCAATGTAGTACACAGCAGAACTAAGATTCGCCACATCTTTAGCGGCAACGTTACGATCTTTGAATGGTAAAAAACAAGATTGCCAGTTGGGTTATATTTCGTTTTATTCAACATAATCCAGAGCTCAATGGAATTTTATTGAAACCACTTCCGATTTCTTTAGATACAAGTAACCCGATACGGCTTGCAATTCGAATGGGACATTCAACCAAGAATCAACATTAGGATGTACCCTTTTAGTTTCTAATCCATATCATTGATGATGAGTTGTTATACTTATCACAAAGAAGGCCCACACCACAACGACCACGACAACGCCCCATTTCTTTATCCAGCTCTCTCACTTGAATTAAAGTGCCCTTTAAGGGTTGTCAAAGTTTTGTAAAATCCCTAAAAACCTCCAAAAAACCAAGGCGGCCTAAATGTGGACTTTTTCGAAGAACTTTCCATGAGGAATCGAATGAGCCCCTTCCCTGGTCTGTAGCTCAAACCATTCCCGATGTATGGCATGATCTTATGCTGCCAACATTCGCATCCACATTCTTTTTTTTTTCAGTAACCTAGTGATGTAGTAATGTGGATGCTGGAGTGAACTCCTAAAAGGGTTTACCTATAGCCGATACACAGGTTAGAGCATTATAATATGCATGAAACGCTGCAAATTCTTTCACTGGGGCTTATTATTCAATTTCAATCATTTGGCTTGCATTCATAATTTGAATTTCTACTAAACTTTGGAGTGTGCGTGTTTCACAAGTGATAGAGCGATTATTGAATTTCAGGAAATATGCATAGGGCAAGTAAATCGGTTCTCAACCAAAATACCTATTTGGATTGATCAGTTGATCATATTTGTGTGCCTCCTGAAATTCAATAATCGTTCCATCACCTGTGAAACACGCACACTCCAAAGCTTAGTCGAAATTTAAATCATGAATGCAAGCCAAATGAATGAAATTGAATAATAAACCCCAGTGAAAGAATTGGCCGTTTTTTACGTTTTCTGCCCCACTATGCCGCACCCGGAAGGTCACGCATTAGTGGAATCTGGTGTGAAAATTTGAAATACTATTCTAAGAAGATAAAAAATGTCTTATCAAAATTCTTATATTTTACTTTTCCACTGCCGAAATATCGCTGCCATTCACCCAACATCCTCATCTCCTCTCTCTATCCATCATCGTCAAGCTCTTCGTCACGTCAAACTGTAAATTATCAAAATTATTCTTTATCCATAGTCTAGCATCTTGAATCTAGCGTCAATAATAGAATTTCTCTTCCCTGCTCTGTCAATTTAAAATTAAGTGGTAACTGAACCTAGCAAAATTTCATTTGAGTCTTATTTGTTGTGTGTACACTTCAATTGCTTCCGAGTCTACCAAGGTAGCGGAAGCATTGTTTTCACTTTCGGAATGTGAAAATTTTTTTGTCTCCAAAATCGAAAATTCCGCTCGCATTTTGCGTTTTAGACCTTTCTGAACCATTTTGGTTCCGTGTCTGTCTGTGTGTCTGTCTGTCTGTCTGTCAGCAAATCCTTGTTACGGGCAAAACTACATGAAGTTATAGTCTATATGATAACAGGTCTGTCTTCTCTGGAAATACCATTTTAGTGTCAAATGTCATTCATCTGGCGGTCATTCACCTGGACTTCCGCTGCAAACTGGAGCCAGATGAATGAATCAAGAGGTAAAAACTTTCATATTATGTGAGTCATTATTATGTGAGATATTATATTTTTTGAAGCTGGGGACGTTTTGTGATGGTATCCTGTGAATGTCTTCATCTTTGTTGTGTTAGGTGAACCATTCGGATTACCCAGAAGACCAGGCCACCGCTTCGGCACCGAAGCCTTTCCTGAATGGTCAACTAGTAATGGATGACTACGTTCTCATAAATTTTCTGGCAAAGAAAATATGTGTTTATTACATAGGTAAAATTATCGCAAAACATTTTCCGGGACATCTAGATGTTTCTTTTCTGAGAAACAAGGGAGACCACTTTCCCTCAAATAAACGATGTCTCGAGCATTGTTCCCTCTGATGTTATTTCGATTTTGTCAAAGCCTAAAATACTCAGCAAAGAACGATTCGTGTTTCACGAAGATTCAATTCCTTTCAAAATTCTTACAGCCAGTCCGAGTCTTAGA
Source organism: Creontiades dilutus (assembly GCA_031894815.1). Classification (NCBI taxonomy): domain Eukaryota; kingdom Metazoa; phylum Arthropoda; class Insecta; order Hemiptera; family Miridae; genus Creontiades; species Creontiades dilutus. Next base: position 251,041 of record JAVIWC010005168.1, on the reverse strand, counting down.
GACTGATCTATTTGTTCCAACTTTCACTACTTGGCCAGACGTTGATTTGCTTCCGAGTTACTAAAGTAACGGCAGCATTGTTTTCATTTCGGAATGTAAAATTTTTTTGTCTCCAAAATCAAAAATTCCACTCGCATTTTGCGTTTTAGACCTTTCTGAACAATTTTGGTTCCGTGTCTGTCTGTCAGCAAATCCTTGTTACGGGCAAAACTACACGAAGTTATAGTCCGATTTTGATGAAATTTTCAGGGATTGTGCGGGTCGGGGTGTAGATAGTCCCTTATAGGTTTCATGACCCCCAGGTCAATAGTAGTCTCTGCGCATGCGCAAATGAAATCCTTGTTACGCGCATAACTCCGGTAGTTCTTGACCAATTTCGATGAAATTTTCAGGGATTGTTCGGTTTGATGAGTAGATGGTCCCCTATGAGTTTCATGACCCCCGGAATAATAGTAGCCTCTGCGCATGCGCGAAAATTGAAATCCTTGCCACAAGCATAACTCCGCTTATATTTTATTTTTAGAAATGTGATAATAATTATTTATTACTTCAGTCATCTATCCATTCAGCGTCAATGTCAAATTTTATCATTAGGTATATTTTATAGTTTGTTCAATAGTTGAACATGCCTACCTTTATTTTCTCAAGTTATGCTCCTGCATAACAATAAATTAACCCTAATTCAATATTTACTTCAAATTGAACGAAGTTCTTTAGTCAATAATAATTTTCAATAATCTATACAGTCATGTTATGGATACGAGGAAGCCACACCCACTTGGCAGACGTTTTTTTAATTGTATACAGGCAGAACTATATTTAGATTGTATATATACCAATATCATTGGTGTTTGGTACTCTAAGAGTGACCCTAAAGAGTGACCTAAAGAGTGACCCTAATTCAATTTTCACAAACTACTACCCAAAATAATCGATCGAATAAATGTTGTTAAGCATTTGGTTCAAAATCAAAACGTACAAAAACAGCAATACGGCAAGCATACCACAAATGTAAAAGAAGTAGAACCAGGCGTTAGTCGTTTTTTCCCTATAAAAACCTAGTTTCCAAGAAAAGCTACGGGAAACGCTGATACTACACCGGCTATTTGGGTCATTCTCATATTATTTTACCTTTTGGTGGTACTGGACCAGTGTGGGACATATTTATATTCATGAATACAAATACGAATATATTCACAGAATACATTATATGTGAATATAAATACGAATACATTCGTATTTACACGTTTGAATATAAATACGTTCGTATTCACAGAATCGAGTGTAAATACAAACGTATTCGTATTCACCTTTGTGAATATGGATACGTTTTGCCCGAACAAAATACCCATCTAACAGGAAATTGGACGCTGAACAAAAATGTTCCATGAATATGATGTTCAAAATGCACTTCTGCATGAAAAACATGTATTCATTTTCACAGGGGTATATAAGAGCAATATGAGGGCAATTCCACGAAATGTTCCCTTTTCTTGTCGCAAGCCATTTCGAGGTGTTCTGATCATAGATACAAATTGATTTTTAGTTGTGCCAAACAGATTTCATTTTTGTTCTTTGAACCCCATTTGACTCAGCAAAATAGCCCTAAGCCATCTTGATCAAAATTTAAATTTAGAAGTCGATTTTTCATTCATCTGGCTGTCCCCAAGAGGTATTCGTCAGGTTTTCAAACGTCCCTTGAAAGTGTGATCACAGTTGGAATTGATTTGCTACTTTTTTTCGTATCCGCCTATCTATAGTAAACAAAAACCAGTGCCCCAAATTCTAACTCAAATTAGGTTAGCTGAGGCACCATTGAGAAGGGCTGTCCTCTCGGTTTTGACTCATTCATCTGGCATCGGATGGGCGAAGAAGTGGAAAATTAAAATGAACGAGGCAAAGTCAATACATGTAGACTTTACCTATAAAAAGGTTAAATACATACCTGTCATACTGGACGGAAAGACCATCCCTTACTCTAACCAAGCAAAGTGCCTTGGGATGACGCTTGATGCCAAATTGAAATGGAAAGAGCATGTCAAGAAAAAGCGGAAGGAGCTTGATATTAGGTATCGAAAAATGTACTGGCTTATGGGCAGACACTCACAGCTGTCAACGTCTAATAAGCTTATGTTGTACAAGCAGGTCCTAAAACCTGTGTGGACCTATGGTGTGCAGTTGTGGGGCTGCACTGCTAATAGCAACAAAAGATGTCAATTCCAGAAATGTACAAACATTCCAGAACCAAGTATTAAGGAACATCGTCGATGCACCTTGGTACATTCGGAACGACAACCTTCATAATGATTTGAAGATCGAGAGTGTCGCTGCCACAATACGGAAAATCGCCGTTAAACACTCTGAACGGCTAAAGGATCACGTCAACGCAGAGGCCGTCCATCTCCTACACATTGACAACCTATTTCGAAGACTAAAAGAAGAAAGCCGTTCGAACTGACACTTGACGTATGAAGTAACTTATCGCGTGTGAAGTGCGAACTAACCATCATTATTAGAACAAAAGAAACTCCTGTTATGTACAAGAGGGCTGCATATTAAATTATGATACTGGAAATAAGTTACTAATAAGTTGTTGAAACTAACTTGATTGTAATTAAAATAAATTAAAAAAAAAAAATTCATCTGGCACCTTGTATTTTGTCGTGTAACTTCCCTGCTGCAAGAGTTGAGGGAATTTTTGTGCAGAAATCGGAACCTCTGGTTTCCCTGTTCCACGTGTGAGATCCATTTTTCTTCAGCTGCCATTCTGGAGGCCTCCAACCTCGAAGACTTGTGCATAAAAGGGTGAGTGTTTTTAATCAGCGTCATTTATCTGGTCTCACTCATTATGACATTTGCTATTTTTAATGATTATGATGAAGTTTTGCACCTAGTTGTCAGTGTTAGCTTAAAAATAATGATAACTGGAAATGTCTTCTCTGGAAATGCCATTTTAACGTAAAATGTCATTCATCTGGACTTCCACTACAAACTGGAGCCAGATGAATGAATCAAGAGGTAAACACTTTCATATTATGTGAGATATTATATTTTTTGAAGCTGGGGACGTTTTGTGATGGTATCCTGTGAATGTCTACTGCTTTGTTGTGTTAGGTGAACCATTTGGATTACCCAGAAGACCAGGCCACCGCTTCGGCACCGAAGCCTTTCCTGAATGGTCAACTAGTAATGGATGACTACGTTCTCATAAATTTTCTGGCAAAGAAAAGATGTGTTTATTACATTGATAAAATTATCGCAAAGCATTTTCCGGGACATCTAAATGTTTGTTTTCTGAGAAACAGGGGAGACCACTTCGTTTTCCCTCAAATAAACGATGTCTCGAGCATTGTTCCCTCTGACGTTATTTCTATTCTTAAAGACTGATTAGAGACTGATCTATTTGTTCCATTACTTTTACTATTTAATTGATTTTTTCAAACATTAGCTTCATTCAAGTTAACCTATCGATTTGTTTTTTTTATTTAGTTGATATTTTTTCATACATTAGCTTCATTCAAGTTAACCTATAACGTTTTTTTTTTTTTTTTAAATATAACCAAACCTTTAGTCGTTAGTCCTGTTACCAAGCTAACAAAATTATTTTTATTTTCCTAAGAGTATTTAAGACTGATTCCTATCAATACGTTACGAAAGGCACACGTTAACCTGAATTTCAGTTCCTGTATTAAGAGTTCCTTTTTTTTCAGTGATATAGGTAGTTGATACTTACGCTTAGCTGGAGTTATTTCCTCCTAACCTACTTAGTAAAATAAAATTAAGCGCCAAATTTTAATTTATTTATGTTTTTATTTGAGAATTATACTAAGATTTGTTTTTATTTGTGTTATAAAATATTTCGAAAACGTCCAAGTTGATTTTCTTCCTTCCAACAGTGAAATCCATATTCTAGGTCATTCATCTGGTTGGATGGTCATTCATCTGGGTGCTGTAAAACTTTGATTGACCATTGCCCTAAAATCAGTGGATGTCTTGTGTGCCCGATTTAAGGCTGTGCGGGTGTACTTTAGTACTGCCCCCCACTTTCAGAACACCGTAGCTTTGCTAAAACATTGCATTTCCCCAAGTTGGTGGGGGTTTTTAGAAACGTCGGAAATCGAACTTTAATCACCTTGGATCATGCTTCGGTAAAAGTTAAGCGAAAATGGGGTTTATTGAATCCAAAAAAAGTGGGGGGCAGTTCTAAAGAATTTCTCCAGTCAAAAACTTTAGTACTGCCCCCCACTTTTTATTGACGAATTTTATAGCCCGCCGATCATTCAACTGTCTTGATAGGTTGATTTGGGTACTACGGTATACCCTGAATCTCATTGAAGCTGGAGTTCAAAAGCCGAGAAGCGACTCGGGCTCTTTCCATACAGGATGAAACAAGAGAAATGTTATCGGTCTTCTTATGCCCCAAGGCAATCTGTACAACCCCTACATGTAGTACATGAACTTGATTTATTAAATCTCTTCTTTCGTTACTGAGTGTTGTTTTCGATCATTTTTCTTGATAAATGCCTTGGGGGGCAGTACTAAAGTTTTTGACTGGGGAAATTCTTTAGTACTGCCCCCCAATTTTTTCGAAACGATTTTATTTGGGTATGATTGCACTGAACACAGTTTTGAATCACAAGGAATAAAAGAGGAGATCCTGAAGTTTCTAAAAACCACCCAGAATATAGGAAACTAAGTTATTATAGTGAAATTATGTCTTTCTGAAAGTGGGGGGCAGTACTAAAGATCACCCGGCTGTGCTAGGCACCTTACCATCAAGAGAAAATCGAAACAAAAATTGGAATGGGAGACATTTTCTCTCTTTTTTTTTCGCTTCGGAAAAAGGGTAACGTTTCGTGGAATAGCCCATAAATACGTTCGTATTCGCAGAATCGAGTGTAAATACGAAGGTATTCGTATTCATACGTGTAAAAACAAATGTACTCGTATGTACACGATGTCGAGGCAGCGAATGAGGCATTCACGCCATTCTATGCCAGCAGTCTCATTATTTTATATAGGAACTACCGTTTTATGGTGTAAATACAAAGCTACTGATATCGTGTTCCACATTGTCTTTTATTGATGCACATTCATCGCTCAAGAGAGACATTTCAGTTTCTGGGTGATTCTCCCATTTCAGACGAAATTGGAGTTTTAAAATCCACATAATAGACGTTCGAAGGAATTTTTTTTCATGAATACCTTCCACTCATTTTATTTATCAGACCTAAAAAAATCCAATTGTAGAAATTTTAAGAAGATTAAATATTCTAATCAAAATCATTATAGAGAGGGAACAACGCAGCATATGAGAGAATAACAGAACGAGTGCTGAAATAATACAGTTTTTATCAACTTGGAAAGCAAAAAAATTGTAAAAGTAGTTCAATTATTGAACAAATTTTGTTATTCAATTTGCAATGCTTAACCGATTTCCGTGATCCTTATTTTGTCGGAAATTTTGATTTTGCTCACAGGAAGGGAGCAAAATCCTTTCGATCGCTGCGGAAGCGAGAATTCTCAATCGATTTTTGGCATTCTCAATCTTAACCAAGAATTTGGTTAATTGAACTTGGTTCATAACTTTCAAATTTGATTATGGAAGGGGATGAATGAAGAAGACGTGTTAAATCGTTATACATCTATATGGGCCCATAAGGAATTACAGCCAGACGGCGCGAGCTATCAAACAATTTCCAGAAATGGTTGGAAAATGCTAAATAAAAAAAGCCAAGTACTGGAGCAACACCTTGTGACAGTTGTAGGTTGTGAGAAACTAGGTAGTTAATAAAATATAATTAAATATAATTAGTTATTTCCGTCAAATCCGTGGATTCATGTAGGAGCCAAGGTGTTCTACACATTCGAAAAAATTCCGAATTTAAAGCAGAAATAGTATGGCAGGCAAGGGCTTGTGACATAAAATCACCCATAATTTTAGAATGACCAATGTCTTTACAAATTCCTACAGTTTTAATATGATTTTGATGAAATTTTCAAAGATTGCACCAGTTAGATGGTGTCCCGTGAGTTTTATTGTTCAGAAATCACTACACAACTCAGAGCACGCGCAAATGTTAAATCTACCAAACATAATTGTTTCAGGTTCTAGTCGCCTGATCGAGCTCAAATTTTTAAGGTAGTCGGGGAAGAATGATATAACAATCTCATGTCAATTTCTACACTATCCTATCGTCATTCTATTCGCTTTAGAATTTACGTGACAGACCCGCACTACGCGTCGACTAACTGTTTGAAGGCGATCTCAGGGGCTGTGTCAACTCAACTTGGCAGACATGTTTTTGTTTGAGCCTAATTTTTCTTTAGTTGTGCAACAAATCTCGGAAATTTTGAATTTTCAACTTTTCAATTTTCCTCTACATATGGTGAAATTAGAAACCCTTAAGTTGGATCAGAATTTTTAATTTCAAAATTCTCCATAAAAGTAATTCCTTCACTCTCGCCGTTATTTCCTCACTCTTCATGAAGTTCTTGGTACGAGGAAATTATAATTCAGATGTTTTATAGAACAATTCTTTGTACCAAATACATTTCAGATGTTTCACGTGACAGTTCTACTTAAGTATCTATAGTTACTGCATCACACCACAAGCAAATGTAGAGTCGGATCATTGAACGTCCTTTAAAAACAGTATTTTACGGAGAGTGTAAATTCAGAAACTCCTCTTCCAATATTCCGATTCGATTCATAGTGTATTTATCACTGTGGAAAGACCTAGTCGAGATCTTTCTTTAAAAAAATGATATAAAATTAGTAGAATTGGTCATTACTCAGAGTGTAATTGAGATAAAAAATGTGACAGGACGTTCTTTTTCATTCAATCACTTTTTGGGGTTTTCAATGGAACCCCCTATCTTCGAACAGTGCCTATACTTTTTCCTTGTGGAGTGCTTGTGGGGAACTGCAGAAAGTAGGAAGATTGGCCTGTCGATTTTGAGAGGAGCAAGCCCTTCTGCCTGCTTTGGAGGTGTGATGCAAAGGTGATTCGAATAGAGTTCAAGTGTTGGAGCATGTGTTGGACTCCACAACTGAAGGTATCAATTCCCCATGACAATTACACCGCTGTTCATCAGGCAGCATTGATCGTTAAAAGAGCGAGTAGCAAGGGATCCAACTTTGGATATCCAGACAACAGCAAATCACTTGCAGCCATTCAGACCAAGTCAAGCCTGGTTAAGGAGTGATGAAAAGGATTTAATGAGTTGGGAAAATACAAGATCACCTTGGATCAATTAGGAGTAGAAGAAAACGAATGTCAAGAGAACAAGAGATTTCATTTGGCAAGCACCACACAAAGCAGAACATCATGCTAGGTTAAAACTAACCTGCGGATACAATTAAGAGGGAACACGATGAGCGCTGAGGAAACAGAGTGGAAAAAAAAATATGGGAAATTGGTGATGAATGCAATGGAATATACCAGGAAAGTGAGACACTTATGAACATGGTGAAACGATCGTGGGTGCTTCAGAAAAATAACTGAACAGGTCCGATGTCCACGCATATGAGAGGAGCATAAAACTGGTGGAGTTTTTATTGTACAGGTTGAAAAACTTTCACAAGGTACCGTGAGCCTTGTACAAGGAGCCGTGAGAAGGATTGATTCTATTGTTCAAAAGTTGATGAAACAGTAAAATGGCCAGAACAATAAACCACATCAAACATAATTTAGAATACACAGGATAGTCTAAAAAGATGGGGTCGTTACCTTTCAGCCTCGAAACTGGCTCATCAGATAATCGGCATAATTTGTCCCGTGGTTGACTTCTCCTGTGCTTCCTTCCTCTTGGCTTACGTTTTCTTCAACGGATTCTACTACCTTCGGCCTTTTTGGTTTTTTGCTTTTCAACTGGTCCTCCTTGCTTTTAGAATCCGTGTCCTCTTGGCTCTCATATCCAACGTCCTCTCGGTGGTTTCTCTTTTTCAGGTGTTTTCTTCTTTTTGACATTTCCTCTGGGCTGTCGTACCCAACGTCCTCTTGGTGGTTTCTCTTTTTCAGGTGTTTTTTGCTTTTTGACTTGGTGTTCATTTGGCTCTTTGGCTGCTCCTCTTGGCTTTTGGACTCAATGTCTTCTTGGCTGGCATACCCAACACCGGCCTTGTGGTGATTTTCCTGTTTCAGGTGTTCTCTGCTTTTTGACTTGGGGTTTATTTTGCTTTTTAACCAGTGAATAGGTTTCTGCAGCCAACCACTATAATTTGGTCCATTGCTTGCTGGTTCTGAGCTTATTATGACTTGTGGGCTCTCAGACTTTTCGTCATGGATTATAGACTCTGTGTCATTTGGGCTTATGGGTTCTACATTCTCTTGGGCGTCAGGCTTAGCAGGGATATTGGGCTTTTTGCTTTTTGACTTGTTCATTTTGCTTTTTGACCAATGAAAAGGGTTCTGCAGCCAACCACTATAATTTGGTCCATTGCTTGCTGGTTCTGAGCTTATTATGACTTGTGGGCTCTCAGACTCTTCGTCATGGATTATGGACTCAGTGTCATTCGGGCTTATGGGTTCTACATTCTCTTGGGTGTCAGGCTCAGCAGGGATATTGGAATGTTTGCTTTTTGACTTGTTCATTTTGCTTTTTGGCCAATGAAAAGGGTTCTGCAGCCAACCACTATAAGTTGATCCATTGTGGTTTGATTCTGAGCTCATTCGGACTTGTGGGCTCTTAGACTCTTCTTGCTCTTGGCTTGTGGATTCTATGTCCCCTTGGCTGTCATAGGCAACGTCCTCTTGGTGGTTCCTTTTTTTCATGTGTTTTATGCTTTTTGACGGATCCTCTTGGCTTTTAGAATCCATGTACTCTGGGCTATTAAGATTTATATCTTCAAGGATATGGGACTCCATGTTTTCCTGGGTGTCATGCTCACCGTCCCCTTTGTGGTTTGCCTTTTTTAGGTGTTTTTTGCTTTTTGACTTGGTGTTCGTTTTGCTTTCTGACATTTCCTCTTTGCTTTTGGAATCCGTGTCCTCTTGGGTGTCATACTCAACATCTTCTTGGTAGGTCCTCTTTTTCAGATGCTTTTTACTTTTTGACTTTTGGTTCGTTTGGCTATTTGACCGTTCCTCATGGCTTTTGAACGCTATGTCTTCTTGGCTGGTATACCCAACAATGTCCTTATGGTGGTTTTCCGGTTTCAGGTGTTCTTTGCTTTTTGACTTAGGGTTTATTTTACTTTTTAACCAATGAATAGGATTCTGCAGCCAACCACTATAATTTGGTCCATTGCTTGCTGGTTCTGAGCTTATTATGACTTGTGGGCTCTCAGGTTCTACATCATTTTGGATGTCAGGCTCAAACTCGGCTGGGATGTTTGGCTTTTTGTTGGTCATTTTCATGTTTGATTTGTTGTTCATTTTGCTTTTTGACCAATGAAAAGGGTTCTGCAACCAACCACTATAAGTTGATCCATTGCTGTTTGGTTCTGAGCTCATTTTGACTTGTGGGCTCTCAGACTGTTCTTGCTCTTGGGTTGTGGATTCTACGTCCTCTTGGCTGTCATAGGCAACGTCCTCTTGGTGGTTTCTTTTTTTCATGTGTTTTTTGCTTTTGGACGGATCCTCTTGGCTTTTAGAATCCATGTACTCTGGACTATTAAGATTTATGTTTTCAAGGATATGGGACTCCATGTTTTCCTGGCTTCTGGATTCTATGTCCTCTTGGGTGTCATGCTCAGCTTCCTCTTTGTGGTTTGGCTTTTTTAGGTGTTTTTTGGTTTTTGACTTGGCGATCATTTGGCTTTTTGACTGTTCCTCTAGGCTATTGGATTCCCAGTCTTCTAGGCCCTTGTGATTTTTATCGTCATGGATTTTGAGCCGTATGTCATCCTCCCTTATGGATTCTATGTCCTCTTGGCTCTCATACCCAACCTGCTTTTGATGGTTTAGCATTCTCAGATGTTTTTTGCTATTTGACATTTCCTCTTCACTTTTGGAGTCCATGTCATCTTGGGTATCATACTCAACGTCTTCTTGATAGTTTCTCTTTTTGAGGTGTTTTTTGCTTTTAGACTTGGTGTTCAATTTGCTTTTTGACGGTTCTTCTTGGCCTTCAGACTCCATGTCCTCTAGGCTTTTTTGATTTATGTCATCATGAATTTCGGACCCAATATCATCCTGGCTTACGGAATCTATGTCCTCTGGGCCGTCATACCCAGCATCATCCTGTTGGTTTGGCCTTTTCTTGTGTTTTTTGCTTTGAGACGGTTCTTCTTGGCTCTCGGATTCCCTGTCCTCTAGGCTTTTTTTATTTATGTTGCCATGCATTTTTGGCTCATTGGCATCCTGGCTTATTGATTCTATGTCCTCTTGGCTGTCATACTCAACGTCTTTTTCGTGGCCTCTACTTTTCAGGTGTTTTTTGTTTTTCGACTTTGTGTTCATTTTGCTTTTTGACGGTTCTTCTTGGCTATCAGATGCCCAGTCTTCTAGGCTGCTGTGATTTTTGTCATCATGGATTTTGAGCTGTATGTCATCCTGGCTTGTGGATTCTATGTCCTCTTGGCTGTCATACGCAACATCATCCTGTTGATTTGCCATTTTCTTGTGTTTTTCGCTTTTTGACTTGGTGTTCATTTGGCTTTTTGGCATTACGTTTTGACTTCCAGGATCTATTTCCTCTTGGCTGTCATACACAACATCCTCTGATTGGTTTAGCTTTTTCTTGTGGTTTTTGCTTTTTGACTTGGTGTTCAATTTAGTTTTTGATGGTTCTTCTAGGCTTTCAGACTCCATGTCCTCTTGCCTTTTTTCATTTATGTTGTCTGGGATTTTCGATTCAAGGTCATCCTGGCTTATGGATTCTATGTCCTCTTGGCTGTCATACCCAGCATCATCTTGTTGGTTTGGCATTTTCTTGTGTTTTTTGCTTTTTGACATTTCCTCTTCACTTTTGGAGTCCATGTACTCTTGGGTATCATACTCAACGTCTTCTTGATAGTTTCTCTTTTTGAGGTGTTTTTTGCTTTTTGACTTGGTGTTTAATTTGCTTTTTGACGGTTCTTCTTGGCTTTTGGACTCCATGTCCTCTATGCTTTTTTGATTTATGTCGTCTGGGATTTTCGACTCAAGGTCATCCTGGCTTATGGATTCTATGTCCTCTTGGCTGTCATACCCAGCATCATTTTGTTGGTTTGGCATTTTCTTGTGTTTTTTGCTTTTTGACTTGGTGTTCATTTGGCTTTTTGGCATTACACCTTGACTTCCAGGATCTATTTCCTCTTGGCTGTCATACCCAACATCCTCTAGTTGGTTTGGCTTTTTCTTGTGGTTTTTGCTTTTTGACTTGGTGTTCAATTTGGTTTTTGACGGTTCTTCTTGGCTTTTGGACTCCATGTCCTCTAGGCTTTTTTGATTTATGTCGTCTGGGATTTTCGACTCAAGGTCATCCTGGCTTATGGATTCTATGTCCTCTTGGCTGTCATACCCAGCATCATCTTGTTGGTTTGGCATTTTCTTGTGTTTTTTGCTTTTTGACATTTCCTCTTCACTTTTGGAGTCCATGTCATCTTGGGTATCATACTCAACGTCTTCTTGATAGTTTCTCTTTTTGAGGTGTTTTTTGCTTTTTGACTTGGTGTTCAATTTGGTTTTTGACGGTTCTTCTTGGCTTTTGGACTCCATGTCCTCTAGGCTTTTTTGATTCATGTTGTCAGGGATTTTCGACTCAAGGTCATCCTGGCTTATGGATTCTATGTCCTCTTGGCTGTCATATGCAGCATCATCTGGTTGGTTTGGCATTTTCTTGTGGTTTTTGCTTTTTGACTTGGTGTTCATTTGGCTTTTTGGCATTACATTTTGACTTCCAGGATCTATTTCCTCTTGGCTGTCATACTCAACGTCTTTTTCGTGCCCTCTACTTTTCAGGTGTTTCTTGATTTTTCGACTTGGTGTTCATTTGGCTTTTTGACGGTTCTTCTTGGCTTTCAGACTCCATGTCCTCTAGGCTGCTTGATTTTTGTCATCATGGGTTTTCGAGCTGTATGTCATCCTGGCTTGTGGATTCTATGTCCTTTGGCTGTCATACCAGCATCATCTTGTTGGTTTGGCATTTTCTTGTGTTTTTTGCTTTTTGACTTGGCATTTGTTTTACTTTTTAATTTTTCTTCTTGGCTTTCGGACTCCGTGTCCTCTAGGCTTTTTTGATTTATGTTGTCATGGATTTTCGACTCAAGGTCATCCTGGCTTATGGATTCTATGTCCTCTTGGCTGTCATACCCAGCATCATTTTGTTGGTTTGGCATTTTCTTGTGTTTTTTGCTTTTTGACTTGGTGTTCATTTGGCTTTTTCTATTTCATTGGATGTCTTGTTGGTTTCCAGGATCTATTTCTTCTCTCCATGTGGATTTTCACTCAAGGTCATCCTGGTTATGGATTCTATGTCCTCTTGGCTGTCATATACATCAACTTCTAGGCTTTTGTTGACCTTGGCTTTTTTGTTCATGTTGTCTTTTTCGACATCATCCTGGCTTATTTCTATGTCCTCTTGGCTGTCATACCGAACATCCTCTAGTTGGTTTTGCTTTTTCTTGTGGTTTTTGCTTTTTGACTTGGCGTTCAATTTGGTTTTTGATGGTTCTTCTAGGCTTTTGGACTCCATGTCCTCTAGGCTTTTTTGATTTATGTCGTCATTGATTTTCGACTCAAGGTCATCCTGGCTTATGGATTCTATGTCTCCTTGGTTGTCATACCCAGCATCATCTTGTTGGTTTGGCATTTTCTTGTATTTTTTGCTTTTTGACTTGGTGTTCATTTGGCTTTTTGGCATTACGTCTTGACTTCCAGGATCTATTTCCTCTTGGCTGTCATACCCAACATCCTCCAGTTGGTTTGGCTTTTTCTTGTGGTTTTTGCTTTTTGACTTGGTGTTCAATTTGGTTTTTGATGGTTCTTCTAGGCTTTCAGACTCCATGTCCTCTAGCTTTTTTTGATTTATGTCATACGGGATTTTCGACTCAAGGTCATCCTCTTCCCTGTCATATCCAGCATCATCTTGTTGGTTTGGCATTTTCTTGTGTTGTTTGCTTTCAGACATTTCCTCTTCACTTTTGGAGTCCATATCCTCTTGGGTATCATACTCAACGTCTTCTTGATAGTTTCTCTTTTTGAGGGGTTTTTTGCTTTTTGACTTGGAGTTCAATTTAGTTTTTGATGGTTCTTCTAGGCTTTCAGACTCCATGTCCTCTAGCTTTTTTTGATTTATGTCATCCAGGATTTTCGACTCAAGGTCATCCTCTTTGCTGTCATACCCGACATCATCTTGTTGGTTTGGCATTTTCTTGTGTTGTTTGCTTTTAGACATTTCCTCTTCACTTTTGGAGTCCATTCCTCTTGGGTATCATACTCAACGTCTTCTTGATAGTTTCTCTTTTTGAGGTGTTTTTTGCTTGTTGACTTGGAGTTCAATTTAGTTTTTGATGGTTCTTCTAGGCTTTCAGACTCCATGTCCTCTAGGCTTTTTTGATTTATGTCGTCTGGGATTTTCGACTCAAGGTCATCCTGGCTTATGGATTCTATGTCCTCTTGGCTGTCATACCCAACATCATCTTGTTGGTTTGGCATTTTCTTGTGTTTTTTGGTTTTTGACATTTCCTCTTCACTTTCGGAGTCCATGTCCTCTTGGGTGTCATACTCAACGTCTTCTTGATAGTTTCTCTTTTTGAGGTGTTTTTTGCTTTTTGACTTGGTGTTCAATTTGCTTTTTGACGGTTCTTCTAGGCTTTCGGACTCCATGTCCTCTAGGCTTTTTTGATTTATGTCGTCATGGATTTTCGACTCAAGGTCATCCTGGCTTATGGATTCTATGTCCTCTTGGCTGTCATACCCAACATCATCTTGTTGGTTTGGAATTTTCTTGTGTTTTTTGCTTTTTGACTTTTTGTTCATTTGGTCTTTTTGGCATTAACGTTTTGATAGTTTCTATTTTTGATCCTCTTGGCTTTCATACACAACATTCTCTTGTTGATTTTGCTTTTTCTCGTGTTTTTGCTTTTTGACGTTTTTGATGGTTCTTCTTCGGCTTTTGGACTCCATGTCCTCTGCTTTTTTGATTTATGTCGTCTGGGATTTTCGACTCAAGGTCATCCTGGCTCATGGATTCTATGTCCTCTTGGCTGTCATACCCAGCATCATCTTGTTGGTTAGGCATTTTCTTGTGTTTTTTGCTTTTTGACTTGTTCATTTTGCTTGTTGACTTTTCCTCATCACTTTTGGAATCTGTGTCTTCTTGGCTGTCATACCCAACGTCCTTTTGGTGGTTTCTCCTTTTCAGGTGTTTTTTGATTTTTGGCGTTCCCTTTTGGTGGTTTCTCTTATACGGGTGTTTCTTGCTTTTAGGCTTGGTGATCTTATGACTTTTCCCCCTATGAAATCGTTTCATCAGCCAATCAAAATAACTTTCTCCATTGTCGTCAGTTTCTGTGATTTTTCCAACTTGTTGGTTGTCAGACTTTTCTTCCTCTTGTATTATGGATTCTACTTCCTCTTGACTCTTCGGTGATTTGGTGGTCTCCTTGCTGGGATAATTTTCTTTTTGGACTTCAATCATTTCTTCATCTGTTTTTTCAGATATTACATCCAGTCGACTTTTCAGTTTTGTTGGTGTCTTCTTGCTAGATTCTTCGTCTTGTTGGCCTTCCAAATTCTCTAACTCTAGGTTTTTCTTCTCTACATCCTGTGAACTTTTCAGTTTTTTTGGAGTCTTTTTGCTGGTTTCTCCATCTTGTTGACCTTCCAACTTCCCTACTCCTGGGTTTTTGGATTCTACATCTTGTGAACTTTTCAGGTTTTTTGTAGTCTTCTTGCTGGACTCTTTGTTTTGTACTTCAAACAGTTCTATCTCTGTTTTTTTGGGTTCCATGTCTGGCTCATTTTTTAGTTTTTTGGTGCTCTTGTTGAATTTTTTGTCTTGTTGAACTTCAAAATTGTTTACGTCGTGGTTTTTTGATTTCACGTCCTGTTGGCTGTTCAGTTTATTAGTGGTCTTCTTGCTAGACTCTTTGTCTTGTTGCCCTTCTAACTTTGGGTTTATGGATTCTACGTCTTGTTTACTTTTCAGTTTTTTGGTGTTTTTCTTATTCGTCTCTTTATCTTGCTGGATTTCTACATCTGGCTTTTCAGCTACTGCATCCTGTTGACCTTTCAGTTTTTTGGTGGTGTTTTTGCTGGATTCTTTGTCTTGCCGGCCTTCCAAATTCCCTACCGCTGGGTTTTTGGGTTCTACGTCCTGTTTACTTCTCAGTTTTTTGGTGCTCTTATTGTTGGATTGTTTGTCTTGTGGAACTTCAAACTTGTCTGCTTCTTTTTTTCTTAATTTTACGTCCTGTTGGCTGTTCAGTGTTTCAGTGGTCTTCTTGCTAAAATCTTTGTCTTGTTGCCCTACAAACTTTTCTACCTCTGGGTTTTTGGATTCTGAGTCTTGTCGAATTTTCAGTTTGCTGGTGGACTCTTTGTTTTGTTGGCCTTCAAGATACTGTAACTCAGGATTTTGGGGTTCTACTCCCTGTGGACTTTTTAGTTTGTTTGCGGTCTTCTTGCTGGACTCTTTGTCTTTTTGGCCTTTGACATTCTTCAACATTGGATTTTTTGGTTCTACATCCTGGTGACTTTTCAGTTCGGTGGAGGTCTTCTTACTTGGCTCTTTGTCTTGTTGCCCTTCAAGATACTTTAACTCAGGGTTTTGGGTTTCTACATCCTGTTGACTTTTCACTTTGTTGGCGGTCTTCTTGCTGGACTCTTTGTCTTTTTGGCCTTCAAAATTTTTTAACTCTGGGTTTTTGGATTCTACGTCCTGATGACTTTTCACTTTGGTGGAGGTCTTCTTACTTGGCTCTTTGTCTTGTTGCCCTTCAAGATACTGTAACTCAGGGTTTTGGAGTTCTACTCCCTGTGGACTTTTCAGTTTGTTGGCAGTCTTCTTGCTGGACTGTTTGTCTTTTTGGCCTTCAGAATTTTTCAACTCTGGGTTTTTGGATTCTACGTCCTGATGACTTTTCACTTTGGTGGAGGTCTTCTTACTTGGCTCTTTGTCTTGTTGCCCTTCAAGATACTGTAACTCAGGGTTTTGGGTTTCTACATCCTGTTGACTTTTCACTTTGTTGGCGGTCTTCTTGCTGGATTCTTTGTCTTTTTGGCCTTCAAAATTTTTTAACTCTGGGTTTTTGGATTTTACGTCCTGTTGACTGTTCAGTTTTGTGGTGGACTTCTTGCTGGACTCTTTGTCTCGCGGGTTTTCAAACTTGTCTTCCTCTATTTTTTGGGATTCTACTTTCTGTTGACTTTTCAGTTTGTTGGTCTTCTTGCTAGACTCTTTGTCTTGTTGCCCTTCTAAATTCCACACCTCTGGGTTTCGGGATTCTACGTCCTGTTGACTGTTCCGGTTTTTGGTGGTTTTCTCATTGGGATCTTTATCAACTTGTTGGTTATCCGAGTGTAGTGTTTCTTGGTTTTTGGGTTCTAAACCCTTTTTACGTTCGGACTCTATGTCCTCTTTTCTTTTTTGGTCTTTCTCTTTTTGTGCTTTGTCCTTTTGGTTTTCAGGCTCTTCCTCTGGTATTGTGATTTTTTGCTGACTGCCCTTATGCTGTTCTGTTCCTCTGTCTTTTGGGGTTTCGTTGGTGTTTTCTTCTTCCGGTTTTTTAGTGATCTGGGGATTTTCCCCGTCTCCGCCTGAAGGAAAATTGAGAATAAATAAATCTTTGTTGAAATCCATTATTTCCTACCCAGCAACATGAACTTGTGGATATTTTATACACTTGCATTATTGTAGCCAAACATAACGAATTGAAAAATTACAACTAGTAATCATTAATGTAAAGAAAACTAGTAATTGTTTTGTAGATCCAAAGCGAAAGATTGATAAGTGGCAGACAATGGAATGTTTCCCGAAAATGGATGAATGAATACTTGCATCTTAGAACAATTAAGCTATGTAACCCCAAACTATCTGGTGTGGAATTATTCTGCAATGGAGACCACATGTGCAGGGCACAGTGTACATTTCAAACTGGTGCCCTGAAGAATCCCGTCTTGATGCAATGGTTGAATGCTCTCAATTGGCAAACGAGCGTGCATACTTGTTCATAGATAGAAGTGGGGTGAGTCAAAAACATCTCATCAACCTGTGAGTAACTGAATTTTCATAATCTTGGGAGACGTTTCTATTCACTGCCACCGGTCAACTAGCTTTGAATATATTATGTAGATTTCAATAAGTGGTAGTTTTCTATTTTTTTTTCAGCCGAACTTCCCTGAACTACTGTTTTTTGAACTCTACCCTACCATTCTATAATGTGGGTCACACAGTTTTCAACAGGAACCTCTGAAAAAATCATAGTAGGAGATAACAAGAAGAAACGAAATGCGCAGTTTAAATCAGTAGGGGGTCTGGTGTCTCTACAACTCTAGTGATGTCACAGTTGCAGTGAATCTCTGGCATGGAATGCTCCAAAGTTCTGCTTCTAAAATAATTTTATTGTAATTTTTATTCCATAAGACGGAAAAATAATTAATAAAACTGCATAATCTGGAGGATTCAGAGAAATTCAATGTCGTTCAAGCAGATAAAACTTTTAATGACTGTCTTCAGCTCTGCTGGCAGCACCCATTACCCATCCAATTCCTTCATGTTTTTCAAGTGTCGTGACTTTCTTTTGTCGCAGATGAAGATGGTGATTGAATGTTTCCAAGTTGTATGTGTTGTCTTTAGGAGAGACACTGAATTTTCGAAAGGTTGACTGAAGTAGGGTTGTTGCACCCGAATGTGAGTGAAAGAAGAGGAAACTGTGGGAAGATGAAAGGAAGCGATAAAACTGCTGAAGGAAGTGGGAGAGGGGATACAGGAGATCAACTAAATGATCCAAGACCGTTCTGCATTGTGCAAACGGAGAAGGTCTCCCCAATGATGGCTCGCTTCCAGAGCTATCTGCTATCTTTACTGCAGTAAAAAGATTGGGCTACTATTGAGAAGAAGTACCAGGTAACACCAATGATTACTGTGAAGTCGTGAATCTGCAGGTCCGTATGGTAGATGAGGTCCTTCACCCCAGAAAGTTGTTTAGTCCGGGAGCAATTCATCTTATCACAGCCTCAAAAGGTGATTGATGGCTTGCTTGAGAGTGCCCTTATTGACTGATTCAATTTTCCACTCGTAGTGTAATCTGCTGTTTCTGTAGTATCTGTATGCATTAATACAGGTCCGCAGAACATTATTCTGTTCAGTCCGAACAGTGCACGCCTCTCTCCACCCCGTTGAGCACAGTTTGTCCAGACAGGTTTGAGAACTTGCTTGTTGTGTATGATGTTATGGTGAGAGGTCAGTTTCGAGCGTCTTCCCATAAGCCAGTACATTTTCCTGCATTTAATAATTATCTCAAACTTTTTCTTTTGGACTTGTGATTCCCATCACATCATTGAGTTTCATTACAAGATATTTAGCCTCATTAGCATCAGGAATCACCCTGTTGTCAGGGAAGGCATAATTTAATGGCATTATTTATGATTTTTGTTAACATTACCACGGTCTTTTTGGGATGATGTATCAGGATGAAACCTGTGATCAAGGCATATTCCGTTGAATAGTCTTTGTCCCTATGGTTGGCAAGGGATGAAACAAGTTTCACCATGTTCTCATCATTCATGAGGTGTTTCGGGTGTCGTTAATATCAATTTGTTGGTTCATTTCAATTCTGATGTTGATCTAGTCTGTTTTGTTGATAGCTAGTATTGATCCTTGAGCTTGGATTATCCAGTTACTAAATGAGAATAGCTAGCGAGTAACCAGAACTTGAGTCAAAGCGCTCATCTACGAACTGACAGTTTGTTGATACGATTTTGTTGATGTGGAGAACAATTGGGTCAGGAAGTTTCTTTTGGCCAGAACGTTCGTTCGTCTGTTGAATTGGGTTCACAGTTATAACTGGATGTATACTGGTACAGTTCCCTTCTTCGTGTTGATGCAATTTGGAAGCCCCAGTATGGGTTCTTGGCGTTGAAGTTCCCTCTGACAATGAGACGATTTCCCAGGTCCGAATCAGCAAAATCTTCAACTTACACTTTCTACTTTTGACCTGAAGCCTGTTGCTCCTTCTGAGATTGCTGATAATGTCAAACCTTGAAAAACATTGCTCTTTCACTCACTCAGAACCAGCTACAATATATTAAAGAGGAAGCATCCTACAATTGCAGCCCATTGTCTTTCATTTTGAATTTGGTTTTTTCCTTCTGGGAAATACCCATCGTTGTTCAAGAAGACTGTTGTTGTTCCTTTGTATAAGGCTGGTGAAGGAATGGGAAGATGTAATTATAAGCCCACTGTACTTACTAAACTTCTGAAAAATTGCTTAAAAAAGAAAACAGTATCTCAAAACAGTATATATAGTATAAATTTGCCACCATTTTCGTCAACCAGTACAGGACTCGTAACTGCATTGAGACTGACCTTGCTTTTGTAAGGTAAATAACGTCATATCAGACAAATTGGATGAAGGACATGATGTGTTAAGAGCTTTCCTGGACATCAGGAAAGCTTTATTTTCAATCAGCATCGCTTTTTTAAAAAAATGTCTAAATCCGGGATAGGAGTGTTGGCTTTGGAGTTGTTCAGTTCCTGAATGTCATATCATCCGCAAACAACTAGAACCAACAACGCCTTCAGTGATGTAGTGATACTGTCTTGTGGAGTGCCAGTGGGGGCTGTACTAAGTCCCCCTTTACTTTTATTAAACCTTTATTTATTAAACTTTTATTTCATTCATGAACTATTGAATCTTATAATAGAATGGTGCCTACTTTGTTTGCGGACGACATAGCTCTTTTATTTTACGGAAACCACCGTCCATTGTTGCTTGATTAGTTCGCTTCTTGTTGAGACCTGAACGAATATCAAATGTTTGGGTATAATTATTGATTAGACCTCTTTAATTAGGTGTTCTCTCTCGAATCGCGATAATTCTGGGCTTACTGGTGTATCATTCCATCACTTTTCACGTTTTCATGGTAGAAAAATTTTTAATTGTAGTTTCTTACCTTCGGCTGAAAAGTGTAACAACGTAGAAGTTGTATTTGGTCATAACCTGAAATTCAATCTTACATGGAGACTTTGGTTTCTAAATTGAGAAAGTTATTTTATGTTTTTAAAAAAGCTCAGAATCTTTTATCTAAATTGCAATTGAGAACAATTGACTTTGCCTTAGGGGTTTCTTTGTTAAAGTATGGTCTTTTCGTATGGGGAAGTGCTTTCAAGGATTCACTAAAATCTAAACAAAACAAGTTAAACAATCGCTCAAGATCCTATTCTTAAAATAGCCCTTTGGAAGAGTTCACGATACCCTGCAATTCTGCTCCATCGTGAGTTAGAATTGCTCAACATAACTCAATTGTTTTTATTTAAATCGTACGTACTCGTCGTTTATAAAATAGAAGCGGTGTCACTCACAAACGTACTGCCTTTCTAAATTTAGTACAGAACGTGTAAAAAAAGCGATAATAAAGTTTTAAGGTTCCTTTATACGTGTAAAATAAAGCCTGACTCGTTCAATAATTTTGTGAATTATAAGAGAAAGAATATGGGCAGAATCAAGACTTTTTTTAAAACTAAATACTTTGTTCTTTAATTTAATCACTAATAGAAAAAAAACAAAAAAACCAACAACATTGTTAACAAAATTTCAGTTTTTTCACATTTTTTTAGAACTTTAGGCCTTTTGCGCGAACTGAAGATCGCTACTTAAAATTTTTTTATTATTTTTCCCGAACTCAGGATAACATCCTCTGTAAATTGAGGGGTTATGGGATTCTGAAATCCAAAAATCGTATTTTTCGGCCCACCCTAACGGGAAAACAATCTGGAATGAAAATACGGGAAGTTGGTGAAGAGTACATCTTGTTAAACCAGGAAGGTGAGACACTTATGAAAATGGCGAAATCTTCCTAACATATTCAAAGTCTACACATGTGAGAGGAGAAACAAAGTTTTAGAGCTTATTTTGTACGGGTAGAATATCTTTCACGAGGTACCACTGGCGGGGATGGGAGCAGTGGCGGATCCAGGATTTATGTAAGGGGGGGGGGCAACCTACCGGGGGGTCTGGGGGTATGAAAAAAAAACCCCACAGTGAAGCTGGGTAAAATTTTAAGAAAAGTAAAGGCAGAATGATGCGTTTTAGGCCTATATTTTTATATGTATACACGTACGCCATATACCAAAGGCCTAGGACGGCGGCACGAGTTTGGCGTCCATAAAGCGGCTCTTTAGACGTTTTATTTTACGTTAAAAATGTCCTTAGTTATTGTGAAATAAAACCAGTATAGCTATTTAAGTATTTGAGAGACAACTATCAATTCAAATTTCTAAATCTCTAAAACATATAATATATTTCTATTATATCTACTAGATATAATAGATATTATCTAGTGTATTTTTGATCCGCCTGGATTGGGGGCACGTGCCCCTGTGCCCCACCCCTGAATCCGCGCCTGGATGGAAGAGGGATCAATTCTAGAATTCATAAGTTGGAAAATAGGAAAATGGCCAGAACAATAAACAACTTCAAACATAATATTGATTATTCAGGATTGTCAACAAATATACTTGTTGTGCGGTGTTACATTTCACCCTCGAAATGTGTCCATCAGATAATTGACATAATTTGTTCCGTTGTTGATTAGTTCTGGACTCTCTTCCTCTTCGCCTAAGCTATCAAGAAATTGTTCGCTTTCAGGCTCTTGGCTTTTTTGTTTTTTGATTGGCATGAAGCTTCTTAGCCGTATATTTGGGCTTTTTGACTCTTTGTCCTCTAAGCTTTCAAATTCTATGTCCTCTACGCTTTCGGGCCCTTTGTCTTCTTGATTTTCAATCTCTTTGTCCTCTTTGCTTTCGGACTCATCCTCTGGGATTGTGGTTTCTGGCTCATATTCCTCGATGTTAATCCATTCGTTCGTTATTTTCTTTTTTGCCTCTTCTTCCTGTTGGCTTCCAGACTCTATGTTCTCTTTGCTTTTGGACTCTTTGTCTTCTAAGCTTTCAATCTCTTTGTCTTCTTGGCTTTCGGGCTCGTACTCTGGGAGTTTGATTGGCTCTTTTGGTTTTTTAGTGGTCTTGGGATTTTTCGCATATTTGCCTAAAGTGGAATTGAGAATAAATAAAACAATGTTAAAATCCATTGTTTCCTACTCAGCAATATGAACTAGTGGATATTTGATACACTTACTTTATTTGTAGCCGAGCATAACAAATATCAAATTACATTTATGCATTCTACTGATCGATTAAATAAAACTACTCATTATTGCCTTCCGCCAATGGATTGATACGTGGCAGCCAATGGAAAGCTTCTTGAAAATAGATCTATGAATACCATCATCAATGACCAATCTTGTCAACATTTTCATAGGCTCCCACCTTTCAATCCACAAGCTGCGAACTAGAAGACGTGCATAGCTTATAAAATCTCTATGGTTGCGTTGATTTCAAAATGTTCTAGTTTTCTACTCGATCAACTGCTGTTTTTCAGCCAAACTTCCGATTGGGGAATTGGAATGAAATGTTGATTTTGAATTCTACCCTACTGTTCTATAATATGGCTAAAACTTACCTTGCATAGCATTAAATGCCAACCAAAATAAAATAATAATAATAATAAAATAAAAAAATAAAAATTATCATTGGATAACAAACCAAAAGCGCAGTGTGCATCCTATTTCTACTCTAGCGTCCATCACTATAATTTTCGCCTTATCTCAAGTAGTTTGCTAACTTACTTTTAAATAGGCAGGCTTACCTCTGCAGGTGGGTTTCCCGTTGAACAGAATGGTTCCGGTTAATACTCCGACCGACCACTTCATAAAACACGTCTCACCGTTTTTTCTGTTGAATGTCAACATGTATTTCGTGAAGACGACTTCATTCTGAGGAAGATGACAAATGCAAACGTAAAATTTAACAAACTTAGGTCTGTATTCTATTGACAATATGAATAATAAACGATACACTGTTTCGTTCGCTTCATTTTATATAGTACTGACAAAAATCCAAGTCAAGTAAACATTTCAAAGAAACTAGATAAGAAAGGGCAGCAGGGGCGTATATAAGGGGGGGGGGGGGCGAGGGGGCCGGGACCCCTCCGAAATTAGGAAAATATAAATTAATATTGTATTTTTCGGTTCAAAATAATGTTAATAAAAAGGAACCTTTGTATCAATCATGTATTTTTTTACACCTTCCCAAGTTATTAACTGAATATTACCTATTTAAGCCTAAACTAGGTATGCTTTCCCCCCACTTTTCTATCAGTTTTTTTTTAGTTACAATAGTTGAACATGTGATTTTCGACTTTCGATTTTCTGATTTGAAAAACTTTCCGGAATAACCCCCCCCCCCCCCGTTTTCTCGGCCCCCTCCGAAAATATTACATATATACGCCACTGAAGGGCAGTGTAATCATTTAATCCATTTTCTCCTATTTCCAGCCCTTCAATCAACTGGCCATGGCGATCATTCGATCGGGCATGGAAAAATCCAATAGGAACGTACTTCAACTCATTTTGGCAAAACAATACGATCAGAACGATTCGAACGATTCCGCCTCCAAATTTGTTATCAAAAGCAGAAAAATGATTTTATCAAATTTTCTTTTTTTATCCAATGATTTTTATCAAAAGCAGAAAAATGATTTTTTCATTCTCATGCGATATAAATTTAAAGGAAAAGTAGCAATGAGCGTACTTTTACATATTTGTCTCTCTTACAATCAATTCCAAGGTTTGTGATTTTACCTCAGCTTATTCAATATTTCGACTTCAAAACCTCTACTTTCTTTTTTGCGTTTGTGAGACGTTCCAAAATCCAAGTTTTTTTGGTATCCTTACCTCACCATTCGTCCCCCTTTTGCATCCTACATTCGTGTATGACCCCTTTTTGACTGTTGATAATAATAATATTCTTTATTGTCCATTTGTACATGTTCACAAAGTAGAAAACAATATCATCTTCATTTTTGCCTGATTATAATAGAATATTCTGATACAAATATCATGGACCGTGCTATTTGCATAGATAGTCTCTCTCCAAGTTAGATTGATGAATGTTCCATTAGTTTTTACAATTTTCCATTTTGTTGGTATTCTTCATTATTCTTGTTTGAATCTCGTTCCAAGTCATCTGATACTAAGACCGAAAAATAATAGTTGGGTGCTGTTAGAATGAGTTAGTTAGACAGGAAAGGTACATTACCTTTTGAAAGAGCGAAACCACTTTGATTCCTTCCCTTGGCTCTCTAGCTTCTGCAAGCGCGTTTAATATTATTGATTTGTAGTGGGGGTCGTCGTGGGCCAGCGTGGTATACATCTGCAGCAGTAGTGTTTGACAAATTATTCAATTTACTGTATTCTATCAATAAATATCATTTGATATGACCAAAAAATTGGTGATTGAACATGGAAAAACGTGAATTTTGTAAACAGAATCATCGTTTTGGCATATGATAATGCCTTTGGTGTTTGATGATATTGAAGGAGAGAGGGGGAAACCACGGTTAGTAGAAGTAGACGGTAGGGGTCATTAGGAAGCGACTTGCTGCCTCGTGACGTCACTGGTGAAGACCAGACCAGGCGCTCCGTTTCTTTTGCATTAAACTAAACGTTTTTCGGGAAAGCGCCGTGTGGTTCAACCTAGATCCTCCTTCTGTACTTGTTCTGCTAATTGTATTGTATTATATTTAGTATACTGTAGTATACTGGCTGCATCCATTTATCTACTATACTCCTAATCAGCAGTAACTGCACACACATATGAGGTCCTCTTACTATTTCTTCGGTTGAATCAAAACATAAATCACCATTAATTTTCATCTCATCAAAGCTGATTACTACGTCTTTCTCGAGCTCGGAAAACACTTGTGCTTGTGCTTTTAAAATATTCAAACTAAGGTGAATGAAGCAACCTGAACCTTCTTCCACTAACCAAACTACATAATTTTTCTTGCTGAATCGAATGTACGTATTTCTAAAACCCTCCGATTGATTAAAATCAGAAAAAGAAGGGGGAGGGGGTAATTCAGAAATGAAAAAAAAAATTGTACGTTTTTCCCTCGTCGAAACATCAATCTTTCTGTCAGAAATCTCTCTAAAAGAAGTTTAATCGAATGATAAAAAGCTGATGAACTATAGACGTTTTACCATAGAGTTCGTCTATTTTAGATGATATGGTGATGAATCAACATTGGAAATTGTTAATAAAGCATAATGTTGACAACAATTCAAGTTTAGGCTCGAAAAAACCATGCACATCGTGACTTCTTCTTCTTCTTAGTTCCTTTCACTCCTGGGGGAGCATAGGGCCTGGACGAAATAGCGCCACCTTCCTCTATCCCGGCTGAGCTGGACGACTTCATTCCACGTTTTTCCTGCATTACTAATCTCTTCCTCAATCGTCCTTCTCCACGTCTTTCTAGGTCTTCCTACTTTTCGCGCACCTTGAGGGTTCCATGTCAAGGCCCTTTTCTCTATCGAGTCATTCTTCTTCCGAAGCGTGTGTCCTATCCACCCCCACTTTCGCTCTCTGATCTGAATTTCAATAGGCCTCTGGTTTGTTCGTTTCCACAGGTCCCAGTTCGAGATCGTGGCCGGCCAGAAGACCCTAACGATTCTTCTCAGGCAGCGGTTTACGAACACCTGTAATTGCCTCTCTAGTTTCTTCGACATCTTCCAAGTTTCACTGCCATATAAGAGAACGGACTTGACATTGGTGTTGAAGATGCGGAGTTTGACTTTTTCAGAGAGCGTATTACTTTTCCAAAGGGGGTACAATTGGACGAAGGCACTGTTAGCTTTTTTGATGCGGGCTTTAATATCTTCATCAGTGCCACCCTGTACAGAAACAACGCTTCCAAGGTACGTGAAGTTCTGTACTTCTTCCACAGGCTCCTCGTCAACGATAAAGTTTTCTTTGTTAACACTATTTATGCGGATATCTTTTGTTTTTGACCCGTTAATTTTCAATCCCGCTTGCTTTCCTGCTTCAATGAGCCCCTGAAGCTTTGTATTCATATCGTGGAACCTCTGCGCAAGGAGACATACATCGTCGGCGAACTCAAGGTCCTCCAGTCTATCGCTCAAGCCCCACTGAATCCCTCTTTTCCTTTTCCCTATAGCTGTAAGCATGACCTTGTCAAGCACCAGCGTAAATAGGGTCGGTGACAGCAAGCAGCCCTGCTTTACACCCGTTGTTACCTTAATAGGGGCTGTGAGGTTATTATTGTGTAAGACCCGACATTCGGTACCACTGTAGAGGTATAATACTTCTTGGTCGGTATTATATTCTATAAGTGTGAAAGTCTTGGCTGATCGAGTCAAATGCTTTTTCAAAATCTACAAAAACGGCAAATAATGAACTCTGCAGTTCGAGACTCTGCTCCACCACAATGCGAAGAGTACTGATAAGGTCAACACAGCTCCGACCTCTCCTAAAGCCTGCCTTTCCTTCCGCAGCTTCGTATCGACGCAGTCCACGATACGGTTCAAAATAATCCGGCACAGAACCTTTGAAGGGCATGAAAGAAGAGTGATTCCTCGCCAATTGTTACAATTAGTAAGGTCCCCTCCCTTGGGCAACTTTACAATTACCCAATCATAACAGAACCATCGTTATGGCATATGATAATGCCTTTGGTGTTTGATGATATTGAAGGAGAGAGGGGGAAACCACGGTTAGTAGAAGTAGACGGTAGGGGTCATTAGGAAGCGAGTGGCTGCCTCGTGACGTCACTGGTGAAGACCAGACCAGGCGCTCCGTTTCTTTTGCATTAAACTAAACGTTTTTCGGGAAAGCGCCGTGTGGTTCAACCTAGATCCTCCTTCTGTACTTGTTCTGCTAATTGTATTGTATTATATTTAGTATACTGTAGTATACTGGCTGCATCCATTTATCTACTATACTCCTAATCAGCAGTAACTGCACACACATACGAGGTCCTCTTACTATTTCTTCGGTTGAATCAAAACATAAATCACCATTAATTTTCATCTCATCAAAGCTGATTACTACGTCTTTCTCGAGCTCGGAAAACACTTGTGCTTGTGCTTTTAAAATATTCAAACTAAGGTGAATGAAGCAACCTGAACCTTCTTCCACTAACCGTGGGGGAAACTACATAATTTTTCTTGCTGAATCGAATGTACGTATTTCTAAAACCCTCCGATTGATTAAAATCAGAAAAAGAAGGGGGGAGGGGGTAATTCAGAAATGAAAAAAAATTGTACGTTTTTCCTCGTCGAAACATCAATCTTTCTGTCAGAAATCTCTCTAAAAGAAGTTTAATCGAATGATAAAAAGCTGATGAACTATAGACGTTTTACCGTAGAGTTCGTCTATTTTAGATGATGTGATGAATCAACATTGGAAATTGTTAATAAAGCATAATGTTGACAAAAATTCAAGTTTAGGCTCGAAAAAACCATGTACAACGTGACTAAAGAAAAAGTTTTATTGAATAAAAATTGAAGAAAATTTAACGCTCTTTTCAACGACATAATTTAAAATGTAATTATTTGATGAAATAAGGAAATTATGGCCATTTTAGTGGAACAAAAGCTGTGATGTAGCGATTTGCTCCCTGCAGCCAATCAGCTGTACAGTAACACTCGTGACAAAACTCCTTTTAGATTAAAATGTCCAAAATTAAAAAAAAAAGCTATTACTAGAAAAACTGACAACCGGCACTCAGGTTTGCTGTCTTGAATTTCTATACTAATTTTCGCCATCAAATTTCGATCAGAAAGTTGATCTTTTTGTTTAACCCATCTTACGTGGTCTGGGAAAGACAAAAGGTCAAATAATATGAGAATGACCCAAAATGTATGAATCCGATCTAACCTTTCCCAATTCAAAAGAAAATGTCAAACATGGTGTTTATCCAGAAAAACGATGCTTTTTAGCTTCCACCTGTTTGAAGACAGATCTGCGATTTGTGGGAGAACGTACGATCTTGTGATCGAATTAGATTGAAAAAAAGTTTAACCCTTAATTATGACCCAGATCCTTGAGTATGACCCAGTCATGAACGGACTTCTTACAAAGATGACCAACGACCTCAGCCTTATAATATAATATTATGATAACTCAGCGTCAATCAAGACGTGAATTTCAATAGGCAACTGCAAAACGACCCCGAATACTCTGTCGAAGCAAATTTCTCAACAACGCATTAACAAAATATTATCATTCACGTTACTTACAAAGGGGATTATGTTGCGCTTTTGCGCCATCGAAAGTGCGGCGGCGCATAGAACCACCAGGACTTTCCACATATTCAGCCGCCAGTCGCCCTCTCCGAGTGATATGAACGAAAAATGACAGCCCGTTTATGTGTTTATGTTATTTCTATAGAGAGTTCGAATTTCTTGGGAATTAGGACCTCACGAAATTCGATCGCAGTTCGTTTTTCTATTTATTACCCTTTGTGCCGAACACTTGATTTGTCATTTATGGCATTAATATAAAAATTCGTGCTATCCATTTAAAAAAATGTAAAAGATATTAAAATGTATTCAAATTTATTATGTATGATGTAATAAGATAACAGGCGTGCCGACATGGTAATATACGGTGAGTTCAGTTTAAGAACGACGAAACGTCATCGATCGAATCAACAGTTTTTACATCATAGCTTTTTTCCCACTTAAATGCCCATAATGTCCTTATTTCATCAAATAATTTAATTTTAAATTATGTCATTGAAAAGAGGGTTAATTTTTCTTTAATTTTCATTCTATAAAATTTTTTCTCAAGTCACGTCGTGCATTGTTTTTGGTTTATTGTTCAATAATAAACCATTGTAATCGCTCTTGAAAAAAAATTTTCTAACCCCCCTAAAAATTTCATGGTTTACGTTTCAAAGGGTGTAGAATCTAAATCTGCAATAAACATTTTTCAGTCCGTCCGCCATACGCCGTACGCACGTTTTCTCCCAAACGGCTGGAGCAAAAAATCTGCAATTTTCAGGAAAAATCCATATTGGTCCGACAACGCCCCAATTCTTTAGCGTCTCACTTAATTTAAAGTGCCACTTAACGGTTGTCAAAGTTTTGTAAAATCCCTAAAAATCTCAAAAAAAATCAAGGCGGCCTGAATATGGACTTTTTTTGAAGAACTTTCCATGAGGAATCGAATGATCCCCTCCTCAGGTCTGTAGCTCAAACCATTCCCGATGTATGGCATGATCTTATGCTGCAAATTCTTTCACTGGGGTTTATTATTGAATTTCATTCATTTGAATTGCATTCATAATTTGAATTTCTACTAAGCTTTTGAGTGTGCGTGTTTCACAGGTTCTCTTTTTTTCAGGAGATACCTACGCATAGAGCACGTAAATCGGTTGACCAAAATACCTATTTGGATTGATCAGTTGATCATATTTGTGTGCCTTCTGAAATTCAATAATCGCTCTATCACCTGTGAAGCACGCACACTCCAAAGTTTAGTAGAAATTCAAATTATGAATGCAAGACAAATGAATGAAATTGAATAATAAACCCCAGTGAAAGAATTTGCAGCGTTTATATACAGTTACATATAATATACGAGCATGTATTTGAGAGAGGTATTGGAGTTTGAATGTGGGAAAACATGAATTTCTAAAACGAAATCAGCGTTTTGGCATAATGCCTCTAGTGTTATGTGAAATTGAAGGAGGGAGGATGGTATAACTACGTAATTTTTCTGGTTGAATCAAATGAACGCATTTCTAATAGCTCCGAACGGTTAAAATCAAAGAATGAACAATATTCATCTCTAAAACGGCTTCAACTCCCTTCATATTTCAAGTCAATTGAAATTCAAGGAAAACACTGGAAATAGCATTACATTTCCTATCTTCCCGATGCCAAACAACTATTGTTCACTCGAATTTCACGGAGAGTAAATCATACTAAAAGTGAAGCTGGCCAATTCTTTTCAATATCTTTGAAATTTTTAAACGCTCGTAGGATCCAGTAATTGAGCGTATACATTTTCGCGGATGGGCTTAAAAACTGTGCAAGAATCTCTGTTTTCTAACGGTATATTATTTTACTCTGCTAGTTAAGTGAGAAAATGGTGTTTGAAAGCAGAAAAATGTGGATTCTCAAGATGAAATCGAGGTTTACGGTCCAATATCGACGTTTTCATGACTTGTTAGTTTGTATCGGATTACGGTTTGTTGTTGAAGTTCGCTTGCCTTTTTTTGAGTGTGCGGGACTGACTGGAATTCTGAAATAATTCGATCCGCCTCGTTCGGACCACTCGGCCTCCTGCAATACACACCCGCTTTGCGGGCTCCCTACCCAAGCATTCGAAGGGGCTTTTCGCCCCGAGAGGTAAACCGGAGGCGTTCAAATTAATTAATAGGTTCATTATTATTTACGTTCTATCTAGTGATGTAATATATAGCATTAGCAAACTGAATTAAACTTTTCGGAAACTGAATTAAACTTTTTGCAATTGGAATTAAACCTTTCGCAATTGGAAATAACCATTCACAATTCTGATTTAACTTTCCGCGCCTTCTTCGAGTTGTGTTCCTAATAACAGGAGGTGAGTCACTGTCACATAATTCGACCATCCCTCCTTCGAGAAAACGTTGACTTTCACGAAGAAAAAAGGAGATATTGCGGGAAAACCCGGAAAAACTGTTTAAAACGGTGGTTTAGTGTACCATCAAATCGTTTTACAGGTTCTCTGACCGAACTATTTGAATTGCTGTCGCTCATCACCTCAACAATGTTCCTCACAAAATTGAAAAAAAATTCTACGGAACAGCTTTCGTACAAGAACATTTTATGTCTTCGCGCCACCTCCCGCACACACACCACGTACTTCGTACCACCCGTGGGTACTTAATCGAATTCGCGATCGTGTTGACTCATTGTTCCGATACCCGTGGGTAGTTTATTGGGTACTGTTTTGTAGGACCGATGATAACTGCGTTAGATTGTGCTCGTTGATGGTTGCGATGTAATGGTTCCATCGTTTGGTCACTGAGGTTCCGAAGCAACGAATGGTAAACTGTAAAGACATAGTCACCACTGTCATCACCACTCACAGGACTGTCACAGTTAGTAAACAATATGGTTCCATCGAGTGGTCACTGAGGTTCCGAATGTCCAGGGGTTAACGTAACAAGATTAAGTAAATCAACAGCTTTCAAATGAGTGGTGAACGAATTTTTGTACGATCACAATTGTCGAAGATAATGATCCGTAGCAACGAATCGGTTGTAAGCGAAAACCATCAGAGATATTTTCGTGGAAATTTTTTCGTGACGCTGTCCGCGTTACATTTTCGAGTTTACGTAGCAAAGTAAAGAGATAAAATGTCAAAAAAATATAGAAAACCTGCGAACACTGATGTGACTGTAATTTACGGGTAGAGAAGGCCAAAGAATGTTAGGTAGCGTGGGCTACGGGGAAGTTACAAGGTATTGTTTTGGGGACTTGATTCCATGTCTTCTGATCATGTTTAGTGGAGAGAATTAATTTAATGAAAGGTTCACTTGTACTTGCGAAAGGTTTAATTCAGTGTGCGAAAAGTTTAATTTTAATTGCGAAAGGGTTAATTCTAGTTGCGAAAGGCTCAATTCCAATTGCGAAAAGGTTAATTCAGTTTGCTAAAAGTTTAATTCAGTTTGCTAAAAGTTTAATCCAGTTTGCTAATGCTATATTTTTGAATGTTGTCACGTTCAACACTGTTTCAATCAACTTTACTGCCCCAAAATTTTTTTTGAACCCAACCCAAGAATATAGATGACGCAGTCACCCCTGGGTAAACTCATTGGAAACACGAAAGAATAAAAAAGTTTTTATTTATAATTACAATTAAGCGTTCACAACAATAGCGTCCGTCCCTTAGAATATTGCCCTGCGACCATGCATTCTGGCAGAGACTTTGAAATTAGTTGTTGACACAAAATTCCCCCCTCAACATTTTTTTGTCCAGTGGTAATAGTTTCATCTTATCATCGGTCGCTCTTCCTCCGCGGGTTCCTAGTGAATTGTTCTTTGTTTTCCTATTTTTCTCCCTTTTAAATTTAAATCAATTACCGTTTTGAGGTTGGATTGATTTTTAGCTATTATTCTTTAAAAGTGGAGCTATGACAATGTCACCAACAATTTTGGTTTATTATTCAATAATAGAACATTGTAATCGCTTTTGAAAAAAAAAATGTCTAACCCCCCCAGAAAATTTCAAGTCAAAGGTCCAAATCTACAATAAAAATTTTTCCGTCCGTCCGCCTTACGCCGTACGGACGTTTTCTCCCAAACTGCTGGAGCAAAAAATCTGCAATTTTCCGGAAAAATCCATTTTAGTGCGACAACGCCCCAATTCTTTAGCCAGCTCACTTAATTTAAAGTGCCACTTAAGTTGTCGAAGTTTTGTGAAATCCCTAAAAACTTCAGAAAAAAAAACAAGGCGGCGTAAATATGGACTTTTCTTGAAGAACTTTTCATGAGGAATCGAATGAGTCCCTCCCCAGGTCCATAGCTCAAACCATTCCCGATGTATGGCATGATCTAATGCTGCAAATTCTTTCACTGGGGTTTACTATTCAATTTTATAAATACACTAAGTATAGCGGGACTCACAACCACAGGTTCTCAGGGTCGTTTACCGCACGGTATTTTCGGCAGGAAAATTGTTGCCCCATATGAATATGGTGTACACACTTGGACACAAGAGAAACGTTTTGCCCGCAGACACACCTAGGCCCAAGACAAACCAAAATGCTATATGTGCACAAGTGCCATAAAATCATAAAACCATAAACGCTGCAAATTCTTTCACTGGGGTTTATTATTCAATTTCATTCATTTGGCTGCATTGATCATTTGAATTTCTACTAAGCTTTGGAGTTGCGTGTTTCACAGGTGATGGAGCGATTATTGAATTTCTGGAGATATGCATAGAGCACGTAAATCGGTTCTCGACCAAAGTACCTATTTGGACTGATCAGTTGATCATACACACCTCAAAAGAATTAAGGGATCACTGAATGAACTGATCACAGATTCCACATTGTTTTATATTGGTCATATTTTACTTTTTTTTTTCCTTTTATTTTCCTTCTAAGAAACACATTTTGAGAGGTGAAAACAATCTTTTGAAGTGTAACCTGAACGTGTTACTGTAAAAACACAAAAATGGCTAAAACAGGAATGTCTTAGCTGCCACCTCCTATGCTCGAATGGCGAATTCGACTCCAGCAGCTTTATGGCGGTTCGTAAGACGAGGCACTTTTACGGGACAACGAGCCTTCAACCTACTTTCTCGCAGCCTATTCTGAACAGTCTGGTTTCAGTACTCCTACACAAGTCATTTTGGAGTTCTCTAGCCGTGGAAAATCGATTTCTAAGACAATTTAGCCTTAAAAATCGGTGTTCAGTGAGGGAAGTAGCCCTTGGACGACCTTGCCCGGGTCTTGGGTTGAAAGGCCCTGTCTCCTCACACCGCTGCCAAAGCCTAGAAATCACGGATTGGCTCGTGAGCATAGGAGGTGGCAGCTGAGACATTTCTGTTTTAGCCATTTTTGTGTTTTTACAGTAGCACGTTCAGGTTACACTTCAAAAGATTGTTTTCACCTCTCAAAATGTGTTTCTTAGAAGGTAAATAAAAGAAAGAAAAAGTGAAATACGACCAATATAAAACGATGTGGAATCTGTGATCAGCTCATTCAGTGATCTCTTAATTCTTTTGAGGTGTGTATCTGTGTGCCTCCTCAAACACCAGTGAAAGAATTTGCAGCGTTTCTTTGTGAAGCGTTAACGACTTTAGTAATTGTATCCAAAAAAGTTTCTTTCCGTCGGCAAGTATCCCTATTTTCGGATTTTGGATGTAGTTGCAGTCCGACTCAAAAAAAGCAGTTTTTGGGCTTGTAGGTTCAATTGCAAGCGGATACTGTTACCTGAACTTGCTGTGTCTATACTCGTAGTTATGTGGGGGTTCTCGAACTAGGACTGGATTGACCTTCAATGTCTTCGGGGCGGAGCTCAAAGACTATCAAAGACAAGCCAAGTTAGCTTTGCCCAAACCGAAATTTCGAATTTCGGGAAATCGAATTTTATCCTCGTGCTCCCCAATGTGCGGAGTTTTGTACGTGTGTGGGGGGCGGTGGGTTCGGGGGCGGCGTTCGCGCAGTCCTCCGCCCCCAGCTTCGTGCGCCTATATAACTCGACCCAACGGCCGCGGCCGCCCCACAGTTTGGCGCCGTTCCGACACTTTTGTTTCCCCGCCAACTGTTCTGCCGGCTGTACTCGTCAAAGGTAGGCGACCATATTCCAGAAAATAAACCACAAAGATAATTCATAACAACCGAGCCAATACTTGACAAATATCGACGTCAATACTTGACATATACTTGGTCAATACTTGGACAAATATCGACGACTGCAAGGTAGTCAGTATGCACTTGGGTCATATCACGATAATCTGTCTATATCCCAATTTATTTCGATTAGTTCCACAATACTGGGTGTTCCCAAAAAAAAAAGGGATAACCTCCGAAAATAATATAAGAAATTTATCGCTAAACTAAAAAGGATGGGTCCGCAAATGAAGTCTTACGAGTGAAAACCTCAACAATACTACAACAAAAACGTGTTTTCGCACATTAATTCAAAAATATCTACAGAATGGCTCAACGTATCAAAAAACATCTTGAGTACATCAAATTTGTAGTAGAATTCCGTCAACCGCTTGTTTTTATGTCATTTCATTGACGAGATATGATTTGTTGAAATAATCTCTTGTAAATAATAAATAATAATATAAACTTGTTTTTCCCCTAAATATCCAAGTTCACTCTTTTCAATTCGATCTTTTTCGGTGGGTTCGACACCATATCCTAAACCACCTGTGAACGTCTTCTAAAACTGTAAAAATCCAATTAATCACGAAGTTTCATGCCATTTTCTGAAGTTCAAAAACAACATGAGATTGTAAGAGAGAAAAAAACAGGTTTCAAGTGAAACCTACGAATACATTTTATTGATGAAATGGCAATATTTTCATGATTCTTGGTATAATGTTTTTTTAAATCACCGATTTAATTAAACAATTTCTGTATCGATATTACATTTAAAAAAATAGACGGTTCCTTGTGTTTCAAAACTACGTTTCAAACCAAAAAAAAGGTAAATTCAATGCTGAACAAAAGAATTCCCATTAACATGGGATATGATTTGTTGAAATGATAAGTTTTTGAAATATTCATGTTTTCTCGTATAAATACTTGTTTTTCCCTTAAATATTTGAGTTAACTCTTTTCAATTCGAACTTTTTCGATGAGTTTGACACCTTATCCTAAATCAGCTGCGATGTCTTCCAAGACTGAAAATCCAAGTAATCACGAAGGTTCATCCCATTTTCTGAAGTTCAAAGACAACATGAGGTAGTAAGGGAAAAAAAACCAATGTTTTAGAAGACTTTTGAAGCTGATTTACTATCAAACGCACGAAAAAGTTGAACTTGAAAAGAGTAAACTTGGGCGGTTTTAAATATTCAATAAAAACCCTGAAATCTAGAAGGAAATGTAGGTAGCTGCCCAAAGTCATGTTCCCTTCGAATAAATGAAAATGCAAATTTCGTTCTGCACGAGGTAGTAAGCAAAAAGAAAGACCAAAAACAAGTTTCTGGTGATACAAATACATTTTTATTGAATGAATGGAAGTGTTTTTGTTATCGATATTACGTTACAAAAATTAGACAGTTCCCTTTATTTCGAAACTTCGTTTCAAATTTTAATGCTCATCAAAAGAACTGATTTTCTGTGTCTTAGAAGACATTTACATGAAACGCATGAAAAGTTAGACTTGAAAAGAGTAAACTTGGGCGTTAATGTTACAAACAGGTTTTTGAACGAGAGCGCGTGAATATTATAGAAAATTTTCTTTCAAAAATCTCATCTCAGCGATGACCTGCGATGCAAACAAGTGGTTGATACTCCCCCAAATGTGATACACTAAAAAGTTGACTTCAAAATATTTTTTGATACGTGGACCCATTTCGTAGCCAATCATCATTCTTTTTAGGAACATGCAGGATGTTAATCTTCGATACGTGGCACAGGAATCGATTGTAATACTGATACGCAACAGAAGTTTATATTTTTTTCACTTCCAAAATTTGTTTCGTGATTTTAACCTTCAATCACTAAAACGGCCATGACTTTCTTAATGACCTTTGAATCTAATGAAAATTAAAATACAACTTTTCCATTGGCGTTACACTTCCAATCTTTGTAGCGTGCCGTACAAAATGTCGTTAAAATGGCTCAATCGATAAAAAATTGATCGGAAAAGTGACTGTTGTCAAACCCCCGAAAAATCACTTTTCCATAGTCTTCAGGTCTAATAAGATTCCAAGCGACAAATTGTGCCTAATGTTCTAGCGTATTTAATTGTCTCTCCGACAAATATTTTATGATCTAAATTAGTGGAGAAATTGACTTTTGAATGAGGAGTGGAATACACTTTTGCCTCTCGAAACTGACTTGCCACAAAAATGAGTTTGCAGCCGAATTTTTAAGTAATTTTTTTCGCAGTATGAAATGGTGAGCCGCAACAGAAAATGGGTGTTCTTCGGTGCTCCCCCCCATTTTCAAACGCTCGTCGCTTCATAAACTCTAACAAAAATTTGATGTTGAGGTGATTTTTGGAAACTTCAGTTTGTCTAGTTTCATGTCTAGTGAACCTCAATTTACCAGAATTAGGTAGTAATGGTGAATTATTCAATCGAAAAAAGTGGGGGGAGTATAGAAGTGTTTGCCATGTCAAATTCTTCGGTACTCCCCCCCACGGTGAAAACAGTATTTTCGACTACCAGTATATTTCGCGTCTCAACCTCTTAACTTTCGATCTAAGGATCTCATCGCTCTATAACTCATACCTGTACGTTCCCGAACACCCCTTCCTGTGAATTGTTGTTTAGAGATGGGCAAGCTTACTGGTTGATGTTTACCGTTTACCTTCACGGGGCTTGAAAGCCACGGTCAAGATTTTTTGGAATGGCCAATGATGGGAAGCAAAAAATAAATTTTTGAATGGAGATCTAGGTTTATCATGGGCGTCGTTACGTCTTTTGCGACATCCGTAGTTCCATCAACGCTCCACAAGTAGGACACAAGGGTGGTTGCATAATTAATCCTTTTTCCTGTAGTCATTTCACCGCTTCTTCTTCCTCCCTGAGAATCACCAATAGCGCTCTGAAATTCCACATTTTTAAAGACAGGTCGGTAGGTAACGTGAACGCTTTGAAATAGGAACGCAACTGACGAAGAAATCAAGAGCCGCGAGTGCTTCGAAACTTTCACGGTAGGACAAACCTCCGAAAATATTACAAACCCTCGTCTTCCGTTCAAGATTCAAAACGCTTTCAAGCCCCTTGAAGGTAAACGGTGAATATCAACTAGTAAGCTTGCCTATCTCTAAACAACAATTCACAGGAACTGCGGTGTGAGGACGTGCAGGTATGAGATATAGAGCGATGAAATCCTGTGATCGAAAGTTAAGAGGTTGAGACGCGATATTGGTAGTCGAAAATACTGTTTTCACCGTGGGGGGGAGTACCGAAGAATTTGACATGGCAAACACTTCGATACTCCCCCCCCCCCACTTTTTTCTTGGCGAATTTGGCTTTTACAAAGTTGTTGCTTCAAAATATGAACACACACACATCAAAAAGAAGCCGAGCTGAAGTTTCCAAAAATCACCTCAACATCAAATTTTAGTTAGAATTTCATGAAGCGACGAGCGTTTGAAAATGGGGTGGAGTAACGAAGAACACCCCAGAAAATCCGTCATTTCAGGCTCTTTCACCTGGTTGGAAGTTTTCAGCCAATATATAGAAAGTATATATGAGAAAAGTTGAAATCTCATCGGTTGAAATGTTCCACTGTTTATTCAGCCCTTTCGAGCAGGAGAAAGAATCAGAAAATCCACCGTTCAATGA
Organism: Creontiades dilutus; assembly: GCA_031894815.1. Taxonomy (NCBI): domain Eukaryota; kingdom Metazoa; phylum Arthropoda; class Insecta; order Hemiptera; family Miridae; genus Creontiades; species Creontiades dilutus. The sequence continues at coordinate 213,049 of JAVIWC010005168.1, read as the reverse complement.
GCGAGGAGTCCCACGATGGTCATCATTCGATTCAGGGCAAAAAAGATACAAAACAATCAGTCACCAAAAATTAACACCCTGTGTAAAAGAGAAACGTGGAAGCGCTAAAGAGTGTGCTTAATCATCGAGATTATGACGGAAAATTTTAAATATTTAATAAAAAACATAAAATCTAGGACGAAATATAGGTAGATGGAGTCTTCGCCCCTTCGAATGCACTAAAATACGAATTTCGATCTAACCGTTGAAACCATCTATCGAACTATAACCATAAAACCTTCTGTCAACCAAGCACACCTTCGCTATTTGATCATCCTTTCTCAGTTTTCGACTTTTTAAAAAAATAATATATATATTGTATAGAGATATTTCTAATTTTATTACTATATGGTGTACAGTTTCATCTTCCTTTGCTCCATTCTTGAGAAAATGTGAAATTCTACTCCTTTTTTAGTGGCAAATTGGAAGCTGTCCGAGCGGCTCAAGTTTTTTACTAGGTTATTTTGGTAGGTGATTTTGAACACTTCAAGTGTTTGACGAACGAAGTGATGACGGATGAGGTAATAACAAATCGTAGGGTATTGAAACTAAATTAATCCCATAGCATAATTTTTCACGGAAGTAATAATCTAACCAACTCTGTCCGCGCTGGAGGTGTTTGTATTGATAATTTTGTATGTTCAAAATTTCGGTCACATTTGGGTATCGACTTTTCTAAAAAAAGAAATTTGAAACTTGATCAATTTTCTTGTTTCTAATCAATCACTGCGGTTCTCTCGGCATATTACCCAAGTGAGCACACATAATCTTGAACCGTACTACTGATACACCATTTTGAAAAAAAAACTTTTGTAGAGAGTGAGGTATATACCTGCTACTATTTTTTCCCCTCTTGAGCCTCCAACCTCAATGGGAATCGCCGCTCAAGTCTTTCAATTTAGGTGAGTGGAACAGCACAAATTAGTTCAATTTTAGCTAGACAAAATACTAAGGTTTCTTTGCCAAAATCTCACTTGCTACAAGCAGATCTCACTCCCTACAATTTAAGGGGCTATTGGCTGGATATTGTAGGGAGTGAGGTTATGGCCTTTCACCGCCTTTACAGGCCAAAAATCAATTGAAACTGGTTGAACCAAAATGTCAACAAACTTCCAACAACTACACTAATTGTCAACTAGTGTGATCAAGTTTCACTTGCCACTGTCAGAATGCTATTGGAGTAGGGAGTGGGAGTTGAAAAACCCACGCTGCTGCTTCCAGGGATGGTTTTCCCGATAGAACTGACTGGGAAGGTCTAGGCAAAATTTAACCACCAGCGTTGGGACCATCTTGGATAAGGGGTGCCAAAAAAACAGAAGCAACTTCATAAACACCCTTTCCTGCCAGTTGGGGGCTACTTTTCGAAACATTGTGGGGAGGGAAACTTTCCATTCCAACGGTATCCTCAAATTTTAATTGACTCAGGTCAGTATGGGAGTAAATTCTGTTTCACCGTCGGAAAACGTGTTTTTTTTTAGGCAAAATTAAGAGGTATGGGAATGTGTTGGTTGGGGAGAAAAATAACTACCTCACGACGGGAAGTGTTTTCTCGCTAGGAAACAAGTTCTGTCAAATTATCTACGTGATTTGAATGATGACACAACCAAGATCTCATCACTGCTTAAAACTAATAAGTTATATTATTCTGACATGATGTTAACTTAATTAAAACATGGAAACGTGAGCAATTTTGAATATAAACTGATAGTTTGACGTCTCTACATAATCACTGGACAGTGTTACACTATAACTAGGTTCACAACACTAATTCGTGTGGTTTTTCCTTTTCAATCTTCTATCGAGGTGTTCAACGTCGAAAGACGGACGGCTTCTTCGTTGACATGACCCTGTAGCCTCTGTTGATGGGCTGCAGCCAATCTGTGTATTTCGATTTGAACCAAATCCAATCCAAGCTATTCTTGGAGCAATTAATACAATTATCGAATAACAATTCAATCTATTACCAAAATCTGGTGTATTTATTATTTCTTGAACCTTTTATATCTGTATATACATAATCATAGTGATTGATAGAGTAAAAATAAGGAATAAATATCAAGAAATCATAACCAAAGGAAGGTGAAACTGATACAACAATTTATATCTAGTATTACAAAATATACATCATAAAAAAAAATAAATTCTGGTAACCATTTTGGCAATTGCGGTTTTATGTGAAGACAAAGAATTGTGTTGTATCAACACCTTGAGCCGGAAAATAAAAATACTGCTCTCTAATTAACAGCTTAACGAAACTCTTGAGATGACACTCGGTTGTGAACCAGGTCTTTTCGTTCTCCTTGAATCGCACCGAATAGAAAACTTCACTTCAGCATCGAGCCCGCAGCTCGAGGTGGTGGGACCACCGCATCCGAAGCTATTCACAACCACCTGCGCAAAAAGCGGCGTTTGATGGGTTTTCTATGCAAAAAAGGATGTTTTCAAAAATATAAAAAGCGCGTCGCCACGTCGTCCTTCGTTGGAAAGAGGAGAAGATAAAAAGCCGCCACTTGTCTGAAGTGAGGGAATATGATGGGAGTTTTTTTTTCTCCTGTTTTCTTTATCCTTGTTTATTTTCAGTGGAAAGTTTTCACGCAAATTGCTAGTTACGTTCATGTTTGCTATCCGAAGAAAAAGTGTTCCTAAAACCCAATGTTGCAACACTTTCTACAATCGATTGGGAAATATGTAATAATCTTGGAAAACTAACGAACTGTTTGAAAATTCAGGTGAAAATGTATGCCTTTGTATTTGAATTGCTTCACAAAGAAAGGGCCTCAGTCACAAAAAAAGCAAAATTGTGTTCTTCTCTATTATACGTTTGGGACGTACGATGCATCGATTTACAATGAATGGGTCTAAATCCGTAGTTTTGAGCCTCTTGTTTGCGGTGTTCTACGTTAGACGGGCCTGAGTCCGGACTTATGCGTTGCAATTTCATAATCTGAATTTTTTGAACAATGGTTGGCCACAACTTCTTATGTCTAATTTCTCATTAAATACATTATTTCGTTTCATAATGCATGTTATTATCAAAAAAATTCCGTAAGACAAAATCGTTTCACAAAGAGAATGGGCCTTAGTCCATGACTTTAAAACCTATTAAGCCTAAACTAAAACGTACTAAGTAGGTACCTGATTTTCATACTAAGATAATACACCATGTTCTTCGGATTTAAAATGTGAAGTTCTCTACGAAATCGGACCAAAATCATAAATGTGACTATATCATTCGAAAGCTGGTTAAATGCGCTACTTTTTATGGAATTTGCAGTTTTGTGGGTGGTATTTTAGTAAATTGATGAGGGATAATAAAAATAAGAAAATGTAACTTTCCTACCTAAGTTAAAGTTAGAGCTGTTCATCCGATGCAAAGTTAGTGACTTTTATGGTAACCTGTACTACCATCTTATTGGAAATTTAATGCTGAATCCGGAAATGTACTAAAAAATTGAAAAACATTGGAGCAAAGTGCACATAACACAGCTTTTTTGTAAAAAAAGTGGTTTCCTCGAAAAAATCTTTGAAAAATCATATCTCCGGAACGGGTTGAAATATAACAGTGCGGTTGGCGGTGTTTTGCTCCATTTTCGGTCTAGTTTTACCCAAAAAATTTTCGTACACTCCGAGGGAATCACCCTGTAATACCTCATATATACCTCATTGTTCATATTCACCAAAAACTTGATTGACACATCGTAGCAACAGGTTGTAACAAATTATGACCATTAGGCCATATAGTTTCAAAAACTATGGACGGCAGATAGTTTTTTCGATTTCCCAAAAACTTGCTTTTAGGACTGAGGCCCTTTCTTTGTGAAGCAATTCATTTAAAATTGGTCTTACAGAGCCTGGCTAGGCCATTCTCAAGTCATTTGACCATTTGATGTCCCCGGCCTTTAGGTACATTCGTTTTCCGCATGAGTTTTCAGCCTCCCTCAAAAGCTTATTTGGTACAACTCGGTAGGTTTCTCCGAAATGAATCTATGGTAACAATATAATGAACCTAGTAAATCTCAAAAATAAAAACCTCAAATTAAGGTCAGAAACTCTCACGAGTGTAACTGTCCCCAAGGTGTGAATGTTCTAAGTAATTCGGGTTTTACCAGCTGTTCTGGCAACTCTGTTCATTGAAGTTTCCTTGTGATTCCTGATGTCAGTCCACGTGCAGCCTTGAGGCAGGAAGAACCTGGCTGGAGAGCATCATGTAGTTCACCCAAAAGCATGGGATGTCACGAAAATTGTCCACCTCATTGCATCAATAGTACTAGGTTAAAATTGTGAATTAATTATAACGGCAGAAGGAGAAGCTTAAGGAAACTTTTCCGGAGCTATTATCTCATATCTGTCCAACACTTGGTTAGGTTAGGAATAGCCCTAGAACGGCACAGTGGGGTGTCTGACGACCCAAACAAAATTTCTTTGAACGCAGTTGACTTGCTTGATAGTTGCCGTGCTTTATAGTTGTGTGATTCACTCAACTTCCTCAAGGGGACTAAATAGTTGCCTAGAAAAGTTGACAGTGCCTTACCCTACTTAGTACTAATGATTTTACCTGTGCTAAATTTCGAAGATCGTACTTCGTATCGGCTTCTTCTTACAGTGTTCCGAGTATCTAAAGTGATAGATTATCACCGTCGCTAATAAAGCATCTACCGGGTCTACGATTAGTTCTCCTGTTACAGAAATGATCAGAAAGAACTCATGGTCAGCAGCGGTGACCAATTTCATTATTATACAACACAAAGTACACTCTAACAATAAATATTTGAATTAGAAAAAGAACGATCTATCAATGAACAAAAATTGGACGCTTTACCGACGACGGAGACGGAGGCCGTGAGAATTCGGTCTGAGAGAAGGAATATGTTTCCTTCCGTTCCGATCAGGTTCGGGGAAAGCGACACTGAGAAGGAATACTTGAAACCATGCAACGAGAAGGTTTGTGGACCATGGAACGATAAGAATTGTGGATCATACAATCTTTTCGTTGAATGGTTTACAAGTATTCCTTCTCCCTGTCGTTTTTCCAGGACCTGATGAGAACGGAGGGAAACATATTCCTTCTCTCAGGCCGAGTTCATTAGCTAGTGCCTCCCGTCTCCGTTGTCGGTAAAGCGTCATTTTAAATTGAAATATTGAATATTGGAGTGTACTTTGTGTTGTAGAACAATGGAATTGGTCACCGCAAGTGGCAATTAGTTCTTTCTGATCATTCCTGTAACAGAAGAACTAATCGTAGACACGATAGATGGTTTATCAACGACGGTGATTCAACTAATACTTTAAGTACTCAGACCGATGTAAGATGAAGCCGATACGCAGCACGATCTTCATGAACCCTTTCGGAGAAGAGTTTTCCTTGAAGGAAACAGCATCGAGAGCCGGCGTAATATTGTAAACAGGTAAAGCATGGCTGAAGTAGAGAATAGGAGGCCCCTTCTAGTAAGAAGAATATATCGATGTGTACTAGGATCGATGAGTATATAGGATAATATATCGATACCACTGCCATGTATTATGGAAAGATTTTCACGACCGTTACCTATATCGATAAAATAATACGCAGAAACCCAAGTGTTAACACATTCTGATCTATTAGTCCAACTGATCTATACTTTACTAAAAGGATTGATGTAGGATAATTTTTGTTTTTGAGATGCGAGCGATGCGAGCATCCAGACAAGAGAACTAGATTGAACATATCCATAGGAGACCTCGGGTTTTTCAATATGGCGACGGTCTTATCAGGAAGGGGCCACCTATTCTCGACTTCTACCGTAAAGCATTACTACTAAGTACAGAATCAATGTGAGATTATCACTAAATATAAGTGTTGCATTATTTATTTTTGCCCTTAAACGAAAGGAAACCTTGGTCAACAGCACGGCAGAGGATAGGTTGAGGGGACCGACTAGGGGGTAAAGGAGTGGGAGTAGAGTCGGGCGGGCTGGTACCACTCTCTTCACTGCCGGCCAGTGCCTCTGCCGCTTCTAGTTTATTCTATTTTCTGTGGTTTTAACTGGCTAAGTTGGGTGTTCTTCGTTACTCCCCCCCATTTTCAAACGCTCGTCGCTTCATGGAATTCTAACAAAAATTTGATGTTGAGATGATTTTTGGAAACTTCAGTTTGTCTAGTTTTATGTCTAGTGAACCTCAATTTACCAGAATTAAATAGTAATGATGAATTATTCAATCGAAAAAAGTGGGGGGGGAGGGGAAGTATCGAAGTATTTGCCATGTCAAATTCTTCGGTACTCCCCCCCTCCCCCCACGGTGAAAACAGCATTTTCGACTACCAATATCGCGTCTCAACCTCTTAATTTTCGATCAAAGCATTTCATCGCTCTATAACTCATATCTGTACGTTCCCCAACACCCCTTCCTGTGAATTCCTTTTTAGAGATAAGTTCTCACCAGAATTGCGACTTCCACAAATTTCACAGAGAAAGGCTGATAAAATGTTGAGGATTTGTATAAAAATTATTTTATTGTATATGAAGGGTCTATTCGATTATTTATGTAAAAGTAGCATTATATGGCTTCATTAGGATTGTAAATTGATTTGATGAGAGAAATGAATTCTTCGAATGGGTCTTGGTTATTGTACCTGAAAAAATTGAATCGTAAAATTCATTTTGTTGTTAGTTGTCTCACATTTCATCCAAATAGCTGAATAAAAAGTTGCTTACCTGACGTTCCTTCTCCTCAAGAATTCACAAAGGTGGGAGTGAAGGTCGTTGATCCCGCCTCCATGTATCTTTAATCTACGGTAAATATCAACTAGTAAGCTTGCCTATCTCTAAACAACAATTCACAGGAAGGGGTGTTTGGGAACGTACAGATATGACCTATAGAGCGATGAAATCGTTTGAGTTAAGAGGTTGAGACGCGCACTCGGTTGGAGATTTTACTTAAGGATGTCAATATAAACATCGGCATTCATTATTCCGTTGATTATATAAAGTTAGCCCACGCCAGCCGCACTCATGCAACCCCAGCCACCGCCATGCTTAACAGTGGGCAGCAAATTCCCTTCTCCCGCCAAACTCTTGCCCTTCCATTTGCCCCAAAAATCTTAAATTTACTCTCATCAGTAAATATTACTCTATTCCAGGAAGACTGGGGCTTGGAAACACGGTCTTTGGCAAATTGCAGAAGCTTGACTTGATTGGCCTTGGTAATGAATGGCTTTTTCCTTGGCCTGGACGAATATAAACCTCTTCTTTTAATACTATTTCGGACGATTTGGGGGGTAACACTCACTCCATATTCATTTTGAAGATCAGCAGTAATCGCACGTGCAGAGGAGGTCGGCTTGACTCACACATCACGTATAACACTCCTTTCTTGTGCTGCTGTCAACTTCGACCCGTTCGATGCTTATTGGCAACTGATCCGGTTTCTTGATATTTATTAAAGATGTATTTGACAGTTGGATGAAATTTTCCAATTGAACGGCCGATTTGACGAAGCGGTTTTCCTTCACGGTGAAGTTTAATAACGAGTTCCCTAACATCTGGAGAAACCTCCATGACCGTCACCGGATAGATACTGATCTCATATTTTTCGTGGTTCTGACCTCTAAGAGCATTTGCTACCGCACGCGAGAAGATTCTTGATTGACCCTGCACCGATTCAGATGCAATTCAGTTTGTCTACGGAGACTTTGTTGTTCCCCTTTTTTAGCCGATCTAAAACAAGTGGCTCTTGCGCTCGGGATTTCCAATCGAAAAAATATTATTCCATTAACAATGAACCTTGACACCCGAATGAGCTTGCCAGGATGATTTTAAAAATGACATGTTAGTAGGGATCATGTTTTCTCGAACTAGAAAGTGGTGTACTTAGACTTTTTTTACTGAGTGTATATGATGCTCTCCAGCCAGCTTCTTCTTATGACCCGAGGACGACTCAACGAGAATGATGCAGATTTTACTATTCGAATTTCGAGCTCGACGATATTCTCGTGACATGAACAATATTGCAAAAATCCATTGCAACGGTGACTTCCGCGAATTTTAATTGAAAAAATAGTGCATGAAGTGACAAAACTGAAAGTGCGTTCTATGCCGCTTAGAGTTATACCTGTCAAGGAGGAAGTGATTCTAGAAAATTTTGTACTCTTAGGTTCAGTGGTTTCGGAAGACAACTTTTGTCGGCGAACAGATTTTTTTTTTAATTCGATTTTTGAAATCTTATATCTTGAAGCAAATAAACTACTTACTATTGAGGGGGTTACAATTTTTTTCTTGTTCAATTACAATGGTTCATCACTGAAAATAATTGACCTGTAATAAGAAAACCATCGGGAATATCTCTATGTGGCGGTCGGTGTTTCCGCGAAACGTTGGTTTTTCTGACATCTAGGGATTTCACGCGTGCGTACTGTGGATTCACGTCAAGCAATTCCACCTCTTCTACTAACGGAACATATTTACTCTGCCGTAAATGCTTTTTCGTTACAGCTAGTGTGATCGTTTCCCATAAAATGCCACTTTCACGCTCTACTTGGCCATTTCCCTGCGGTTTGAAGGGGGACGAATCTGACGTGTATATTCCACGGAAATGAAGGAAGCTGGGTAGTTCATTAGACATAAATGAAGCGCCTCTATGTGCATGAATAAATTATGACGTTTCAAAGACGGAAAATGAATCAGTGAGGGACCTCATAACTGTCGAGGAACTCATAACAGAGTATGGATAGGCAAATGGAAATTTTGAATATTAATCAATTACTGCTAGAAGGTATCGATTCTTAGAATTTGTGGTGGAGGACTGTTAGGAGAAGCCCAACATTTGTGATATCATATGTGGTTAATAATAAACCAAGGAAGGACGACACAAGAGTCGAGGATTATGGTTTTCCCCTGTCACCCCGAAAGAGGTGGGGAATCCCACACGGGGCCTCTGAAAGCCCGTATAAATAAGGCCGGACCAGCAACTGCAATTCAGCGGGGTAAAATAAGACTCCTACTTGTACCAGTCCATCGAATTACTAATATAATTCACAATGCTCAAGAAGGTAAAAAAATATGTGCCAGTATCTTCTTGGATGTGGCTTTAGCCTTTGACAAGGTTTGGCACGAGGGAGTAGAGTACAAACTGCACAGGGATCTCTACTTACTACAGAAGTCCTACCTTAAAAATAGACATTCAGGGTGAAGCAAGATGACCAATACTCCGGCTTGAAGCCTATAAAAGCAGGGGTCCTGCAGGGGAGCGTCTTAGGGCCAGTACTCTACCTCCTGTACAAACGGGACTTACCCCAACAAGAAGGCACAACTGTTGCCACCTTTGCAGATGATAAGGCTATCCTCTCTGTTGGAGATGATACAGAAGCTGCAACACGCAAACTACAAACGGCTACTACTGAGGTTTCTAAGTGGACCAAGATGTGGAGAATCAAAATCAGCCCACATCAACTTCACTATCCGAAAAGTCCCAATCTTGGATATTGAGATCAATTCGAATAAAATACCGCATACTGAAGCAGTTAAATACTTGGGTTTGACACTTGACTCCAAATTAAACTGGAATAAACACATAGAAAAGAAGAAAGAAGAATTCAAAATCAAGTACAAAAGGATTTATTGCCTAATGGGAAGGAATTCCCATCTCTCTCTCTCTTCACAACAAACTGCTTATATATAAGCAGATCCCTCGCCCTAAAGATCTGGGGCTGTGCCAAGAAATCAAATATTAAGAAAATCCAAACCTCTTGGAATAAAATACTGAGAAGTATAGTTGGAGCCCCTTGGAACATGCGAAACGATGATATTCATCGAGATTTGAGGATGGAGACAGTCTATGAAATTATTGCAAAATACGCAAGGAAGCATGGACATCGCCTCCACAAACATGAGAACCCGGAGATGCTCTACGTTTTGGACAACGACGTGAAATCCGAAGTCTCAAGCGAAACAAACCACTGGATTTAGTTGTGCTGTGTGAATATGTGCAATCGAACTCAGTGCTATACAATCGAGCTATATCATAAAGGGCTAGGTTTTGCTGTAAACCTTCCCTCTTGGAGTGTACCTTTATTGATATGAAAAATTGCTAGATGAAATGCATTTGATTTTTCAGTTGCAATTAATAAATCACAAAAAAGTAGTATCCTATGTATAAGACCTGCAGTTTTTCGACAGTTTCGGTATTCAGATTTTTGAAATTTCAGCCCTTTCATTTCACTCTTGAAGATTGACTGAGATCGGTACTGCGAGTTCAGTCCTAACTAGACCTTAAATGTGATTTTTGTGTTTAATCAACATTCGTTCAGTCGTTACGGAGAAAAGCTTCGGACAGCGGACATAACTGTACATAAATGTACTTGGAATGCCAACATTTTCAGTCGCTTTCTGTAGGTATTTCGTTTTTTCTAAACAAACCAATGTTCGCTTTGTGGTACACAAATCTTCGCAAAGCGTCATAAGGTAGAAAACTGAACTGCATTCCAACATAAATAATACTTGAAGATTTCAGATTTGATGAAAATATTGGAGAAAAGATGTCGAGTGCTGCTATATTGGTTGTAATCACAACGAGAATAGTGAGCATACATGGCCGACGTATTTTAAAATTAGAGGGCACCTCTGTGAGGTGATGGAATGGTATAGTTGCCCCTTTCGAGCAGGTGGATGCATTATTATGCTCCGCCACGCTCAGAGGATGTTTCATCTCCCAAGGCGACAGATTCTAAAATCGGGAAGGGCCATCTAACCATATTCATCACACCTCTTAGCATTAAAATAGAAGCCGCGTGAGTCAGACAATCAGGCATGCGAATTTTTTAGCAGAAAATGCATTCCTTTTCATTGCGAATTGAACGGCACTGCTTTGTGCCGAAGAAGGAGGTTCCTTGGTAACGCCCCCCAATCTTCTTTATGCCCTTTACCGCCCCCCTTAGGGCCTCCAGCGCCCACTGACTTAGAGAGTCTGTGGAAATCAGATGAGGCCTATATTTGACATTTTGTGTGGTGATATGGTTTCTTGAGTTTTTAGGGAAAATCTTGCCACTGCCCTCCAGGATTTCGGTCAAAATTCCCAATCTCCAATGGTAGTTTACGCCAAGTACCTTTCACTCTTTACTTCGTAGAAATTTGGAGCGAACATTTTTATCAAATCTTCCGTGAGGCTGTAGGTCAGCGGACCTCTTCTCTAGTTCCTACAACATACATTACACCCCCAGGGCCGTCCTACATTACACTGCACTTCTCACCTTCGGAGTGACGTTATTTTGGCTTCCTTCCAGACAGTTTTTCTTCATTTTCTCTTCCTAGCGTTCTCTTATTCAAGATGTTTACACTAATCATCATTCGTCAACCCGCCAACGTTCCTTTTTCTTCTTCCTAGAACGCTCGAGAGAGTTTCTCTCAGGAGCTGCCCCAACGAAAAATAAGGTTCTCTGTATGTTCTTTAAAGGGATAGATTTTTTTCGTTCTCCATGAATTGGCTTCGGAAACAATATTGAGGTTTATAGAAAGGATATAGTTCCGTTTCTTCTTGACATTCCACTCTCTATTTGCTTTCATCTTAGACATTTCGACAACGTAGAAATTGGCTTAGCTCGAAAGTGAAATTTGAAAGATTTAAACAACTTTTGCGCCTTCTTAATATGATCGTAATGGTAATTTTAATGTAAAAATGATTGCCTGTTTAAATTTCTTAACCCTGCTTTGTAGGAAATTCGAATTATAAGGGTTTCATGAAACTGTGAGAAAGATTCCTTGTAACGGATATAATTGTATGATAAAAATGGACTAATGGAAAAAATATATTTAATCTCTAAAAACTAAGTTTTAGTTCCGGTATGAGGCCTAATTTTGAATTTGTCAAATTCGTCTAGGAGTTCTTAAAAACCCTGTTTTAAGTGTCTGACTTTAAAAATTTTGCATTCCTGAAAATTCAATTGGTAATATTTTTTACTGAACAACGGAAAAGTAATTATGGAATTTCAAAAAAAATACAATCACTAAAAATTATTTTTTTGTACCTATATTAGGCCTAATTTTGAATTTGTGAAACTCGTCTAGGAGTGCTTAAAAACACTGTTTTCAAGTGTTCAATTTTTACAATTTTCCGGAGGAGCGCCCGCAGACCTCCCCACCACCTTCACATTATGATACGGCCCTTGGAGCAAATAGTTTGGGCGCCCCAGTTCTAGGTTAAAGTGGGGTTCTAACCAAGTTGGCCATCCTTTCTGTCTAGCATATCCATCTAACAATCTCAGAGCAGCATTGTGGCGGGCGCATCTAGCTCGCACAGCGTGCTGTCCTCCAAGCTTTAATTCAGTTGAGTAGTGGGTCGAGGAGAACAAGCAGAAGCACTTTTAGCCTACATTTCAATTTTATCTCGTTCGATTTTGGCTGTTCTATTCTAGGGTTTTGACGTGTGTTTCCAAGTGTACCATTCCCTCTGTGTAGGGTCACCTAAGTTCAGTTCTGGTGACCTCCGTAGGGGAGCTATCTTGTAGGATAACGATGAACTGGTTGCAATATGATGAGCCAAACTATAGCAGAGAGTGTAGGCAGACATTTCTCTGTGATTGTGTTATTACCCTTGTTGGGACACAGGTGGAAAAAACAGTGACATTGAAAGGACTGAATGGTTCATTGTTATCTAATCGTGCAAAACTAACTTCTCACGACTGAAAGGTGAATGGAAATTAACGTTCTTTTCCACAACAATTTCTTTTCGTAATCCTAATGATAACCAGCTTGACATAATTAGCGGTAACCGCGCGGTGTTTTTCTCTTTTTTCCCCACGGGAGGCTTGACAGTGCAGATCCCGAAGGACTACTCTTCTCTCCCTGTTTAAACAAATTACTCACAATGGCTGCGGCGTCTTGTTTTTTTTTTTTAAAGGAGCGGATTAAGAACCAGCATTCAATTTAAAGGCCCGTGTTCGGTTGTTTCGGGATAAAACTTAACTCCTTTTAAAAAGCGTAGATCTGATAAATGTTTCAACACCTACTCACGTACATCGGTAATCAAGTTGACAGCTAATTTAACTGCACGTTGTTCCATCTCGGATATGGAATTAATCCATTAGGATTGTTTTTAGCAAAATTTACAGTTACTCCCAACATTTTCAATGTAGAGAGACTTTAGTATTCAGTTTATGCCAACTCAAATAGATAATATAAACAGTTATACACTTCTTGTCCGAGTGATGGAAGCAGGGCAGGGAAGTAGGGCACAAATTTACAACTATATCAAAATGATATTGGTCCGTCTTTGGTCCTGGAATTAATTTCTCTTCGTGAGGGGCTTAAGCATGAACTCTCAAAAATGAAAACCGTTTCTGAGCTGGTTAAAAGTCTTCTTCAGTTGGACACATTAGCTTCAAGTTATCCTGAGCTTCTAACAGCACTGAGATTATTTTTGACTTTGCCCGTTTCAGTAGCTTCTTCTGGGAGGTCATTTTCTGTCTTAAGAAGAATAAAAAATCATTTAAGAACATCTATGGGGCATTAATATAAATGCAACATTTTGTTATTTATTCTTTTCTGGGGGGTGGGGCTATTCCATACGTACTGTTAAGGGGGCCCAGGATAGATTTCGCAGGGGGGGGGGGGGGGCAAAATGTATAGATCCGGCCCTGGATGGAAGTTGACATTCACATGAGTATCACATAAATGGTAGAAAACTATATACTGTTCATCGTCAAATTCGTATGCAAGAACTGTGGACATTGATTTGAAGACGGTCCCTGAATCAAATTTTTATTGGTAAATAAACTTAATGATATGTGATAAAAATATTAATTCGAAATATGTTCTCTTTTGACCTTAATGAGGTCTCAAACGGGATTGGGCATCGAAAAATCATTAAATTGGATCCTTTCATTAAATTCACCCTAGAATTCGAAGGGAACACATTACGTTTTCTTGTTATGTCCGTTGCACTGATCAATGGAAAACACGATTTCTCCATTTACCGTAAAGATACTCGTAGTGATATCACTTTCAAAGTACCTCAAATCACCCACCAGTATATAAACAAGCGGACTACCACAGTGTGGTTAACGGGGCACTATCCATACCAATGAGTGAGTATCATCATCAAAAGAAACGTGTAATGAAGGTATAGCGGCGAACAATGTATTAAGGTACATTTAGGGATAACGTTCATGGAAAAAAGAATTAGTAGAGTAAGGTTATTAAATTTGAGTACCATTAGAGGAAAAACCTAACTATGTGAAAATTTCGGATAAAGTCAGTAAAAATCCTATTATCTAGGGGTTTTAAAGTATTTTTAAAACTATAAATAATCTCGAAGTTTCATTAGGTTCTGTAGAAGATGAAGTTAATGTACAATATTAACAGGAGGGCAGACAGGCAGAAAATTTAGTTAAAGAATAAAAGAACATCAAGAAGAATTCAGTGATAACAAGGGAGAGTCAGCGTTTGCCAACCATCTACTAGAATCTAGTCGCAATTTTAGTTTTGATTTAAAAAGTTTGTAGAATTCGTTCACATTTGTCAGAAAGGAGGTGTTGTGAATGTCCTAGAAATTTTTGGAATGATTAAAAGCTATAGGTTCATTTCCAAATACCTTTGCCTGTTTATTCCTTTACATTTTCTTTGTTTTCTTGTATTAACTTTATCCCCCTCCCCCCTCACCTCCCCGACCAATAGAATCTCGTCTCACTTTCACAGAAACCACAAGATTGGATATTCCCCAAACTTCTTGACCAATGGGATTGAAGCTCTCTTTGACCTGTCACTACATAATCACTGTTTTCTCGAATGTACTTTCAGTTATTGTTCTGTTACTAATGATGATCTAACCTACGAAATCGACTCTTTCATTATTTGTGGAAACGGACTACGTTTTTTCGACAAACTGCGTTTTTCTTGATTGGTCGTGGATCTCACCAGTTCTGACAAATGGTTTTCACTTCTTCGTCGTGAAACCATATTTTCGTGATGTTTGAATTAATTCTTCTCTTGAAGTCTCCCCTCTTAAATAGCCTAATGATTCTCAATTGGAATGAGTTCTCTGCCCTCTTTAGCGCGCTAACTCGACAATGAAGGAAGATATCCGTTACATTTTTTGATTTGTGACAAGGTGCTACATCTTGCTGGAACACACAATTTCTTTGGGGCCAGTGGGTTCTCTGGGATGGGACAACCCTTGCCTTTAAAACTTCGATATATTTGTCAGAGTTCATCATCCCTGGTACTGGAACTATGTTTCCCGAACCATGAATTGTGAAGTAAAACCGGAAAATATTTGTATCAGGGTGTTTGAAATGCTGATAGATGTGTTTAGGAGACAATTTTTCATCCTGAGACTTCCTGACAAAGCGGGATCTCGCTTCCTGGACGGAAAAATGGATTTCATCGGAAAAACTACTCTCTCCCAGTCCTGTTCTATCCATGCTGATTACTTCTTGCCCTCATTCCAACCTTCCTTTTCATCTGAGCAGTCAGAAGTAACTTTTTCAGCTTCCACCCTCCAGAAGACGTCTACCAACGTTTTAATCGTGCATCTGTCTATATATCGAATTGAGCGAGATCCCTCTTTAGTTCGAAACAGGTGACAACACAACAATTAACTATATATCATCGCCTTACATAGTCCGTTTTCGCTCACAATTTCCAACTGTTTGAGGAATGAAAATGCCAGTTTCTACTGTGAAGTTTGAGAATGTTGCTGACCGACTCTAAACTCACATGACTTTCCTGCACGAACACATAAATATTGTGCACAAATGTAAATATTGTTCATATGTGTAAATATGTAATTAGTTAGTCATGAGTCGATACTCCCCATGCTACAATGTTTTCGAATATTGTTTTTTTTAAATCTAAAAAATCATACTTGTTAGACCTCCTTCTGTTAGTGACCCTCCCTCCCCCTCCTGTATCAATCACCAAAGATCCGGCCGGAGTTGAAAATCCATCTATTATTTCACATTATTGTGCTCAAATGTACACTACCTATGACAATGAAGAACTTTTCGTATTCCGTATTAATCATTGAATAACAATTTACTCTTGTGTTAAGGAGAAATTTCCGTTTATACAGGGTGTTACATTTCGTGACAGTCACAGGCCAGGAGAAGATTCTACGGAAAATTTCTGATCGAAACTGCCTCTTAGAAATTTTTGTTTACACCCTTGGAAATGCGGTTTTTTCAATTTTAAGATTTTTCTCGTTTTTTCGACCTTACCGCATTAAAACGGCCATATCTCCCACATTTTGAGTGCGATTTCAAATCTCATTCCACTATCGGAAAGAGCGTTAAATTTTCTATCGCTCTAATGGGGAACCAACTTTTTTGAGCCGGCGAAATGGGTGAAAAATCAGCTTGAAAAGGACACATTGTCAAACCGTGGGGATCTCGACTTTCTTCAAACGCTTGTGAGTCCCTGTAATCAGGCATGTGAAATGGAAGAAATTGTGCGTCCCTGTAATAAGGCATGTGGATGGAATTTCAAATATGGTTATATCGCCGGAAAGCCTAGATTTTGGCGTATCTTTTAGCACTACAGGCTAAAATTCACATTATTACAGACTCATAAGCGTTTGAAAAAGTCGAGATCTCCACGATTTGACAATGTGTCCTTTTCAAGCTGATTTTTCACCCGTTTTGCAGGCTCAAAAAAGTTGGTTCCTCATGAGGGCTATAGGAAATTTATTGCTCCTTCCAATAGTGGAATGAGATTTGAAATCGCACTCAAAGTGTGGGAGACATGACCGTTTTAATGTGGTAAGGTCGAAAAAACGAGAGAACTCTTAAAATTGAAAAAAAAAACGGCATTTCCAAGGGCGCAAACAAAAATTGTTAAGAGGTATTTTCGATCAGAAATTTTCCGTAAAATCTTCGCCTGGCCTGTGACCGTCACGAAATGTAACACCCTGTATAGGGAAAATACAAAAAAACTTGTGCCAAAGCAAGGGTTCGAGAACAGAAAAAGACTAAAAAATTAATTTAAAATTTTAAGAAGAAAATTTAATAAAGAATTTGGTCTAGTTTTAACAAATATTTATAAGCATTCATAATAAAGTTTAGAATTATGTTGTTAAGTGTGATCATATAACAAACAGAAAATGTATCCCTTTAACGCACCCAGTACTTACCAATATATTTTACTGATAAGGGAATTCTGATTATGGACTGTAGTCACTGCAGAAGTGCACCAGGTATATCTTTGGCCATCCAATTTTTTTCGTCCCTTGAAACCTTGTAACAATCTAAATTTCTACGCTCTTGCTTATGGGTGGGCCATGGGACGTTGCTTATTATTTTCTGATGTTAGGCCCTGGTGAGTCGAATGCACCCAAATCGTTGCAATGAGCTTTTTCCGATTGCTGTAGCATCCTTTTGTTTTCTTGGGGTTCCGTTTTGCGCAGAATTTTTATGCCGAAACAATCTCAGATGCATAATGGGATATTGCATTGCTACTCACGGGTAGATCGTCACCACCTCTCACAATGAAGCACTATGGTTGTTCACCCTTAAGTTGAGTTGGGTTTCAGCCTTTCCCAAGTAGAAAGCAGGGAGTTATTTGCAAAGCAACTCATAAACACACATCTGGCATTCTGCTGACCCTTTGCATGCGTATGAGTTGGAGTTATTGGCCGAGCTGAAAACTGCTTCCTCTATTACAAAGGGGCAAAGGGGCAGGGGGAACTGGATCATTCATCTTTATTCTGCGGTGTGTGAGAATATCCCCAATGGATGAAGCTTGACGATATGAGAGTGTGGGTGAATTTGGAAAAACTGTTTTTGTAATGAGATTTGAGGAAAGGAGTGGATAAATGTCTTTCAATATGATGTTTAAGCTCTCAATGCCGAAAAGGAATGTTGTAGTGAGGTGGACTTTTTCATTGACATTACGGACTCCTGGGCGATAAGTAACATGAGATGGAATTATCCTTTTCTCTATTTGTCTTGCTGGGTACCCCCTTGTAATGAGTTTATCCGTCAACTTCTTCAAATTAGACTTCCTGTCTTTTTTCTCCAAATTCGGTGACACCGGATCGAGAGAGCTCTTGGTATAGATTTTTTAGTGTGACAGCTTAATGTTAGTATAATTGTTTGTTTGTCGATTTGATGTGAACAGATAGTGGATAGCGTAGTACCGTTTAGGTGTATGTTGACATCGAGAAATGTGGAAACCATGTACTACACCCACCATGTTTCTTTTGAATATTAGAAAGTCTTGTGGGAGGCGCTCTGTGAGGATTGATTCGGTTCTATTACTTTGAATAATTCATAGTCATTCCACGACATTCAGCGAGTTGAATGTCGCTTCGATATCGATGCAGGGCGGTCGCTTTCATCGGTGCAAAGTTTTTCAAAGGGAATACGAAATAATACGGTGGGGACACACTTGATTGGGCTTCATTGTCTCGATCGACCGCCCAAAGCAAGCGGAAGATTCGCTGTTTCTTTCTGGTTGATGGGAAGGAAGAACCGAGTGAGGAAAACATCAGTGGTCAATCAACACACGTTTTGTCAACCACAAGTAGTTCGGTAGGAAATAGAAATATTTGCCAAGTTTGGTTTAGCATTTCCGAAATTGAACCTCTTTAACCGACCAAAAAACAAATGGTTTTTATCGGAAAATCGAATAAAAAACTCCGGAGATTTTATTCCAAACGACTGGGCTAAAGTCGATGTAACGTCGCTTACAAATCACGAATGGTCAAGTGGTTTTCTGGGATTGAAGACGAGTACAGTTTAGCAATTTGCTCCTTGCAGCCTCCGTTGCACAATAACACTCGTGACAAAAGTCTTCTAGATTGACATGTTTAAAATTAACAAAAAAAAAAAAAGAAATACTACAACTGGAAAAACTGACAACCGGCACTGACGTTTGTAGTCTTGAATATCTATGCTAATTTTTCACATCAAATTTTCTTCAAATAGTCGATCTTTTCTTTAACACATCTCACATGGTGCAGGAAAGAAAAATAAAGCACTTAAATCGGTTCTCAACCAAAGTACCTACCTATTTGGATTGATCGGTTGATCATATTTGTGTGCCTCCTGAAATTCAATAATCGCTCTATCACCTGTGAAACACGCACACTCCAAAGCTTAGTAGAAATTCAAATCATGAATCTTTGAATAATGAACCCCAGTGAAAGAATTTGCAGCGTTTTTTCAAGAGCGATTATAATGGAAAAATATTCTATTTGAAAATTTTCAATTTCTTAAGACGCAGCATGCATATCAGAATGCGTCGACCCGTGTATCGGCTATAAACCCTTTTAGGAGTTCACTCCAGTATCCACATTCACTACATCACTAAGTTGCTGCGATAAAAAAAAAAGAAGACTGTTTTCGTTTTGATCGCAGTAACCTGTGATGTAGTGAATGTGGATGCAAATGTTGGCACCATAAATCGGGCCATACATCGGGAATGGTTTAAGCGACGGACCTGGAGAAGGGCTCATTCGTATCCTCAAGGAAAGTTCTTCAAAAAAAGTCCAAATATAGGCCGCCTTGACTTTTTTCGAGGTTTTTAGGGATTTTACGAAACTTTGACAACCCTTAAAGGGCAATTTAAATTAAGTGAGAGAGCTGACTAGAGAATTGGGGCGTTGTCGGACCAACATGGATTTTTCCTGAAAATTTCAGATTTTTTTGCTCCACCCGTTTGGGAGAAATCGATCGTACGGCGGACGGACGGAAAATTTTCTATTGCAGATTTGGATTTGAAACGTAAACCATGAAATTTTCAGGGGGGTTAAAAATTTATTTTTCAAGAGCGATTACAATGGTTTATTATTGAAGAATAAACCAAAATCGGCTCCACATGATAACACAATGGGATTTTGTTTACTAGAGTTCCGTTTTGAATCCCGTTGTTGAGAACTTTTGTTACACATTTGTGGTGTAAATCACTGTGTTTTATTTGATCTCGTTAATTCAAATTGTTCTATCCGTAGGTGGTATCGAGGTACAAAGGGACTAGTTGAGTTTTAGATATAGAGTTTGAGTTATAATTAAATCATCAAAGTACACGGCTAATTACAAGTACATAGAAGTCAGTTAAAAGGTGTGACACATTGATCAACTGAGTGACCCTCATAGGTAATTTCTTCTCTAATCGATCAGCTTGGCTGGAATATAAAGTTGGCCTACTTCAATCCTTCCACAATACAATAATTGTATTTTAATTGTCATTATTACAAGTTATTGGAGCGCCGAGCATAGATAATGTACCAATGCCTGATAAACATTGCTCAGTAATTTTTACGTCGAAGGGTTATTTGAACAGAATTAATAAACCTTTACGTAATAATTGGTCGTGTATTTTTTTAAATCAATTTTTTTCAACATTTTGCGTCTTGAAATGTAAAACAACAAATTTTGGGGTGGCTCAATTTTTTTCTTGGTCAGTAACAAATGTTCATTATACCAAGGCCTAATACAAATTTTTTTTTTCCCGAATCGATATTTATTTACTAGAATATCAATGATATAACAACTCAGCATAGGCCCATCAAGTTAATCCACTCGTACAATAATTTACTGTTAATAAGTTTATTATAGTCCAATAAATACTCCGGATAGCACCCATTCACTACACTAACTAACTAATCACGTGATGACACTAGGTCCAAGGGTTTAGTCCTATCAAGCCGCCGGATGACGTTATTGTTGTCTAGGTGAAGCGCTTCAGGGTTCATGTGCGCGTGAAGTCGCTGTTCATATTTAATTGCTTCACTCATTGTTCCCATTTTAAGGTCCCGATGAAGGTCGTCATTACGAATGTACCAGGGCATTGACGATACTCTTAATCTTAATATTAGTCTTCTTCGTGAAGCCCCAGAGCTATAAACCATACGTCCACACTGGTTTCAGAACTTGCTTGCACACTAGCAGTTGATTACGTATAGAAAGCTCTGAATGCCAACCAAGCAACCAATACAATCTTCTAAATTTCATCTTCAGTTCTTCGTTTTTCTTCTTAACGTGCTCTTTCCATTTTAATTTAGTATCAAGAATCATTTCCAAGTATTTCGCCGTGTTAACTACTTATGGGTATCACTCGTTCGTTATCTAATACAAAATATGTACGAGATTCGAACTGAATGAAGTCGATTTGAGTGCCTCGAGTTGATAGCGTCCCGTCGATTTCCATCTGTTGCTCTCACAAGTGAATACGAACCAACAAAAAGTTCAGGTCGAACATCACGCAAAACGTGACTTACCGATCAGAGGGGCGGTCAATGCCAGGGGTGGGGGAAAATTGATCTATCTATTGCTTACGCTGGGACAACATACATATCCTGATTGCGTACCTACAAATGTAAAAGCAGTCATATTTCATAAACGTGAATAAGTTGGTAGCGTTGAATGAAGTTGGGATGAAGTAGGTTAATCAAATCTTGATAAGATTAATTAGAGCCACTAACCTGTCCCAATCGGGGCTCAAGCTAAATTAACGGACTTACGTACATTCGAAAATAAATTACGAAACACTTTCTATTTGAAGAAGTCTCTCATAAATTTCCTCTGACAGTAGACATAGTGTAATTGCCGTTACTAATTCGATCGATTTACATTGAGACTTTCCTCCGACTGCCTCCGAATTTCTACAATAAAAGATACCGGTAGATAAAAATTGGATGTTTCAGTATATTCACGATAGCGCTTTAAGGAAACTTCGATTATCCGAATAGAGGGCTTTTTAATGGTTCATCATTTAAAATTTAAATTTTAAATCTTAGCAAATGTTAGTAAAATCAACCTATTTAGAACTTGCATAGATACTTTCGACTTAACAAGGAAATTGCCACGGAGACACAAATAAGTTTTCTGTTACAGTTGTTCGAAATGGGATTTAAAAACGCTGCAAATTCTTTCACTGGGGTTTATTATTCAATTTCATTCATTTGCCTTGCATTCATGATTTGAATTTCTACTAAACTTTGGAGTGTGCGTGTTTCACAGATGATAGAGCGATTATTGAATTTCATGAGATATGCATAGAGCACTTGAATCGGTTCTCAACCAAAATACCTATTTGGATTGATCAGTTGATCATATTTGTGTGCCTCCTGAAATTCAATAATCGCTAGGCATTTTGGTTGAGAACAGATTTACGTGCTGTATTCAAATGAATAAAATTGAATAATAAACCCCAGTGAAAGAATTTGCAGCGTTTTCAACTTTCACATAATACGCCGCACAGTGGAAAATATGACCGATTTAGGTGGACAAAATTCTGAAACTTGTCCATATTTAACCTTTGGGTTCCCAGATTACGGAAAAAATAATATAAAAAAACCGAATTAATTTGTTGACACCATTGGCGAGCACATTTGGTCTAAAATCACATTGATTTGCTAAAATTTAAAACTTTCCTGCATTTAGAAAAATTATGTATCACCCAAAACGCAAAAAATGGCAAAAATGCTTTGCAACATCTAAAGACTAGAAGGATTGATGAAACAAATCCTTTGGGCAACTTGGGAGTAATATAGTTTTTCGTTATTGAATAGGGGCATACATTTACAAATTGTTAAACTAAATCTAAACTAAATTCTGTCAGGTAGAATGCGATGTATATTCAATAACAAACGTAGAACTTTAATGTCTGTCTTAGCAATGTCCATGGACAAAAGCAATAAAACTTTGCGGTTATTGCCCACTTGTGTAAACATGACTGATTCACTCCTTTAGTATTGAATAACAACAAATTATTTTTAAAATTAAAACAAATTTTGTTTGTAAACACGGTATGGCGGGAAATATTAGTATTAAGCGTCTTACTAACTAATAATAAAAAGGTAAACCACTCAGAAATTCCAAACTTTTGACTTGACTTTTGTCCACCTAAATTGGTGATTTTGCCCCGTATTGGGCCATTGTGAAAAGAAAAATAATTTTCTATTATAACTATATCCAGATTACTTATTGTATTGAGGTACAGTGCCCATACTCTAGGATTTTTTTAATTGTATAGAGGCTCTACCAGCTCCTCCAAACCGCATCCCATAAAAATTCTCAATGCGGTATTGTTTTTCTCTTGGGATTAAAATTCGTTAGCATTCACGTCCCCACAGAAAACAGTGGTAACAACGGCGGGGGTTTTTACTAATTGGCAAATACACTTCGCGTACGGAATTCGATCTAATTGCAAGATCCCTATTATTGCTTAGAGTCCATTTTTTTCTCACGATAAGTACCACCATCAAACTGGTACGACATACAGGTTTAGTAAACAAGTGATTTGTTTGTCTGAAGGAATGACTTTCACTCATTTAATAAACCATGCATAATTCAAACGTAACAAACGATACGTTTTAGTCCTAAAGCAGCGTAAAAAAAAAATAATTGTCCGACTTAATTAAAAATTCTCAATGCCGAGAAACCCATTTATTTCAACCGCAGAATCATTTCTCAACGTTCAAGGCGAAATTCTTATTTGGGGAAAGAAACTAATTAAAACCCCTGCTTCAAAGAAGGTCGTGAGCCTTTGTAGCTTCGTGGTGATATTTGTCGATGGATATTTTATTATGGATTTATGAAGGTTATTTTCTCGATTCTATACCCAAGACGTTCAAAATTCTACTGATTTCACACTTTTTGCACTTTTTTCCAACATTTTAAAATCAATTGGAGTATTTGCGATAATGTCCGTATTACTGTGCATGTTAAGATGAACAGTTTCAAGATAGTGTGACATAGTTTCCTCATATAGTTTCAACTTTTGACCACTCCAGTAAGCTCGCTAATTGCTGAGATGGAAACAAAGTTTTTAAGAAGATAGTCGCAGTAATTTTCAAGATTGGGACTTAATTTTTAATCTTTTTCTGTTCTCCCCTTGTTTTGGCACAAGTTTTTTGTAGTATCACTATATAAATGGATATTTCTCATAAAACACCAGTAAATTGTTATTCAATGATTAATCACGTTTATAACCTGAAGATACGTTTGGAAGGAATACAGAATACGAAAAGTTTTTCATTGTCATAGGTAGTGTAAATTTGAGCACAATAATGTGAAATAATAGATGGATCTAGAATTAAGGTCTTAGAACGGTCTGTGGCGGATTTAAATTCAGTTATTTTCTTTTGTCGTGTCTGGGTTGTCGTACTCCATCCACCTCTCTGCATCAATTCTAATAGGTAACCCTCTCCTGGCAAATCCTTATTTCAGAGGCACGTCCTAAATATATGAAGATTCGAGATTGATTCCGATCAGTTTTCCTTCGTTTCTCAAAGTTGATTATCAAAATGGAAAAACTGCTATCAATGTCTAACCTTGCCCATCCTTGTGAAGTTCCAAGCAGTGATTACAAGTAGAAAGAAAGGCGGCAATCATTTCCCCTTCTCCCTTCTGCATTTCTTTGATTGCTTTTTTCCGCTCTAAATGCATCGCACAAAGTGCTATCCAGAGAAGCAAGACTTTTATTTAAGTGCTCCGAAGGTATCTCTTCTTACCCCGGATAAAAAAAACAATGCGGCTAGAAGTGAACTTTAAAACGCAAATAATTTTTGCCTTCAGAGGCTTTCGAATAAAAGCGTTATTCTATTTATTTTAATTTTAAATTCACCTATTTTCATAATGACGTTTGAAACTGAACGGAGTTCCACATCTAGACCAAGTTATTAATTCAACTTAAGGCGTAGCGAAAATAGCGATAGATAAAAAATATGTTTATTGAATGACAGCCAATATTCATTAACAAAAAGTTATTACAGAGAACATCTACGGCACGGACCATTGGTCATCTGGCCGGAGAGTTCGACTACTTCAACACGTGAATAGTTTGTTTAACACAACATAATAGTTATTTCGCTCCTTTTTAGAAAATCTTTCTCATTTTTGAACGTAGGTGAATAGCACTTAATATGATAGTTCCTACCTAAAAAATTGCGACAACTACGGTACAATAGAATGTAACAGTCACATACAAAAATAATAATACGAAAATGCAGCAAACTCCCTGGCTCAGCCAAAGAAATTGAAATTCTGATTAAAAAACGCACGGTATCCCAAGTCCTTCTTAAGGAACCTGCTTTAAATTTATGTATTTACATTAGGGCTGTTTCGATTTGATAAATCATTCCTCGCACGGGATCCCGAACGTCTCGTCCCACACGGTTCATTCTCTTATTATTTGACCTTTTGCCTTTCCTGGACCATATAAAATGGTTTGAAGAAAATATCTTCTTGAGCAAAATTTGATGTGGAAAATTATTATAGAAATCCAAGACCACACACCTGAGTGCCAGTTGTCAGTTTTCCAGTTATTCTTTTTTTTTAATGTTGAACATTTTAATGTAGGGGAGTTTAATCACTAATGTTACTGTACAACGGATAGGCTGCAGGGAGAAAATCGCTAAATTGTACGCGTCTTCAAGCTCAGAAAACCACCCAAAAAAGTCTTCCGGTTCCTGAACTAGATTCACAATGATATCACATGTCTCGCTAATTAATTTGAGGAGGGTCTGGAGGGAATCCGGTGGACTGTTGTCGAACATTCCATTTTTTTGTTTTGATCACAGTAACCTAGTGATGCAGTGAATGTGGATACTGGAGTGAACTCCTAAAAGGGTTTATAGACGATACACGGGTTGAAGCATTCTGATATTCATGAAACTAACAAGAACTGCACAGGTGCTTTATGTTTCACAAACCGAGACGTGGTCTGTTTTTCGATTTTAGCTTCCCATTCAAGGAAAGCAGGTTCATTCTTAAAAGTAAGACTCTTGGTAGAAGTCGAGAATAGATGACCCCTTCCTGATAAGGCCGTCGTCATATTGAAAAACCCGATGTCTCCTATCGATATAGGTCCACGCTTTTGATGTGTGTTCTGTCAGGTTTGCTGGTCTGGATGCCCGCTTCGCTCGCATTTCAAAAAAACAAATCCTACATCAATCCTTCCAGTAAAGTATAGATCAGCTGGACTAATAGGTCAGAATGTGTTAACACTTGTGTCTCTGCGTATCAAAACGACTTGCGGCGGGAACACGAACTGATAAGTTATCATGGAAATAATGGAGCTTCGCGAATGTTCGGCAATATTCGGGCCGGCTCGACCGGATTCTCTCCAGACCCCCCTATTAATTTTGATCATGTTTAAGTTACCAAAAACGATCCATGGTAACTCTCGTGACAGGAGCAAATCAAATAAGATAACACACTAGATAACGAACGATTTTTCATTGAATAGACTTCTTATTGGTAGAAATGTCTATTTCAATAAAATTGCAAAATCTTGTGAATTTTGGATCAATTTCGTTGAGTCATGAATAACACTCGTGATGTTTGCACATGGAAACACTATTCCTAACCTAATCAAGTGTTGGACAGATATGAGATGACACGGTAAGTTTTTGCTTTTCCCCTTTGCAATTAACAATTTTAATCAAGGACTATTGGTGCAACAAAGGTAATACTCGTGTTGGATAATTTTTGTGACATCCCATGTTCTTGGGTGAACTATATGATGCTCTCCAGCCAGCTTCTTCCTGCCTCAAGGCTGCACGTGGATTGAATCAGGAATCACGAGGAAACGTCTCGAGGTTCTTTCCCGCCATTTTCAATGAACAGTGTTGCCAGAACAGTGGTAAACACTTGTGATGAATTTTTTCCCCAAACTATGAATACAAACTTATTTTTCTCCGAATAATTTGAACTGTTGGACGTAATTAAAAAATAAAAATACATTGAAATACAGTGAACTTTCGTTGATTGAAATTTAACCAATTCAGAGTTTTTCTTTTCATAACACGACATACTTAGATTATTCACACTATAAGGACAGTAATCCTCGTTACATTTTGTGACTTTAATTCAAGTTTTTTATTATCGAGGTTATATTGTTACCATCGTATTCCTTTCATAAAAAGCTACCTAGTAGTACCAAATAAGATCTCGAGGGGGGCTGAAATGGTCGGGGACATCAAATGGTTAAATGAAATGAGAATGACCCTATTACGTCAAATCCCCTCATTGGGAAAGTCTACATGGAAGTTCAGTCGGGCATGAATTCGGAACGACTCGACAGTTGTAAATTACTTACTCCCGAATATTTCGCTCTCAAATCCTCAATTTTGGAGGAGGTATTAGTGCCTACTTCCATCACTAACTGGGAAAGTGGAAGTATTATCGGTTGGAACTGACAGTTTATGCACGTTTCAAAATAACGGCCGCCGTTTAACATAATTTTAGACGATTCTCCTGAACGGGATGGCGTCTAATTCACATGATGGGTTGATCCGAACGTAACACTTAAAATCCTCATATCCCAATTGAGCTTCCCGCTCATAAAGGATGCAAGAGATTAAACATTTGAAACAAGTCCGACGGGATTGAATACGTGGAAATGATATTACACGGAAAATGGTTTTATTAGGCACACTTTATCGATCTTTCTATGGGTTATGCAGTCAGCACGAACAAAATTAATAATCTAGAAAACATTAAACCAATAGCCAGGGATAGCCAATTCTCATATCGTGGGGTTCCGAGTAAAAGTGACCAAGTAACATTTGCAAAATTTTACAGGGGAGCGATCTGAAGTTTCACCTATTTTCTTCTTACGAACACTGGTTGTGTGATGTCTCATCCGACTATGTTTCGATTTTTCTTTATCCTGTAGGTAGTTAGCTAGTGCCCTCCTCTCATATCGTGCTTCAAAATTCACTTCAGATTAAATAAGAGCTGTTTATTCGGAAACTCTATTTGATCGTTTTTACCTGCCTGGAGTTTCAAGCTTTACTCATTTGGTCAATTCAATTCTTCGAAAATCAGTCGCATAGTTACATGAAATTGAGGGATTGAATAGTTTTTTCGTTAATTTATCGTGTTGCCAAGCATCTAATAACAATGATATACCTATTTCTGTTAGAAAAGGTTATCCATTACCTATCACTGTAATTGGTCATTTTCACCTGCCCACTATGCAATCTTACAAATCTTACACAGTAAAAGTGATCAAATGGCAATTGATAACATTTACATGCACCAGCTAGAGTACATTTATAATCCATCTCGTGTTTTGTGGTTGAGTTCAAATGCCATTTGGTCACATAAAACTCTTTGGGTCAGGCAGGTAAAATTGATTTTCAAGTATTTCTTGCACATAAGTTTGAAGATAACGTTCTTAGCAACAACACACAGTAGACAACGTTCCTTAGTACCGGAATGACAAAAAAAGCTCATTTTGAAAAAAATGTTACTTGGTTACTTTTACCCGGAACCCCACGATATGATCTTAATTGAATGGATCTGACGTTACTTCATCCGTCTTCCCGACATCGATCAAAATTTCCGGGGTCTATTGCACAATCGAGAAAAATACAAAAATGGAGGCTAAATTTCAAACAATTTATTGTAAAAACCGCTACAAATTATTACACAAAGGTATATTATTTCTGAAAGAAACTAGGTTTTGTGTGGAAAAACTTGACGAATTTTGTTATAATTCCATATTATTGATCTTCCATGTAATGTATGGTCATATATTGAAAGAAAAGACACGACAATATATTTAGGGTTAATTCTCGATGATAATTTCAAATGGGAAATCCATATATCCAGTTTGGCGACCAAATTCAGGATTATTGATTAGTGTTTTTGCCAAGATTACGAAGTACCTATTACTTATAATGACGACCATGTATTGTGTGCTTGCTCAAATTCAGCAACGAGCCCTCGATCAACTTCTAAATCTCGCTCTCCCTCCCACACAGGACCCATCTTTCATAAATGATGTATTTTACTGTTTGATCTTCTGTTTAAAATGAGATCAGCTAAACTGTAATAATAATTAATTATTAAAAAATTACCAGCCCACAGTTGCGGTACATGATGTTTTTACTCGTATTTCTCTAACCAGCACTTCATCAATTCCGAGGTACCGCACCACATTGGCTCGAAAACTTCTATATTTATCAATCGATAAACATAATTAATGCTTTCTCCTGTGATTTACGAGCTAAACCGTTAAAATTTTCTAATAATAATAGTTTTAAATTTAATTTATTAAAGGACTATTATAATGAACTTGATACAGATCAAAAATAGCATCATTTATAGTTTTTTCTTCTCTTCTTTCTTTCTTTTCTTTTTTTTTGTAATTTATCGGGCAATCTTCTTTAATTTTGTTATCAATCGGGTCTCACTCTTCCCCGACCGCTTGCAGTAGTCCATATTAAGGGATAATTTTCCACCGTATGCCAGGGTTAAGTCTAACTTAAAAGAGTCAACATGATTTCTGTTGTATTTAGCCCTATCGATATAAGTTAAATGGGTTTATTCGAAGAATGAGTTTTTTCAAAAACTTTCATTTAATTATACAAGGTAAAAAGCTACAACGAGACGGGAGGTTTGACTGAGTGAAGAAGATTGAGGTCCTTGGGCTCGCAGGCCCCCTCTTATAACTTCATTCTGCTTATTCAGCGTTGGATAATCCGTTGTGCTACGTTAGTGATAAACAGGCATATGTATTACACATAAGGTATATAAATACTGTGATCATTTTGTTCATTGGAAGTAATAACTTGAAAAAACTAACAAAAAATCTCAACTGATTTTTATTTTGTTAGATCCTGTTAGATTTAGTCTAGTTGTGTGGAAATTTTGCTGGAATGAATAGGTAATAGTCAATTAAACGTAAAGTGACAAAGTTTAAGGGGGGGGGGGGCTATACAACTTATGCTTGATAATTACGAAATCTTATTATTGAAAGTAATTAAGAAACATCTGGTTTTAATGCGAAGATGAATGATGGTGGATGGTAGAGTGACTGGCAACTGCTACACAGGATGGTGGATATTGTACTATTCTATTTGTCTGCTGTCCGATGAACTGCGTAAGAGGGCTATCTGATACGGAAATAATTACTTGCAGCGTTTTACATTGCTTTAATCAATTGGCAGGAAACCCAGTCACTCTTTCATCCCTTCTGTTCAGATCGATGATTGAAGACAACTTGAATTTTCAATACCTGATGAAAGTAGTGCACTAGAAACGGTCTTTCATCGCTATTTCACCCCGACTAGTTGAACGATTTTCTCGCCTCATTCAACCTTCAAGATGCGGTGGTGCTCAGTGGCAAGCGGGTCTGGTAGGACCTTCCCTCGCCAGCGTCAGGATTTACGAGACCGCGAACCTGAGATCCGATGCCCTCGGTTCATCAACTATTGAGCAGGTTGTTGCCGCGAAGCCCTATAAACACCCGAAGCATCAGAAGAGGAGCTTCGGATACAGAATCTTCCAAAGCGATCCTCCAATTGTTCGCGTTCCTGGACTCGGCCGTTACAATATGTACAATATGCAGGGTGTAAACCTGTGAAACCTGCCACCGGCTAGGAATAGATTCTCCAACTCATTTCTGACAAAAAGTGCCTCTTGGAAATTTTTTTAGAGTCTTCGTTTCACGGCAAGGCAGCGTCCTCGGGCCTGTGCTCTACCTTTTGTACACTAGGGACATTCCCTGAAAACATCCATGAAAACGCTGTAATTGCTACCTTTGCAGATGATACTGCGATCCTTTCCATGGGGAACGACATAGAAACTTCTACCCGCAATCTTCCAACATCAGTGGATGAGGTTGCTAAGTGGACTAAAACTTGGAGAATGAAACTTAACGAGGCGATTGAGCCCATCTTCAAAATCAGCCTTTTGAAAGCCTAGATACATTTTTGTGCAAATTTGAGCTTTTAATCTCAATTCTATCCAGACTTATCGTCTGGAATGTGTTTTTGGTGTCTTTTGACAATGGATTTAGAAAGCTTTGAAACGGATTTTGATGCAAACATTTTTCGAAAATTCTAATTTTAAATATTTTTGACCGAGAGCAATAGTTTATTTTTCTTCGAAAATTCGCTAATACTACAGCAGTTGGAAGAATTTTTAATATTTCTTATTTTTCGCGTTAGGTAGTAAGCAAACTAGATGGCATTTTTTCTGTGAGTGAAAAGTAAACTAACCTTATGTTATCGGAGCCAAAACATCGATATTTCGTATCGATGTCGATGTCCCATCCCTAAGAAGGTGTAGTTTGGTACCAGAATACGAGAGTTATAAGAAAATTATAGCCGTTCGGCTCAAGTCACCTCAATCGCTGCATTTGTCGTGCAGATGAAACCATGAAATGTATACGTTTATTCCAGATAGATTCGTATTTTTCTAAAATGAAAATTTTCTAATATCAAACACTTAATTGAATTACATTAAAATTGATTTTCTTGAATCGTGTTTTTTGCGTTATCCCAACTCGCCATTATGAGGTATTCCAACTGAACCCAATGATGGTGTTAGTTGGCATACTCGGAAGCCTTTTGGGAGTTCAGCTGTGCGTACCTCTCAGGATTGATTTTAATTAATGACTAATAGGAAATCATTTAGCCTAGCTGTTGCAGTTCCACCACCATTAATCAGAATCTCTCTCAGTATTGTCAAAAAAATTGGAAAATTCGAAAAGAAGTGTTCTCCTTACTGATGGAATGTTCTATTTTGCAATCTTTGTCTAAAGCCTGGAGTCACCTCCCACCACTTCTGATTGTTGGTAGAAAAGTTATTTTTCTCGGTAGATTATCAAGATTTATTATTGAAAAATTATTAACCAAATAAGGAATACCGTTGGTGAAGCGAAACCAAAACCTCCCTTATTCAGTGTTTTTCTGATATGCTTCATTGTTTCGTGCCACGACTACAAGGAAGGTGAAGACATTTTCCACGGTCAACGTAGAAAAGCCTACAATGAAAAATATGTTTGGCCTTTTATTATTCCATTATATGGTCCGAGTTTACGAGGAAGAGAAATTGTTGAACGCCGTAAAAATATTTTTATATAAGGGACGCGGGATTGTCAGTGGATCCGTCAGTGTTATAGCGAGAGGGGGAGAATCATCTCGATTCCACCTTTTCAACTCGTCCCTAGTTCAACTTTCAGCTGTCGCAGAACTTCTTCTCCTTGACAGCGGGCTGTTTTTGGTGTCAAAATACATTATGAGCCGCATAACTAAATAAACAATGAGCTCTTCTCGTTGGCCGCGTTCATTAAATTGTCTGAAAATAGAAAACCCGTTCGACGGTACCCAGGTAATGCTCCTCTATATGATAGAGAATTGTTATTGACTCCTCTTCGGTTGATCGAAGCGAAGTCCATCAGTAATGAATATGAAAACGCTAGAAGCGTCTGGTATATCTCCCGAGGCAGCTACGATACCTGTGAACTTAGGGCTAAATTTCAAAAGGTCAGAGAAGGTTTAGGACAGAGTGAAGGGATGAAGAGAGAGGATCTTAATGAAGCCCCATGGGCTGGTCCGGTCTTATTTATACGGGTGTTCTGCTCCTGTGTGGAAAACCCATAATACTCAACTGTTGTGTCGTCCTTGTTCGATTTACTGTTACCCACATTTTGTATTACGTTTGTGGGGCTTCTTCTAACAGCCCACAATGCCAGGAAATCCCCTTAAATGCCTCAGAAGGGTGGACGAAATCGGAAACTTGGCGCAAACGTTCTTTTGATCCCAAGCTGGTATAAATATCTCGCCAGTCCAATTTATTTATTGGGTTTATTATTTTTACCTAGGTTTTTTTTTTTGAATTTATTTCGGACATTTTTGAAGTCTTATTTAAGGCCCCCAATAAGTTCAATTTTTTTTTTTTTTTTTGATTTTTGGTATCAAGGCCCATTATGGCTCATTACGGTTTTCGTAATAAATTTTGATTTAGCACCAGTACGAGTGATGTTTTCCTAGCTTATTTCAGCAATGCTAGAAATACCAATCTTGCCCTCACTTGTCTAGAAATCCTGGCGAAGTCTGAAGATACCAATTGCACCAATATTGTATGTAGAAGTCTCTATATGTATGTCAAAGTTTCATAAATTGATCCATTTTTGAAGGTGAAAATCACGGTATGTCGAAATTCCAATAAATTCGTTTGTTTCAAACATTTTCAATACGGTATGACTTCACCTTATCTCGCGTTCTGGTTTGTACAGGAATTAAAAAAGGTACCCCGAAAATTTCAGACCCAGATAGGTACGCCCAAGTTTGGCCACAGTTCATCTTTGTAGTCGCAAACTACGCAAATACGCGACAGTTGCAATTCAGTAATGTTCGAATCTACGATCTTTTCGTCAAGATTCTGGATTTTCAGGTATTTTTCGAAGATCTCTCAAGACGGGAACCCTTATGGAAAAATTTTCTGAAACTGTAACGTCATCAGGTGGATAGATAATTTCAGATAAAAGATAATATATCGATATTAGAATATTTATAATACTCGTATATTATAATAGATATAATATGATTTAGTAACCAATGTGCAAACAGAAGAATAAGCTTTACCGTTTTTAAATACAACAATAATACCTTCATGCTCGTATCTAACAAGAGCAAAACACATTCTATGGACAGGAAGTACAAATGTACCTTGCAATTGAAGAAACTGCAAGCAATTTGGTACGGTGCCAGCCAATGAAAAGACGGCTGTGGCACATTCGGTAATCAATGACAAGAACACGGCGATAGCTGTGACAGGAATAGCACGTGACATGTTAACAAAACGAGTACCAGAAAAGGAATTCCGCACTGAAAAGTTCAATTTTCCTGCTGGTTGGATTGGTGAATTTAGTACCTATGCTAGTGATTGTTAAGTCGTAAATCAGCAACACGTCTATGATGTTCAGTAACAGTTAACTCAAAAACTGCAAGACTGTGTTGATATGTCTTAATTTGGTCTGAATCAGTTCCCGACCACCGAAAAGATCTGGATTTTCCTGCATCCTGCACGTTCTTACCTTTCAAAATGCTTTCATTAAATTTGCTGTTATACTCAAAAATACTAGACTCTTCCCGATTCTTATTTACTTCGTTCTAATACGAGTTCTGACAAAACTCGGTACCATATACTAGAGTACCTATCCAAATTTGGGTATTCATATTTTATCGTCTATTTAGACGTGGAAAACATCTTAGGATTTCTATTCATGAAAGTTTCATGAATTTTTTTTCATGTGTGATAATAGGTTCATACGCTCTTGTTAAATTCTGAATCAAGTTTCTTTTGGTCGTGATTCCATGATAAACTCATACGATGTAAGAGGAGAGACACCGTTTCCTATTCGACCGCTTTGACCGTAACGATCTCGGAACTTTGAATGTCACCAATACGATGTGGAATAACGCTTGGCCAAACATTGAATGAAACCTGGAGCTACACACATTATGCGGGGCCCCCCGACTTGAGCGGACAACATTGATTTCGAATCAAAGCACAATGCGACGTTCCCGAACCCGTGACGACGAAAGACGTAGGTAATGATCTAAGAGGACTTTGAAGGGCCATTCAATAACATGGGGCCAACAGCGGCGGTCCTAACATGAGAACCATTTCGATACAACTTAGCGCATTTGACGGACTGATGTTTCAGCACAATTGTCCCCAAGCCGGTCGTCTGGAACTTGAGGCCCTCGGCGGATCGTGCTGTAAATGATCGGAAAGGTCTGTACGGTGGATAGATTAGTCTATTAATGAAGGTGAAGGGCGAGGCTGGAAGCCATGTACCAAAGGTTATACAGAGAAACCAAAAGAATGCATAACTTGATGTAATTGAAAGTTCCATTTCCATTTCAAGGAATGGGCAAACACAGTGCCACTGGTTCTCCCCATTCCATGTAATGGGAATGGGACTTTCAATTACACCTAACAATGCGGGTTATTGTTTCTTGTTTGTTATTGATAGATGTGCCTTCAAAGAATCGAATGAACCCACCAGGACCGTTTTATCTTCACCCATCCGACCCTACATTAATCAATGATTACGTAATCGCAAGTTTGCCGTTGAACAAAAGGTCCAACTATTTTTATCATTCAAGGTCTTGAAACCGTTTCTTCGATCCGTTGCCGCTGTCTCTCGTCGTATTTGAATCCTTTGAGTTTTCTCACCTCCTGGCCAATTATTGTTGCCTCTGATTGGATGCTGCTTGCTGCCTGACTCAAGGTCCATTTTCATATCTAGCCTGGATTTGGGATCTCGGATTATCTGACGCTGGACATAGGGGTTTGATAGCCGAAATTCCTCTCTTTGGCTTGAGACTAGGATTACGTATGTAGGATTTACAAGTAATTCCATCTGCCTTCTTCATTACCTTGCCGTATACATTTCCAGCTAACCCTATCTATTTGGTTCAGTTCTACTTCACTTTCTAAGATCAGCTCCTGAACAGTATAAGCCGACTGCTCATTCACTATGTTAATTTTTATATAATGAGTTTTGAGTAAATTGCTTTTTCAGGAGCCCCCGGGTTAACTGACTTCCGTTTTCTGCCCAGGGGCCATACTACTCACAACCTGTGGGCGAATGAAGGACTGCCATTTACATAACAGCGAGTTAACTAACCCACGAATCCAACCTCTGGCGGAGGGCAGGCCTGTGGTCCTTTGCCTTGGTACTATTTTGGGTAGAGTGGGCTTGCACACAGCCCAGACCAGCTGAGCTGCACCCTAGACCTAGGAAGGTCGCAGGCCCGACAACTGTCTAGGGCTTTTCATGACTACCCGCCTCCTGATGTATGTAAATTTTACATGCCGACTATTGCTTAATCAGTCTGGAGAAATATGAACTGGAGAAATTCATCGATGAGTCGATTTCAAGATACTACGAATGCCGCCAAACGATAATGAACCTTTGGAATCGACCAAGAACATTATTCTTACACATACCTTATCGAAATTTATTGTTTTAAAATTTAAGATGCGTAGGGTCGAAAATTTGGCGAAATAAAATTTTAAAATCCACCTGCAGATCTTCTTTGAAACTGCAGATTATAATCTCGATAAATGTAGATGGAAATAAAAAAACTTGTAAATCAAAAGAACAACTATACTATTTATTGTTTCATGTAAGGCAAATAAACATTAAGCGCATCAAACAAAGGAAAATTTAGTACTCAAATAATCAACTTAATGAAGAAATTAATCACTAGGCAAGTTCAAGACCGCAATACGGCAAGTTATACGGCTAGGAATAAACTGAACAATGCTCTAAATTTATTGTTATTGGATTGCTTTGGGGTATATAGAGATTTGGAAAAATTATCGACTCCAGACGAGTGGGCAGGGCGGTTGGTTGAATTTCTGGTAACGCTCGGAGTAGGGATGAAATGTAGTCCGCTAAAGCCACGAGTTTGGGAGGTTGTCGGTAGGTACGTGAAATGGTACGGGACGTAGAGAAGGCTGACGGTGTCTTTTCTCCAGCCACGAGGTCAGTCATAAATCGGAGTGCGATAGGTTTCTTCTGTAGGAACAAGGAATATCCATGAAGGGAGGCTCCCGGCTCTCCGGCAGGACTAAAAACACGGCATTCGAAGTTAATTTTAGCAGCGCAGATCATCAAGTTAGTTAAAAAAGGAGAACACGCCGTTTCCTTTCACGCGAAACGGAGGTTACGGTTTCCTCACTGTTAATTTCCAAGATGGTGAAGATCAACAGGTAGCAAGGAGCTAAAAGTCGAGTAGTTGGTATATGAGTATGAGTTTGGCGGGTGAAAGGGGTAAAGAGTAATTTCGCCACCGCAAGCGCTGTCGGAATTGCTCTCTAAAGTTTCATGGCACAAGATAAGGATCGAAGTAGATGAAACTTGGTCCAAGAATCACAAATGGCGTCTAATTGGGACTGAGTTCCAGGCAACACGTTCTGTCAACCCTAAATGGTGAAATCAAAGGGCTAAAGTATTTAAGAATCATAATATCGACAACTTTTGAATGTTACTTGATGTTTTTTGCTCTTTTTCGATAGAAATGAGCTTAATCAAACCGCTTTCTTTTTTTGTAAACAATAAAAATAATAAATAAATGAATAACGTCAACATGAATGTGGAGCTGCATGAGTTTAAACGGCATACATCGCCTAGTGCAGTGGTTCCCAACCTGCTGGCAATCGCCCACTTGGAGGCGATTTGGTTAATCAGGGGGGCGATAAATAAGTGGGGGGGCGATGAGTATTCAATGGGTGAAAAATGAAAATAGTACCTACTGTACAGTTGAAGTTGCCGGGCAGCCATTGAAAAGGCAAAATAACACAAAGTTTTCAAACTTTCATTTTTTTCACCTTTTAACTGTGAATTTTCTTAATTTATCTTCTTTGATCTTGAAAAACAAATCGATAAAAAATGTAAACATTTTAATTTTTTATTTCCTATTTTATTTAGGAGTGACCGGATAACACTGCTTGGTTGTGTTTATATCCTGTAATAAAATTGTTTAAAATGATAAAATTACTTTATTATTACATTTCACTTCAAATTAAAATTAGGCATACAAGGAAAAATTGAAAATTAATAGGTGTTAGTCAACCTCCAGAAAGGGGCGATGGGCCACAAAAGGTGGGAAACCTCTGGCCTAGAGTATTCTGACGATCAAATCAGCTGATATTATTCCAATGAAATTTTGTTTGTAAGAGTTTGTTTCAGTTCTTTCGAAATCGAGAATTTTTTTTTGTAACTGTTGATTTATGTATATTTGCTGACAATTGAAGCCTAACTAGGTGATTTGCGGGCTAAGTTACTCTCCCGTACCTTCAGTTTATGTTTGTTACAGATAGGTGTTAGTTTTGAACGACCTAACTTCCGAAATAGATTCAACTGTGCAATTCATTATTTTGTCGAATTATAGGCAATGTTCAATCTTACTCCGTTTTTATTTCAAGTCTTTTATTCCATCTCATTTAATGTCAGATGATCTATTAGTGTCCCATGTCTGTGTCGATGTATAGTATGTATTACGTTGCGTACTGCGGGACTATCAAAATTTCACACTGTACAGTGACCAGTATATTTTTTTATGCACGCAATCCACTGGGGTGGATTAATAATAATGTGGAAAACAAACAAGGGTGAACGGATGTTTCAATTTCGATTTTACTACTTTTACATATTTTCAAGAGTAACCCAACACAATTTTTATTGCGGTTGATTTGTTGTCCTCGGTTCTTAACAGAGTTCCCTTAAAATATTGATCCAAGACATTCACCTAGTTTGGAGTGGCCGGCGGCATTTACTTTTACTCTTTTTATTTATTTACTCTTTGAAACATTGATATGATTGTGGTTAGCTTTGAAACCTGGAGATAGCGAGTTAAAATGAATCATTCGGAAAACATCGATGTCAGTGCCTTCAAACTTAGCGACTCAAAGTGTGGAAACCGTTACAGCATTGAAGTGGCATTTTCAATTTCACAAGCTTGTTTCACTATCGAAAATTTAATGCACCGTCAAATACATTACCATTTATGAATTAGTGCGTATTGAATATACTATAAATTTGTATAAATTTGGTCCAATATCCATTGGAAGATTTCAATTCAAATGTGGTGCGGACGAGAATTGAAAAGTTCTACTGTGATAGTAAGTTTCACACGAAGATAAAACTGTTCATCCCTTAGACTGAGTGTTATTGGTCCGAATCGATGACACCGTTTCCAACTGCACCATTTGCAGTAGGATCACCAAGTAACTCACAGTTCCAGTAATGATCTGCAATAAAAAGAATTATTAGATTTCAGGGTCATTGGGTGATGTCAGAATACCAACTAGTATCTTCACTGTGTGTATAGAATTTCCTATTCAAATTTCACCTATTCATCGTTATTAGGAGAAAATATGCACTAGTTCTAAATTTAGTACCAAATAAATGCTTGTCTGTGATTGGGGACTGGACTAAAAACAATACTCCAAACGCAATAGGTGGATACATATGGTACATATAACAAAATAGAAAAAGAAGAAGAAGAAAATATGTTTATTTAACAAAAGGAAAACATATTTGACACATTGTTAATTAATCAAAAACATGGTACAGCAATGGGCAGTCGGGATGACCCGAGCCGCATATCCTAAATGCCTGCATACTGCATTATGTATGCGTTGCCTATTAAATTACGTTTATATTTTATTTTAAAGCCAATCAATTGTAACATATTTTTTGAATCTATCAAAATAAATCAAATACATTTTTATTTGGAGGTTTCACCAATTAAATTCAGCCCCATAAAACAAAATATAATTTGAAAAAAATCAACATTTCTTTGAAAGAAAAACTGTTATTATTTCTTTAGATAATTAATACCTATTTACGAGTCTTGAAATTAAAAATCTTACAAGTAGAAAGTATATCTTTAATTTTTTACACTACTACCTACAGGTTGGTACTTCTGTGAACTACAAGTAGGGACTCGTAATAAATTGGCAAAAAAATATGACATCAGTGGAGAGGCAGAGGGAAGCTGACGCTTGAGGGAGCAGGAGCATCATGACCATAAAATAGTACAATCTGTAGCTGTAATTGATGACATAGCCCGTGGAATCACATCGCACAGTTCATGAGCTTGGCGTTGCTCACTCATGGAGTTGAATTTGACATAGAAACGCTGTAAAATATATTTTTTGTTTATTTTTTCAAGAATAAAACATGATTTTCTAGGTACCTGCAACAACAACAACTTTTAGTTGGAAAAGACTAGTTTTGATTCGGAAAAGGTTGAATTTGAATTTGAAGAAGTTGGATTTGACTTGGAAATGCTATAGATACATCTTGGATTGATAAGCCTATCTTTGTACCATTCAAAGCCAACCTATTAATCCGTTTTGTTCCATAACTATTTTTTTCAATATTTCTAACAAAAATCGGTGTGGTTGTCTACTGGACATGGCTTATTATGAGAAAAATGGATATAAAAGTTAAAAACTCCATGGAGATGCCCAAATTCTTAATGCCCTTAATATGCACACGGTTACTTTTTTGGCCTGGAATTTCCTTAAGAGTTGCTGGACAGTTATTTTTCTCCAGAAACACTATTTCAGCTTGCTGTGCTGATGGATGAGTAATCAGGGGAGCTTGGAACCCCGAGCTAGAGGTTGCCTGCAGGATAAATCAACTCCGTCTTCTTCTTCAGCAGCGTAACAGCGTCAGCAAAGGCACAGGTGGCTAGACTTGAATGGCAACTAGTAGTGTTTCTGGAGTGACGAATCGAAGTTTGTTTACGCCAAAATATTCCTGAGGGCAGTCCACGATTTAGGAACAGGAATAAGTATGGACGAGAAATGAAGAGAAGGGTTCCCAGGTAATGACAGAACATGTTTTGGCCTGCCAGAACCTCCTCAGACGTGACAATACACTAAAGACTGCGTGTATATTGGCCGTGGCCATATGGGTACACTGGGATGTAATGGGTTAATACTGCCAACCCATTGTCATTGTGCAGTCCCCTTCTTACTCCTGATATATGTATGATATACTCCCCATCCCCCTTGGCAATCTTTGTACTGTCCCTTCCGTTGTACACAAAAATCTTGTTCATTCGTTTGAGGGTCATTCATTTGACCTTTTTGCTGTCCTGGACCATGTAAGATGGGTTAAAAAAAAGTTCGACTTTTTGAACAAAATTTCCAGTAAGTAGTTGTTTTTCTTTAATTTTGAACATTTTAATCTAAAAGGAGTTCGTCACGAGTGTTACCTACAACGGATATTAGTTGTTAATTATTAAAGGACATCGAGTGAATCAGTTCATTTTGGTGGTATTGCAATGATTCATTATCGTGAATAGTTGACCATAAACGTGGCATTTTTAACAAAATTTCTATTCAAACTTCGAAATTTATAGACAAATTTCGAACGTTAAGACGAAAACCGAGCGAGCCAAGATTACCAGTGTTTGTTGAACTCCCTGAAATCAAGAGCTCGAATATGGACAGAACCTGCTTGTAGTTGCAATATTATTGTTGTCGTAACCCTGATCATTGTTATCACGCGCGTAGCTTTGCCGCATATTGCCTCCACAACGGTTTTCCCATGATTAGACAACTTACTTGGAATAAGGTGGGCGAAACCGTTCGCCATCGGAGCATTGTAAATACTCTTAGTCGCCGTGTCCGCCCTGACCTCCATGCATTTCGCACGACCGAACTCGAGTGTAAACGCCCACGTAAGCCTAACACAAGCCTCTTGTCGCGAAACATCGGGCGTCCTATCTATCGAGGCTACTTGACTAGTCAAGCACTTCAAGATTGCTCCATCGACCTCTTGTATAGATGGATTCGGCTCCCACCATTCTGTCATCATTGATAATTGTGATACCCTGATTTTGAGATTAAACTGGGTGTGAATTTGGCGATTTAGACCTTGAAAGCGAACGATAGTACCGCGTTGTACTGCGGACGGACTCCAAAAAGTGGTGACTGAGTACGTACGAGTACATACTCGTAGGAGTTAGGGTCTGTCGAGAATTTGTTTTGTTCTTTTAAGGGGAAGTTTGAATTCCCCTGTTCGAACTCCACGACGGTTGCCGGGACCAAACTTGTTACTGTTCGCCCCGGCGAGATCTTGCAATTTTCCCCTTCTAAAATTGTATCCCAAAATCTCTTTGTTTTACCCTAACACCCCGTGGAAAGGGCAAGTTCAGTGAAGACTAGAATTTTGGTTAAATTAAACACTATTATTCTTTATTTATACAATCTTTAGTCTGAATACTTTTATGCCACAATGCCACGTATCGAATGTTCTGTACCTTGAGATGGTCAGAAGGTCGTACTGAGGAAAGCCGCTTGTGGGTTGGCTAAACCTGGTGCAGCTTGGGCTGAGGTTCGCTCCAAGTCCGGAGAGTCTTCAGCAGGGGGAAGGATTCGCTCGCTGCCCGAAACAATTTTTTCGTAAATCGGACGAGGAATAACTTCATTTTTCCGAACCGTTCTTGAGGAGCCTTTTCCGAATCGTAGAGGGAGGTATTTTTTCCACTGCTGTGAGTAGTGGGGCATCGACGGCTGAGCGGGTTGACAAGCTCAGTAGTTCTGCCCTTTAAACTAGGCGGGAGCGCCCAAGTTCCGTTTTCAGTGGGTCGCCTTTTCGTTAAATTCCTTCCTCACAGGGCCATTCTAAAATTATGAGTGATTTTGAGGGCAAACAAAATCTCAAAATTGAACTTCGATTGTCCCAGTTTTTTTTATCCTTTCCGATTCCTGAACATGTCCTTAGAGACAACCTTGAGTGGGCACACACTTTACTGCAGGGGTGCTCAAACTTAAACTGCTGGCGATCTACCTCAATATTTTTAGACTACTTACGATCGACTCTGAGAGGCTGCAAGTATGTGTGATGCAGGGTTGTCATACATACACGATACACCCTACCTACCTACCTTTTTCGTTAAAAATCGCAATTTTTCACAAACATTGACTTTTATCCGATATGAGTATTCTTCATTGTACCTATTAATTTTTCCGTTGTGATTCTTAATTTTTTTAAATCCTGAACCCCAAATGGTGACACTTTTGAACCATCGCGGCAGCCTCAAAACGGACTAATGCGATAGCTGTCTACCAAATGAAAAAAACGGTTGAGCGAATGAAATACGCGTACATCTTCTCGGAAAAATACGAGTTTCATTTTTTTTTTCATTTCATATCACAAAATGAAACTAAAATAAAATAAAAATGAAACTCGTATTTTTCCGAGAAGATGTACGCGTATTTCATTCGATCAACCGTTTTTTTTTTCATTTTTTAAAATTGCGATTTTTAACGAAAAATCCTTATTTTTTTCGCATCAAAACGTCATTTTACGAGGTTTATTCAAGTGTAAAGAGAAAAATGATGATACCGTTGGAAAGCTGAGGTCTTGGGCTAGTTTTTTCCGTTGAGTGCACGCCAATATTCCAATTTATTACAGGCTATAAATTAGCCTGAAAAATGTTGATTTTCGAAAAAAAATTAAAACTTTGACTTTGGCTTATTTTTTTACTTCAGAAAATGACTTTAAAAAATAGCGTTTCACACTAAACGGATAGGAAATTTAACGCTCTTTCCAACGGTTTCCTCAAATTTGAGATTACTCCAAAAACAAGGGAGTTATGGCTGTTTTAGTGAAGTAAAGTCGATAACACGAAAAAAAACTTAAATCGTTAATAACTCGGAAACGAAGCCTCTAAAAAAAGAAGTCTAAAGGGCACTTTTTGTCGCAAATTAGTTGTAGAATTGATCCTTAAAGTTTGGTCCACCTGAAAGGTAGACACCCTGTATAGATATTAGCTCTCCGCACAATTGACATCATTTTAGTCAAGGTTTGGGTTAGGTTTATCTAAGTTCTTCTCTACAATATCGATGAAAAAGCTCCTAGTTATTCAAAATTGCGAGTTCATTCGTTGTTACAAAACAAAATAATTACATATGGTGTTGAACTAAGGATTGACTTTGGATGTTGAAGCGTGGCACTGCATGTCCTCAGCATACTTTTCATAAGATGGTGCGTAACCACTGAGTGCTAACTTGCATGATGACATATGATCGTCAGTTAGTCGCTTGCGATATTTTGACTTAATTATCTTCATTTCAGAAAATGCAGATTCGCACGAGTAAGTTGACCCAAACATTGCCGTCAGTTGAAGGGCGATTTGTCTTACATTCGGATATTTATCTTCAGATATAAAACACCAGAAATTTGTATCAGATGCTGTAGCTTTGAGATGTATATCTGATATAATCTGCACCAACTCATTTTCAACAGAACATGAGTTCATATTAAACTGACTTGCTACTTCAGTAGCTAATTCCTCAATGTTTTTACATGAAAAAGG
Source organism: Creontiades dilutus (assembly GCA_031894815.1). Classification (NCBI taxonomy): domain Eukaryota; kingdom Metazoa; phylum Arthropoda; class Insecta; order Hemiptera; family Miridae; genus Creontiades; species Creontiades dilutus. The sequence continues at coordinate 169,444 of JAVIWC010005168.1, read as the reverse complement.
ATAACCCATAAATGATGCTATATTTGCCAATTTACTGCCATCATAAAAAAAGCATTTTGATTGTCCCAAAATATTTGATAATTCAGCCTCATGCGTATCATAATTCAACTGAGGAATCCTTGCTTTCAAAGACGGAAAATGTTTCAGATCCTTTGTTTTCAGTTGATCTATCATAAGTTGCAATTCAGTTTTGAATGCGTTTACTGCGCTAATCATCTCAATAATAGTTTTTTCTTTACCTTGAAGCTCCAAGTTAATGGTGTTGAGTGCATTGTGATGTCAGTCAAAAATGCCAAATCAGTCAGCCATTTTTCGTTTTTCAACATCTCAGTGTCATCACCTCTTTCGTTGCATCACCTCTTTTCGCGTTCCTTTGATAAATCCGCCTTTTGCCGCAAGCAGTGTTATTACGTGATAAATCGCGATCGACCGTTTGAGCACCCCTGCTTTACTGTATAGTTTTGAAGATATGGAATTTTAGAATTTCGAGGGAATTTTCCTTTTTGCAGGGCCTGAGAACAGTTTTTGGTTGTGAGAAAAAAGTAGTTGCAGTTGCATTTCTTCCTGTCTTTTAGTTGCCCATGAGAACCACATCGAAATCGAGTTCTTCATAACATGTGTTTAACACATGTTTTATATTTGCGGACCAGTGAGTTGGTAGCTGGTGTTTTATTTGACCTCGTTAAATTTCAGTTGTTCTAATCATGGATTTTTACGCTGTGTCAATATACAGTAAATTGCAGCACTGTAGGTATTTTGATATCAGCTTATGTTTTGTAGGTACATAGGGACTAGGTCAATCTAATGTATCTGGGACATCTATAGAGAAACCGATCATCTGAAGGAGCATTCTGACTCATTTCTTTCATACCAACCTTGCTGACATATGAATCGTGCACTTTTTATAGTATCTGCGATGCAATTACGAGGTATAGAGGCCCTGCGTTTAGAATGTACCACAGATTACGTCTAATAACCATAGACAAGGGATTAACGTAGAAGATGGTATCTAATACAGAAACGATAAATCTTTGTTTAATAATTTGCACAGTTTTAAACTCATTCAAACGATCTTATTTTCACTCCTTTCAATCAATTATCACTACCTACAATTACGAATATTACATTTTTGTAGGGTGTGTGGTTGTAGGTTGTGAGAATTAACAGGTTATGATGAGATGCCAGGCACTGTGAGGCTGATTGCTGGACGGAAACAACGTAATATCAAACTTGACATTATGTTGATAGTAACTCACTGGTCTCACCTAAATTGGCCAACTTCTCGGGAATTAGCACTGTTGTAGGTTGTGAGATTGTATTAAAACACGCGCATGATTTATTATACTCAACGAATTTTTGTAAAAGCGATCACATCTGATGAAAAACAAACAAGAAGCTTGGGGGAGCCATGTTGCAGCCCGGTTGCCACACATTTTTACGACAGCCAAAAATCTTCTTTTCAGGGTGCGGGGAAAGGTTGAAATAATTGTAGGTCGTGAGAGCGAAACCTTGTGACACACCTAGAGCTGAGAAAAAATCTAATACAATAATGAAATTTGCTTTTTCCAGTCATGTATTCTCAAAGTAGAGTCAATCTGAAAAATCTGAAACATTTTTTGAATTTTTTAAAAGTTGGGCTATGGCATTAAATTAAAAGAAGCCAAGTACTGGAGTAACGCCTTGTGACAGTTGTAGGTTATGAGAAATTGGATAGTTAATGAGATATAATTGAATACCTAATAATTAGGTATAATGTTAATAATAAATAATTATTATCTATTCAACTCAAACATTGGAAAATGCGGGAGTTATGGTCGATTTGTGAATTAGGTACTGTAGAAAAACCATTTAAAAGAGTTCAAGATAGTAAAAAAATGCCATAGGACAGAACTGTCCTAATAATACAATAACTTTAATAATAACTTTATTGTATCAAATTATTAATAGACTTCACCTGGCCGGATATCCACCCTTAAGTGGGACACTCAGTGCTTACAAGTCTACTGTGGGGTTCTGTGGAAGAAGGATATACCACTCAATTACCCACTAAATACTCAGAATGTCTACATAAATCAATAATAATTTTAACTCCTTATATTTCTTCACTCCTAATATTTTCAGGTGAAGCTCTCCGAGTCATATTATACCCTAAGATTCGTTGTAGACATGCATATTCATCGTTACTTACCGTAACATTATTACTTTCAAGTTTTGAGTGCTTTGAAATTGATTCAAACGGGGAAATATTGGAATAAAATTGTTAATTTTCAAACATCGCAGTCGCTTTTAATGCCATTAAATCATTCTTCAAAGAGCATTAGCCATTGGGGAAAAAATCCGATGAGCAGATAGGGCAACTTATGTATGTATTATGGAGATGGAGAAACGACCAATCTAGTCTGGTTTTTTTTTTTTTTTTAATGTAAGGAGCGACGTTTCTGCCCTCGAGCAGGACCCTATTCATGATAGTAGGACCCTATCTACTATCAAAAAAGGAATTTTTCCTTGGGGGAAAAACAATAGAACATGGATATGTTAGAGGTGTAATTAGAGAATTAAAATGATGATGTGAATAGAATACACACACGATATTTTATGAAAAGTTTATTGACATTAAGCTATAATGAACGACATTGTAAAAATTTGGAAATATTAGGGTAGCGTTAGTAATGCTCAATAATGGTTTATGATAAGAAAAATATGAGGTAAAACGTCTTGTTCCCTTATGATCTATCATATTATCAGGGCAACGCACACTTGACACAAATATTTCCTTAGTTTCTGAGGCGCGTTGGAATACTCGTTTCCTTGTATCAAGTTTGTTCAAAAACGCTGCAAATTCTTTCACTGGGGTTTATTATTCAATTGGCTTGCGTTCATGATTTGAATTTCTACTAAGCTTTGGAATGTGCGTGTTTCACAAGTGATAGAGCGATTATTGAAGGAGATATGCTTGAGCGTTCTCAACCAAAATACCTATTTGGATTGATCAGTTGATCATATTTGTGTGCCTCCTAAAATTCAATAATGCTTTGGATTACTTGTGAAACACGTGCTTAGAAATTCAAATCATGAACGCACAAGTGATAGAGCGATTATTGAATTTCAGGAGATATGCATAGAGCACGCAAAATCTGTTCTCAACCACAATACCTATTTGGATTGATCAGTTGATCATATTTGTGTGCCTCCTAAAATTCAATAATCGCTCTATCACCTGTGAAACACGCACATTCCAAAGCTTAGTAGAAATTCAAATCATGAACGCAAGCCAATTGAATAATAAACCCCAGTGAAAGAATTTGCAGCGTTTTTTTATATGGTTATCAGAATGCTTCAACCCGTGTATCGGCTAAAAAGCCTTTTAGGAATTCACTCCAGTATCCACATCACTGCATCACTACATCACTGGGTTACCGAAATCAAAACAAAAACAATAATAAACCAAAATAACGCAAATGTTGGCACCATAAATCCTTGTAAAACCTTGATAATCACGTCCCCAATTCTGATTCCATAGCCCAGATGGTCCTCTAAATCATAACGCTGGGCACCCTTTATAAATAGGTTTACGATTATAAATTAACTATCCAAATAATTTTTACCGAAATGTAATAAACCAAAATCCTTGTAAAACCTTGATAATCACGTCCCCAATTCTGATTCCATAGCCCAGATGGTCCTCTAAATCATAACGCTGGGCACCCTTTATAAATAGGTTTACGATTATAAATTAATTTTGTGTCAAATTTGGGGAGTGATGAACAGTAAGAATTACTTTTTTTTTTTTTTTAATAGAGCGTTTATTTGTTAATATATCAACTAGTTACAACTGTGGTAATATACAGGCAACTATCTAGATATTTACTTCACATAAATTCCGCAATATTATACGAGTGTTAGTCCATTGACAATACACCACATTTCAGCTTCACATCACCATCCAAGGTCCAATGGCTTGGTCCTTTTCAGGCGTCGGTTTACTTGGGAGTAAGAATTACTGAGAATCAGAATGCGGTCAGGGGAAGAAAGAAATTTAAAATATTTATAAGATTGAATGAGTTACGTATGGTAGGCACTTGCAAGCCCTTCTTCATCTCTTTTGTAGTTAATGTTATTATTATTTTTGAAAATATAGGCCGTTTCTTTAGTATCTCTTTTCTCAAAATTTGTCTCAATACGGCAGTTTATTGCTCCATGCAGCAATTGAAACATTTTAGGTTTTCACTGGTCAGGTTTCGCACTTATATCACCCTCCTGGACAAGTTTCATTCTCATGAGTCGTCTTTCATATTGGGAAAGATCGACAATTTTATGAGTTGCCCTCGCTTCCAAGGGAAACCCCCGCCTGAGAACCCGTGTTTTATGCTCCTGGGATTCCGAAGAGCTCTTCCGATCAAATACACGGGAATTCCTAGGTTTTACTGGCACCTCAGGAGATAATATTTGATACCGAACCCCCGAGTAAAGTGATAATATTCCTCCACCAAACGTCAACGATAAAATTTGAAATAATGAAACTCCCTGGAAATCCCTAAAACAAACTCTCTGAAAAATTGTTTTATCATTAAAAAATTTGTATTATTCATTTATCGTATTTGTTTATTTATTTTGTTTAAGGGCGTCTCTGCTGAACAAGGCTTTGTCAATATGTAAGTGTGGTGGAAAATTCAAACTTTTCCAGAGGGATATCTTTCAGAAGCATGAAGTACTAGTTTCTATCCAGTTTAATCCTCTTCAGAAATCGGGAGAGAGTTTGAGAATAATCAACGATTTAATATTTGGCGCTCAAGCATGATCCTAATCAAGAAAACGCTGAAAATTCTTTCACTGGGGTTTATTATTCAATTGGCTTGCGTTCATGATTTGAATTTCTACTAAGCTTTGGAGTGTGCGTGTTTCACTGGTGATATAGCGATTATTGAACTTCAGGAGATATGGATAGAGAACGTAAATCTGTTCTCAACCAAAATACCTATTTGGATTGATCAGTTGATCATATTTGTGTGCCTCCTGAAATTCGATAATCGCTCTATCACCTGTGAAACACATACACTTCAAAGCTTAGTAGAAATCCAAATCATGAGCGCAATTGAATAATAAACCCCAGTGAAAGAATTTGCAGCGTTTCATGCATATCAGAATGCTTCAACCCGTGTATGGGCTACAAACCCTTTTAGGAGTTCACTCCAGTATCCACATTACTACATCACTACATCACTAGGTTACTGCGATCAAAACAAAAACAATAATAAACAAAAAAAACGCAAATGTTGGCACCATCAATCGGGCCATACATCGGAATGTTTTGAGCTACGGACCTGGAGAGGGGCTTATTTGATTCCTCGTGGAAAGTTCTTCAAAAAGAGTCCAAATTTAAGCCGCCTTGACTTTTTTTGAGGTTTCTAGGGATTTTACAAAACTTAAAGGGCACTTTAAATTAAGTGAGAGAGCTGGCTGAAGAATTGGGGCGTCGTCGGACCAACATGGATTTTTCTTGAAAATTTCAGCTTTTTTGCTTCAGCCGTTAGGGAGAAATCGTGCGTACGGCGTACGGCGGACGGATGGAAAAATGTTTATTGCACATTCGGATTCTACACCCTTTGAAACGTAAACAGTGAAATTTCCAGGGGGTTAGCATTTTTTTTTTTTTTCGAGAGCGATTACAATGGTTTATTATTGAATAATAAACCAAAGTTAAAGAGCGTTTAAAAAGCAATAAAGCTGATATTCTCTATAAACGTATTAAGAGCTACAAATGACTTTTAATGAAGAGCTTACTTACTGACATGATGATGGGGTATCCTATATGGAAAAAGCCGCAGCCTGAAAATCTGACGTTGGTCTTGAGCAACAAGTAAGTAGCTATCGTGCTCTGAAAAAAAAAAGTTCACCTGATAAATAGTCGCACTACAAGGTAGCATGAAATACCTGATTGAGGATTTTTAAATTATTATTTACTAAAAGAATTACCAATTTTTAACGAAAATGTAGAATAATATTCAAAACTGAAATAGATCAAAGTAGGTCTAACATAAAATCATCAGAATCATAAAAATCGCTAACATAAGCGTAGGGACCACGATATTGAGTACAAATAACATCAGTTATGGTTTATTATTTTTAATAGTTACTTGGGTCATTCTCAAATCATTTGACCATTTGATGTCCCCGGCCTTGAATATATGTACTAATTTTCCTATTGTCCAAAAAGTCGATCTTTTTTTAACCCATCTTACATGGTCCAAGAAAGCCAATTGGTCTAATAATATGGAAATGACCCTGGGAGGAATAAAAATTTGAATAATAATTAGCAGGGCTTTTATTTATGCCAAATATATTCGATTGTGTGCAATAACAGTGCTCAAATCACTCACGTTTTTATGCAAACGACGGCTTCTCATAGTAATTCGAAAAATCTTCTCTCTGAATTTTTCAACCTGGAAAGACAATATTTTATTAAGACATGAATAGAACTTAGTAATATATGTTTTCGACACAATAATATCATTACAAACGGTCATTGGGAATAAGAAACCAAAATCGGCTTAGCAGAATATCCGTATTCACGATTAAAGACATTGTTTAGCGTTCAAACGGAACTTTTCGAAGATCTCTGCTGATTACTAACTTAGTGAGTATGGTTTTAGGTGAAATGCATTGAAATGGCTACGTGAAGATGAGGTCTCACGAAACCCAAACGAATTGGAAACTTTTTAAACCCAAACTAAGAGTCAGAGCTTGAAAGGTATGTGTGCAGTAATAGCTGGTAGAAGGTGGCAAGATAATTAACTGAATCATGCCGAGATCTGAGTGTAGCAATGTAATAAAATGTGAATAATTGATAATAACATTAAACAATGAACCATTTGCCAACTTTTTGTAGGACAACGCTGCATACGGAAGATCAGAAGATCTGTCCCACAATTTCCCACAAGCTCTTTGAATTTTTCTTGCTACAAATTCAGCAACAAGTTCTTTTTTCTGTCGAATAAAGGCGCTTAGTCCAAATGTTCTTGGTAAGGTAAACATTTTTGAGTAAAGAGCTAATGCATTTTAAATTAATAAACCATTATGTAATCATTTGCAAGGGTAGTGTTAAAAGTGTAGGTGTTTTGCACTATTATAATTTTGGATGATTTTTCAGAGCCAAATTTTAATTCGATCAAATCGGTGATCGTAATTGGACCCTAATTTACTGGCGGACGTGATATATTCAGTTTTTTCACTATGTTCATATCTGGGTTGCTTGTATCATTAACTTAATTCATTTTGTCTCTTTTCATTATTGACCACGTTTTGGGGGCTAAGGCATCAGTCCTTTGGCTGTTTACTTTCAGTGGGAGTACTGATTCGGCCGGTTCGAATCCGGCTGGCACCAATGATTAGGGCCCAAATCCTATCAAGTGTCGTGTACCTGTACTGCCGTTAGACAGTTCACCTCTGATTTCGATATTACGTGAATCCAAATCGCTCCCAACCCAGGGCCGTGAGGCAATGGGAAGCCACGAGCGAAATCGTCAGACCTTGTTCCGATCCTCTCTAGAGGACGGCTAGCGACGTCCGCGACACCTCCGGGTAGTCGACGAAAATCCAAGGTGAAATTCCTTGTTAGATCTCCTTTCAAAGGCTTGACATTCAATAAAAACGAAAAACTGAACAAAATAAAATTGGGGAAGACGCCCAGATTTACGCGACGCCCTTGGGATTTGTTTAATAGAGGAAGATGGAGGAGGAGGGGAGAGTTGGAGGGAAGTGCCCGTATGAATGACCACCAGTTTAGGTAAGAGCTCGGGTGGTGATACCGCGAAGTACTCCTGACGAGATGATAAGCTCGAGTGACTCCGTGGAGCTTTTAACGCTCCACACACCACGCCAGGAGACGGTTTCAGCCATAACCTTGATGTTATTAGGCGCCATTCCTTTTAGCTCAGATATCACTTGCCGCAGGTCGTTACTATCATATTCACTTTTCTTAGCCCTCCACTTCTGCTGCATGCCTACGCTGCCACTGACAACTTGGACATCCAAGATTATTGCAGACCTATTGGGCTTAATGGCTTCTTGCCCTGGTCAATCCAGTTTCTGTATGACAACTCTCCTGCTCTCTGCTTGGCGGAACTGCTTGATATCAATGCGGATATCATTTTTATTCCGACAGGCGTAGCAGGGGGTATCTCCTACCCCACGACGACCTCTGGAACACCTCACCGCAGTGGCTAGTGAAGCCACCCGGACGGCATGGAAATGTCTCTCGGGCCCCAATGCCCTCTGAAGCCTACTCCATCCATTGGGAGGAAACGGGGCATTCTGAACACTGTCGTAGTTCTTTACTATCCACTGAATCATGCTGATGTTGTGTAATACTTATAATTACCTACATGATTGAAAAAAAAAGTCCGTTCTCATTTCATCGTCAATTTTATCTAAATATGAAATGTTGGAAGAAATTACTTTGAGCGTTAAGGAAAAAAATTAATGTCGAAATATATTCTCGTTCTATCTCTTGGATATAACATTTTATTTTTCCAGAAAAAAGGTTGTCAGTTGACTGAAATTACAAATTAAGATCAACACTCTCCAGATGCCGGCTATTCCTTTGAAGTTCTATACCGTCGATTGCTTTCATAATTCATATCTCATCGGTCGAATCACGCGGGAGCGGGTTCGGTGCCACCTACAAACATGCCGAGAAGAAAAAAATCCAATACCGTAGCTTTTATAGAAACGAGTCGCCTTTCGTATTTAATTTTTGAAAAGCTAAATATAAAAATCGGGGAGGTACTTTATTCTGGGAAGAAAGTTTACCTCCCTCCCACACACTTCCACAACTAGAAATAACTTTTTTTCATTAACGAGTTTTATAACAAGTGAGCTATACAAATCCGCTCTAAAAGTCTTTGTCGGACCTAGGAGAATGTAATGGACATTTCATCATGTTTTGGCGTGTTATACAATTGAGGAGAGTCCAGTCAAAAGCGAACTTGTCGCTCAGATGTAACTTTTCAGCAGAGCGTAAAAACACTTTTAACATGATCTAAACACGATAAATGCACGGCCGAGGGTTTTTTAAAAATCCGTTCTGGCTACTTAAGTCACCAAATTAGGTCATTCAAATCAGAAATCATTTTAAAACAAGGAAAATCGGCTTTGAAAGGTGGCCGTGTTTTGACCGTGTTCGTTTTTGATCAGACCCAGTTTTGATCTATGCGGAGTTGTTTGCTTTTGATTCAACCTATAATCTATTTTGAATTTTTAAAATTTTTATTATATTTTCGTAAAAGCACACCTAGGTATTACGACATACATTTTAAGCTAAGCTTGTTCTGTGCATTTACTAAAACTACTCTAAACGCCCAATAACAAAGTATTATATTAAAATGAAATTATTATGGTTGGTACATCTGATGAAATTATGATTCGTTCAAGATTTAAACAATGAATAATTCATTTATTGTAAATTGTTCATGTTTCATTTATTTAAAAAATTATTTATAGACATTAAGTGGAAAGATCGGAACGAAACACTGAAACCCCTCTCTTCCCTTCCTGATAAAACCCTGTCACCTGAAAAAATCCCGAATTGTGATTGTCTCGTTGGACATGTTTGCTTTTGTTCAGACCTCGAATTTTCAACCGACGTTTAATATAGGAAATATTGGTGTTTAACCAATTTTTTCGGTTTTCCCAGACGCCCCTGGCCACTTACTGTTATCATCCATATCAAAGAAGAAATTTCCGGAAAATGTCTTTGTTTGCTTTTGACTTTACGCTCTTCAATACACGTACTGTGTACACACGTGTACACGTACTTCCAAAAAAGGCAAAAACTGTACCTTCTGTGCTTCTGAGAACTTTATCTGTTCCTCTACTAATTTTACTCTCTCTTCTGAAGGGAGATAGTGGGTTTTAGGCAAAGTTGGTTAGCGGATCAGTTGGAGTTGGCAAGGAGTATTTAGGAAGTTTCTGTAGTGTAAACCGATGATTCCAGACGGCGCACACTGGTTCAGATCGCAAATCTAGCTGACCTAAAGTCCTACTCATCTCAAATTGAGAACTTTTTTCCTGGTTTACATTGTCTCCTATATTTTTTTTAACGCTGAACACGATGGTGACACCATAATTCCGGTATAATGTTCGGCAAAAACGAGCTCATCCAGAGAGTGGGGATCTACTAAGCTGATGAGCTTCCGTTTGTTTCAAGTTTGACTAGACGTTTCGAAAGAGCAGGTAGGTCTTCCACTTGTTGAGGGTCTATTTATTTCACCAATCGTCAATTCATTGGTGAACCACACAGCTTTTTTTTTTTGGTGAAAAAATCATAATTGAAATGACATTTTCTCCATCTTTTTTAAAAATGTTTCGGAAACGTTGACACGTTAGACGGGAGGTTTTCTTTGTGGTCTTCTGAAGACCTCGACGTGTCGAACTTATGATTAATTAGCCTCAAAATGAGCTCACATCCTCCGCAAAAGTCCATTTGTTTGGCCCTGAGCTCCTCGAACATTTCTCTGTAAGCCACAACAATACCCCGATCTGTAACGATAATTATTAAGTTATTCGCAGAGTTGGCAATAGTTGGTGCCGAAATCAATTGAAGCCGATACTTGAGGAGCTAGACAACATTCACGTACAAGAATTAAGTTGATCTCAGTTGATCCAAACAATGTACACCTTTTGATTGGTACAACCGTAACGTTCCTTACAACATGAAGCACTTCATTGACTGCTACAAACTTTTTTTTTGTAAATGGGAAAAATGCATTTACTATTCACTTTCCATCATTTGATGAGCTCATGATGTCAACTGCGAAGAAAAATGTCAACTGTGTCATCTCAACGAGTTCGGAATGAAATGAGTCGTTACCTAACGTGACTTTCCGAGAGATAAATATCTATGTTTGAACGGGTTCTGTGCTAGTAATCGTGCAGATCAAAGTCTCTACCCTTCAGTTGGTTTTCAGGTGATTCATAACAAACACATTTCGACCTGCACCATACGGATATTCGTACTTTCATTTTTTCCATTTTGGTCAGCTAGATTTGAGAACAGGACCACTGTGCGGCGGTACGTCTGCCGCATCAGGCTCAAACTGACAGTGAGGATGGACAGTTATGGGTGACGGTGTTTCTTTGACAGATAGTCCGCGCACACCAGTCACTCTGACTTGGAATAGGATGGATATTGAGCTAAGGAAGTCGATGATTCCAGACCTGCAACGTCAGACTTCGTATCTCAGAGGTGAAGAGAGGAGGTTGAGCAAGGTACTCGATTTTTCCTGAATACAAACTTCTGCAGACATCTGAGTTCTTACTCTAGGGTGAATCTAAACGATGTACCCACTATAACCTACTCGCAAGAGGGGGTTATTTGGGATATTTTAGCAGTAATAAAGCAAAGTTTTCAGCTTGGGAGAGATCTCACACTGATCAAGTGAAGTCCCGGCTCGGTGTTCGGGTTTCTATACCTTTTCGTATCCCTTCTTCCTCCTTCCCCTTCCCGAGGAAGAAGGTCCCAGCCCTTGCGCCTTGGTCCCTGCTCAACTCCCGTTTAATAGAATGATTATGTGTCTCCCATGTAAGTTCTCTTACAACACCCAATTTTATTGCACCAGCAGACGAATAGAATATAAAATCACGCCATACTTACTGCTTTCTGACATTGGACGCAAACGTTAACTGCTACAAAAATGTAAATGACAGACGCATCGATGTAGAAAACCCTGGACAACTGCAGCTGCCATTTTTCCTTGTGAAAAGTCCGAATAATCCTGTAAGAGAACAGCAAAATGTGGAAAAATGACTTGGAGCAGATCGCTGTTAGTTGGGGCGAATAAAAATCCGAAATCTTCTGAGCTTCCTCGATCATATTCGTTTGAAGTCGAACGACATTTTCGATGTCTGTAATATCCGTCGAGCCCAAAACCTCGATTCTTCTCGTGACGTCGACGACGCACAAGCAAATTTGGAGGAGAATGAACGTGACTGCTATCTCGTTCGTCTGCATTAGTGAGTTGGCTATCCGAGAGCCCAAAGTAGGATGGTACGTCGTTGTGATGGTAAAAGTCACAATGGACTGAATCAGCACACAAATCTGATACGCCCACCATCTTGCTGTCAATTCGACCCTATTCACAAAGTTTAACACCAACAAGCGGTGTTTGTCGAAGCAGAGCTGCCACAAATGGGCCAGTAAAACAAAATTAGCGGAGACCCCGTTCGTATATACAGAAATTATAATGAGGTTTACGTCATATTCTGAGAGCGCGACAGCCATCCTGATGACATGCAAGAGGGTAGTCAGGCAACCCACGAAAACTATGGAATATCGCAACCATCGGACGGAATATCCATTTGCACCACATGGTAAAATTCCCAAAATTTTAGATACGTGCAAATATAAGCATCGTGACCATGACTGTTTCGACGATTGATCCATGTATTCTTCTACTATTCACCCGTGTATAACGACTACATCAACTCATGGGGTTTGGAGTTACCCGGTTGTAAATTTCCTCTGTTCATTATGATACTAGGAAACTGGTAACAGGAATGACATTTGAAGCATTAATAATCCGACTCCAAATGGACGGCGTAATGGATTGCTGTCTATCCATAGCAAAGCCAAAGCTGCCAGATCAGCGGGCGACAGCAGCGGAAGGAAAATCTATATTTCAGGGCATTTGAAAGTCAAGGAAGTGCGACATAAATATTTGAAAAGTGTTCTTTGCGTCTTTCCCATCACTCAACGGGAGAATCGATGAGATTTTTACATCAGATATCCAAACCTTCTTTTCACCTGACATTTATTTATACTTTTCAACGCACTCAGGTTTCATAGCTGACATTTCATTTCCAGAATTATTGACAACAACGCGACCTTGAAACATGAAGGACGCTCCAGATGTGAGCATTAAATTTAAACATATCACCTAAACTTTCACGGTGTTTGCAACTTTATACAACTAGATCCTGCAAAAATGGAGTAGCTTTGCAATATTTAAAACCTGAAGAAAGTTGGTGCTTTAATCATGATAAAGTTTCAATCATGTTAAACTTCCTTCCCCATTCTTAATTCTCAATCGAGAGTCGGCCTGTAGCCCTTCTTTAACTGGCGCATATCTCAGATTTGTATGGATCCTTAGGGATTTTGATTCGGATAATTTAGGAGAATGTGACATGTGACCCACTGTGGCAATGAAATTCAGTCAATTATCGGAAAATCCGTTGTCACAACGCGACTCCGTGTATTGAGCCAGAATCAATGTTTAGTAGACCGTAACGATTATCGAAGACGATGAATAATAAATACAAAAGTACCAGTGCGTAATACAGATATTGCTCGACAGTTATTCTTTAATGGTTGAATGTTAATTTATTTCAAACTAGGTGGGACGAAGTTGATTATTCATGAGCTCCTAAAAGGGTTTTAGTTCACCCCATCAACGTCTTGTCAGATGCCATCGGTGACATCGAGAAAGTTTTTACCGTATTGCGTCGGTGGAAGTACGAACGTTGTTATTTAAAATTGTGGTGGGAACAGAGGAATATCAGGTAAAATTCGTCGCCCCTTTGTAGTAGAATTTTGAAAACACAAAAACTCAGTAGAATACATTCAACTCGAAATCTTTGACTAAAGGACATGTTTAAATTATGGTTTAAATAATTTTCGGTAAAGATCATTCGACCAGAAAAACACTGAATATTCCGTGATGACAAATAAGAAATTCGGAAACACGTAAGAATGTTCTTAGTGAGCTTCCATTTTGGTTAGCATTTCCAAATCTTCAGGCATCAATCAACCACTTCATGTTAAATAAAACAGTTTCCTGTTGATAAGCCATTGCACCTACAAGTCGTCCCTGTGTGATGGGAGGCTTGGCGTAGACGGGCAGCTTGTAGGATCGGGAAATGAAGAGAAGCGGATGTGCCTGGTTTATGGTCTTACAATCCAAAGGCCGACCACAGACTGTTAAGTACAACCTTCCGAGAGCTAAATTATGCAAGTTAATCCCCAACGTGCGAGAGTGATTGGACTGGAAATGGATAATGCCAACCCACCACCTGACACGAACAGTGTTACGACATGGTAAGTTCGCCAGGAAGCTGGCGAGCCTTTGACTGATGTAAGATCAACCATGTGAGTGTGGACATCACGATTGACTGAGCACGTTTTGATGGAGTGTCCTATGTGTGTATGCTGACATTGGAGAGGAATGTGGTTTGACAGGAGTCCCCATCGGTGAACAATTGGCCTCCCCGAATAGGGTAGCCGACTTGCAAATGTTGGCTGATGCAATAATACCCGTCCTGCGGGAGAAGGTTGTGCGGCAACAGACTGTGTGTTATGCGTGAACAATTTGCAACTCCTGCCCTATCCAGTGGGCTTAGGGGCCAATTATGGTGCCGCAGTACTAAGTGGTGTTTGAGCCAGAGGCAGTAATGACCAACTCCAAGTAGCAACCCACAGTCTCCCATTCTCAATCATCCATGATTGGACCTCACTATAGTGGGGTTAAGGATGAAGTGGCAGTTACAGGGTCCCATTTCCTGTAACGGGCCTGCGACCGATCTGCCCCCTACATTTTTGGATGCCCAGTTGGCTGGTGAATTTCATACCCAGAATCGGTACCCTGGGCGGGGGAGGCCACAGGTAACTGACGCACCATCCGAAATCGGTTGGCTTATAGGTGGCAGTGGATGATTACCCAAGCTGGAACGCTAAACTTGAAAGCTTAGGGGTTGAAACTCTTCTGGAAGACTCATCTGCCAAAATAGTGCTGTCATATGAGTTATGAGGTTTGCCGGTAACTCGGGCACCAACGTGCTCAGTTGGTAGGGCGACCTAGAACGCCCAGCTCCATCTGTAGTGCCTCGAGCAAACAGATGGTACTCGTGTTTCTGATGCTGAGCCCTTAACTTTGTATGTAACAGTCTGCCACGGTGTTCTACCTGGGATTTTCCGAATCCAAGGGGGAACATATTCAAAATGATCAGCCACACGACCAAAAGCTGTAGTCCCATAGTTGTTGCTTCATTCACCTGTCATTTATGTTTGTACCTCCAAGAAAAACACATGTTTGTACAAGGAAACATTGTCTATTTCCACAAAAATTGAAAGAGATATAACGCTGAATCGATTTCGATCGTTCTTTTACTGATGTTGACCCAACCGTGGAAATCTATTTAACGTTGTAACTCATTGTAATTTTTGTGGGAATTGACTACGTTTCTTCGACAAACTGTGTTTTTCACGACATGGGTTTCCACGATTTTGTCGCAAATGACTTACCGCTTATCCGTAATTCCCTCCAAGACTAAAATGATGCAGGGACACGTATGTTTGATAAGTTGACAACATTGGGACCCGCTCTCTTCGGCAGAATACCTCTCACAGCTCATTTTTGTGATTAGGTTTATGTACTTTCATTCTTCTGTCATTAATAATTCAACTTTAGACAAGGCGTTGCAGATGTTAATTTTATAGTTTGAAAGGCCTAAATGATCTGTTCACCCCTCAGCCTTGTATTAAACATATTTTTTTATCGGACTTTACCATAAGTTTTATTGTCGGAATTTATTGTCCTGTGCTTCATTCTCCTGATTCCCCTGGAATCACAAAAACCTTCTCCTGAATGAATCATATTTTTTTATGTTCAATATCTACTGCAATAGTGAGAGCCTGTACTTGTTTTGCGTTCTAATCCGAATTGTACTTGTTACAGGTAAACGCCATCAAGGTCATAAACACCATCATCATCAGGTAAAATTGTCGTTAGTTGGAAGAAATTGGGACAAGTGAAGGCTGTGATACGTTGTTGTTGATATCGCTTCGCCTGTGAAGCTTAACTCGATGATGAGCCTCATTATTCGTTAGAGATTGGATATGCTAGTTAGTAACTCATTGGTAATTTTAAACACATTGACTCATTTTATCGAACAGTCACAGATCACAAATGTCTATGCCTCAACGCTTGAGACGGTGTTGGGGGTATTTTACCCAATCAAGTCTGAACACCATCTTCTTCAATCATACATTGTCCTTTGAATGGGATTTTTAAAGGATTCACTACGTCCCAATGTGTGCTCTTGAGGTAATATCGATATTATACCACAAACGAACCACTACACTGTAGTCACAGAGTATAATCAACCATCTTAATCTTTATGTTGGTATAGTTAAGAGTAACTTAATTAATTAATTATTATTTAATTGGTTAATCAGAGGAAATATGCTATCTTATTTTCGCTCCCTATAAAGAAATTTTCACAAGCTACAACTCCAAATATTCCGTTTTTTGTAGGGCGTGAGGTTGTAGGTTGTGAGAATTGAGAGGTTATGATGAGATGCCAGGCACCGTGTGGCTGATTGCTGGATGGAAACAACGTAATATCAAACTTGACATTAATGTTGATAGTAACTCACTGGTCTTACCTAAATAGGTCAAATTCTCGAGGAATAGTTCTGTTGTAGCTTGTGAGAATGTATTTAAACGTGCACATGATGAATGTATTACACTCAACGAATTTTTGGGAACGCACATCACAACTAATAAGAAACAAACAAGACGCCGGGGAAAGCATGTTGTAGCTGAGTTACCACAAATTTTTACGACACCAAAATATCCCTTTTTCAGGGTGTGAGGAAAGATTGAAGTAGGGATGGGAAATCGAAGGCGTGGTATCGATATCACTACTGATATCGGTATCGGGCTCCCTGGTATCGATACCAGTAAGATATCGGATCACCGATATAGATGTTGGGGATATCGATATAGGTACCATTTGAAGGAACTACTGAGAAAATTATGAGCATTTCAGAATCAGAATGGTGTTTGGGTGTGGGCTTTAGCAGTTTAGTGTTTGGTTCCGTCGGAAATCTTGCATTTTCACCATTTTTTTTTCTTTTTCTCTCGATTTCTGTGGGAACTGCTGCTTCTATCTACACTTGAGAGTAAATTAGATGGTTTTTTTCAATGTGGTTTCTCAGGTTACTTGTGTTACCCGAAGTTTTTTTCACTTGCCCACATGTTTTGCACTTGGCTTTTTGATGTCAATGCGAACAAAAAAAACCACCACTTACGTTTGGGCGGCATCGTTGTGAACACAATCACTTTTATAGACAGTTAAAGAACAGCTAATATACGAGTAGAGAAATAAATAACGGAATATAGAAAAGAAATGAAAACAACGAGAATATTGAATAGTGTCTGTTGGTTGAGTGGAGATCACAAAGAACTAATACTCTGATGGAGATGTAGGTAGGTTATGTTAGAAGCCGCAGGTTATAAATACCTACTGATATCGATATCGGTTAAAGGATATCGATAGGTCAATAATATCGGTCATTATGATATCGATACTAAGATATCGCGTATCGACAGTTTGATAGCGATATTTCGATATTATCGGATATCGAAATCCCATCCCTAGGTTGAAGAAGATTGTAGGTCTGAATCGAATTTCTCGATTGAGGCTCAGGTCTTCCGGGAAATATGCGGGCCCGCGTTATCGTGGTGCAGCCTAACGCCTTTGGTCAATTTTCCTCGCCGACGATTTTGAATGGCTCTTTTGAGTTTTTTCAACGTTTCGCAGTATCTGTCCGAATTTATTGTCGACCCAGTACACATAAATTCGGTAAGCAGGGATGGGATATCGAAGGCGTGGTATCCGGTCCCAGAACACTGTAGCCATCACTTTTCCAGCGGAGAGCGTCTGCTTGAATTCCTTCGATGGCGGCGATTCGGGATGTTTCCATTGTCGTGATTGCATTTTCGTTTCCGGGGTAACGCAGTGGCACCACGTTAAAACAACACTTAGATGGACAACGCTTCAGATCGGACGAAGAGGTACAGGAAGCGGTCACAAACTTCCTCAACGTCCTGGCGGCGGAGTTCTTCGAAGAGGGTTTTCAAAAGTGGATAACTCGTCAGCAAAAATGTATAGAAAAATCTGGCGACTATGTAGAAAAATAGTTTGAAGTAAAAGCTTTCAGATGGTGTACTCCTCGATTATAATAAAAAATGCCTTACACCTGAAAAAAATGTGGGAACCTTATTTTTTACTTGACTTTCGTATCAGTTGATTCTATCCTCTCGTGATACCAGGCGATAGATTCTTGTGCAGTGGCAATAAACTTCGGCTTTATGGTGGAATAGTCATCCGTCTTTATTTGGCACGACGATGATTGAGGTTTCATCGGCTCCTAATCGTGTGGTTAATTTCCAAAACACCCTCAACTCGCGGGCTCTGCTACTGAATTTGTGACCTTTGCAAGGAGTTTGGTGGAAGGGAACGTAGGCGCGGAAGTGCGGAAGTACAACCGCCGCTGCAGCCCATTCTCCGGGCCCATCGCCGTTTCAGCTGTTGTTTTCGACCTCCCCCGCAGCCGATGGTGAGATCAATCAAGTTCCGACCCCCGACCGAATCCCGTTATCTGTTGGAACAGACCCGGGAGTCGGAGCGAAGCCCCCCCGAAAAGGTCAGGCGGGAACGGGCAGATCCGACTTGTTACAAGCGAACTCGCTTTCCTCCCCCGAGTTCTCGGTCACATGTCAGGCCCGCGTCTATCGCCTCCTACGCTCTCTCCAGATTCATTGATTCAAGTCAACCATGAAGCTGAAAAGTCATAAATGAACCACAACCTTGGTTTCGTTATCCACTTTTCTCGGCAAACTGCAAAAAATTTGAAGCTGGTCACAGTGTACTAAAAACGAAAACTCCAACTAGGTTGGTTTATTATTTTCAACAGGAGGAGCGCTCACTTCGTTTCAGTGAGTTTCAGAGAGCAAACTTCGCTTAAAGGCCAGTAAGCAATCTTTAGGATATGAAGAATATCGAATTTTCGCTTCCAAAAAATGAAGGAACTTTTTTTTTTTTTTTATAAAGTTTATTTCCATGAAATACCTATCTATAATTACGTTCAATTACATATGTACAAAATAAAATAATTCCTTAAGTAAAAAAAAAAAGTCCTTACAATTTCTTCCGAAAATATAATTCCCCATATGGGCACCAGCCCGTGTTGGGGAATGAGTTGCTTGAAAATTTTTGAATTAAAAAATAGGTAAATTTACAACAAAAAAAAAAAATAAATAAATATACCTACTTCATACACTCTTTCTATCAACTATATTAGAACTAAAGTAATTAAACTCAACAAAGTATGATCTTAGCAATTAAATAATTACATTGTTTACTGCCACTCTTGTTTTTTTAAATGTCTTTTGTGGTCACGGGATTGTTCATATGTTTGATTAAATTAGATCTTACTTCTATTGGAAATCTATTGAATATTAAAATACCCTGATAAGTAAATGAATTTTGTGAAGAGGTAAATTTAAGTTTCGGAATTGAAAATAAAGAATTTAAGGAACTCTCTTGTAGTTTCTTCTTTTGAGAAAACACGTACTAAAAAAAGTTCACAAAGGTGTAAATTTTGGAGAAAAAAATACACTAGAAAAAAATTACTTACGTAGGTACCTAATGAAAGTAAATTTTAAACCAAAATAAACTTCGATTTGTCTTACAACTTTTGTGAGTCTTTGATTCAAAGCTTAGATATTTTTTTGACATCTATAGAAAGATCTCCGATCATTATTAGCTGCCACCGTTCAATTGAGATTGTAAGGTCGATTTCATGAAAATTCTACCCCTCGTTTGATTTTCAAAATTACTTTATTAATTACCTACTACATTCTTGGAAGGGTGATTGCTCCCATTCCCCCAACCCTCATCCAGTACTTGAACATTCTTCGAAGTATATACTTTGTGTGCGCTTCGCATTCCCGTTTCTAATCTCAGAAAGTGCCCTGGGGTAGACATTTTAGTGTGCAGTAGGCGCTTGATAAATCCATTTTGAACCACCTTCCAGCATCCGGATATCTCGCACCCCACGCTCCGGGCCCGTAAAACAACACCGACTCCACCAATGCTTGGAAAAGTGCAATTTTCTCAACATTCTAATTTTCAAGGGGGTTAGGAACCCAAAGACGCTCCGCGCTTCTCAGAACGATAGTGTTTTACATAACCCACAATTACGTCGGTCAATGTAGTCATAAAATAACTTCATTATATACCATTAGAACCGCTAGGAACTCTAGTTTCCAAAAAGTGTCGAATTTCGTCAATTGGCCTAGTAACAAACCTCGAAGAGATTCGATAAAGTTGATCGAAACTCAATTGAGTTTAGTGGAAAAAAATAAAGAAATCTGCCGTCTTCCTGGTTTTTTCTAACGATTCACAACTATATTTAGAGCAACTGGACGGATTGGATTTGATCTACTTGCAAAATCTGATTTTTGGTAGTGATAAAAAGTGATACCCTAAAAGTATCCATGAAAAATTGACTTTGTAGGAGGACTTCGTGGATACAAAAAACAATCGGCCTAAACCACTCCGTCAATCGAAAGAGAAACTTATTACCAACATAACACAACAAAAAAAGTTAGATTCCGTGAGATAGAACCAGAAGAAGCGCTTGAAGTTTTTCACTAGTGCGCCCGACGCGACGTGAAAACATTTCTGCCCGCTTTAGTCCTGATTCTTTCAACTCTCTCGATCCATGAGTTACTCACTCGTTTACACACTTCCTCCTTCCTCCATATTATCTACCGAATAATTGTCTAAGAAAAATAATGCTAAGAGTTACAAAATCATTTTTTATGTAGTGACTCTTTACACACCATGAAAAAATGACTTCGTTTAACACTTAAATCCATATTATCTACCGAATAATTGTCTAAGAAAAAATAATGCTAAGAAAAAGAAGAAGAATAGAGGAAGGTCATCAAAACCATAACAACCCAAACATTTCTGCTAATTCCTCTCTCGCCATGATTTAGATTTTAATGATACAGCTTATTATTTTCCGAATAAATTTATGTTAGCACCCTGGAAAGTACCCATAGTAATCGGCGAGTACTACTTGTCGTACAAACATTTTCCCGTGGTACAGGGTCACCTGGTTTTAAAATGTTCGTTGATAATTCTACTTAAATAAAACAAAAATTTTAAAAATCTGATTTTTGTTTGTTTATGGGGTACCAGCCCCTTTAAAACAGTATGCCCAGTTCGTTCCGAAACCTGCATCCCTTCTTGGTAGAGGGTGTGGAGGGCACTGACAAACTTGTGCCACAACAAAAGCCATTTTTCCGTCAGATTTCTCCCTCTGTTCAGATGTATCTGAAATGGTTTTAGATCGTGAAGAATTTTTCAGTATTTAGGTCATTACCTCTTGAAAACCACACTTGACTCGTATTCAAGGCCCACAGGTAACGGGACCATACTCGCCGCTGTTGTTCACGTCATTGTCCGAAAATCCCGTTCCTATGTGAACAAATTTAAAGCCTTTAATGGACTCCAAAGTCCCCAAGCTGCTTTGCCCCGTTGGTTTTTCCCAAGCCACCCTTTTTCTGGCGAACGTTCAGTCACCCGTAGTCTCCCCCTAGCACCCTGGGGTGTCCTGGGGTAGTTGTAACCCCGTCCCTGATTGGTTTCTACTATCCCCCCTCTCTCTGCTCCCCGCGATTCCCCACTAAATTTTTTTCACTTCCCCTCCAAACAAAATTTTCCCGTTTTTTGGTTAACAGACTTTGGAGTCAGTTCTCTAGTTCGTTTTAGCCGGCTCTTACACTCTTGTTAACTTGGCTCACCTGGAACCGCCCTAATATTGGCTGGGATCCCTATATAGTTATCACTTATCAAACTTGACTGACTTCATATCATAGTTATCAAAGTGACTTCATTTTCCTAACTAAGTAGTGACAAAGCAGCATATTTTGTGATATTGTTGGCTATCCGCGAAACCTCAACTTTGGCAGAAGCGCCCTAAGGTTTTCTTCAACAACACCTTTATTTGTTTGATTGGTTCACTATATCGACGAATACGAATTGAATTATGCATTTCCATACTCGTTCATTGAGCATGTACGCATTCATTTGAAATACAGCCTCCATCAGTTAACTGCACAACTGTTTACATCATCCTTGGGTTCGCCTGAGCACCATCGTTTCCAACATTAACTAGTTTTTCGCGCCCTCTGCCCTATCCGGTCATGTTTACTCCACTAACCTTCAAGTTATTTATCACCGGATCGATCTAATTTACTGGAACGTTTTAGCTACCCCTTTTTTCCACGTTCCTCAACTTCTGAAAATATGAGGACGCGGGGGCTAAAAGCGGTATTATCAGAGGAAACCGCAATAACAGGAAAGCGGCCCATGTGTCTCGTTTCCGGAGGTTCTAACTAGCCGTCTCTATGCATTTTCGTACGCCTCTCGCCCCCGATCCCATTAATAATGGACCACTCCATTAACCTCTCAGGGGTTGAAACCCTGGTTGTCAACCGGCCACATCCTTTTTGCCTGTGGATAATTCACATGATGTTGAACCGTGATCGAGAGCGCTATCCACAATTCCATAGACGTACCCTAATATTGGCTTATATCCCAATTAGTCACTCATCTATCACCTTCCAGATCACCTTTACAAAATTACTAAAATTACGGTTCTAACGCATTTTGGAGATGATACACATTGGGAGAAAGATGGAAGTAACAGTTCCTAGTCCTGCAGCATGATCGAATGAGCGAATTTTCCAAAATTATGGTTCTAGATTTAACCTAAATTGTGTTAAATTTGAGCAACAGGTATGCAAAGAAATCGTTAACAAGAACAAAAAAAAACTTGTTCCAAATATAAACAAAAATTTTGGATGTGTGTGTTTTTTTTAAAGCATATTTTGAGTTCAAAATACTACATGTATTTAAAAAGGTATTTCCAGGGTAGTTTTGAGCTTCAATTTTAAAAATGATTTGCAGCGGTTTTTACTTACCTACTGTTGAAGATCCATAAAACACATTCCCCACCTAATGTAATGCCCCAAGGTAGGCTCATAATCCCGAGTTGTGGTGCGCTGAGAGAGCGATTTTCTGGTTTTGTTGACTGTTGTCTTCTACTTTTTCCTGTTTCTCAGTCATCCTGCGACAGATATGATTTTTTTAGTATCTTGCGCTGCCTGGAGCCTTTCTGTGCCTTATCAGGGCGCTTACACTTCGGTTTTTGACACTACGATTTTTTATGATTTAACCCCTCATATTAGAACATAAGGTTGATTGATCAAGACGTCGAGATCACTAACACTTCCAGGGGGCTATGTTATGATTTCAGACCCAAATTTTGTAAACATTTTTCCAGTAGATAGTTCCGGAAAAAACCTGTAGACCGCAAATGCCCGTTTTTTAAAGTTTTTTTATTCAATTTCTGAATCCAGCACCTTTTGAGGGGTGTTTGAAAATAATGAAGAACAGTTTGACATTCGTCACTCCAAGTTTTGCTCCTAAATTCGAAGTGAGAGGTACAGAATGGTTTCACGGGCGAAAAACCAGTTGTTTAGTTAATTATAAAAGAAATCAACACTCTACGAAGACGAAAGTGGTCATATGAGGACAGTAGCAATTTCTCAATGCCATTTCGTATCATCGGAGGGGAAATGAAGGCTTGAATTAATGGAAGTTAACGAACTACAGTTGTGATCATAAAATTATCAGTCGTCATATATTGCAATGAAAACATAACAATCATAACAATCAGATTGAGGAAAATAAAGTCTTGTGTGAATTCTCGACGTCGGAAAGCTGCGTTTTAAAGCTGGAATTTAATGTTTTGTGAGTGATGTTTTGAGTGAGTTTCCTAATAGCTTTAGGAAATCCTTTGAAATTCCATGTGGGTCTGAAAGGGTTAGTGGTTTTTTAACCGATCAGGACAGACACGAAACCACCCACTCTCCAATCAGTAATTTGTTTAAGATAATTTCCATAAAAATCATTCCATTCTCTGCTAATTGTTCTGTGGGGATTCAACGGTTTAGAGCAGATAGTAGCATGGTCTGTATCCATGTTTTACAAGAGCTCCATGACGGTTACGTAACTGCTTGGAACGTGATCATGTGTTTCGCACAGTTCATTTGGTTGTAACCGAATGGATGCGTCGAATGCGTCTTGTTTCGACGACCCAAAGTGAGCGATACGTCTCGAACGTGCGGCGGCTGCTCAATTTGTCAAATTGGTCATATAGGAGCTTTGACGTGAGAAGTGAGATGGAGAGGTTTGTCTTGACAGGGTCGTTAACGAGGCGCGACGACCTGACTGATGACTCTAGTTGACCGATGGGCCGACCCTACTGGGTTAACTCGGCGGACAGTCAGCCGAAGGGGATTCACAATAAAGCCGTACGATACGCCCTATACCTTTCTACTATTCCGTGATTGAATCCTCGGCATAGCGTCTTAGGCCCACTTTCACCAGACTGCTAACAGGAGATAAGTCAACCTCCGTTGGGTTTAATCTTGAAATACATCAAGTGTCTTCTACCAACCAGAGTAAACCCTGTTGAAAATGACAAGGATTAACTAATGGGGTTCAAACCGCCATACCAATGTTGGACCCCCCCGCAGTGTGGCGTCAGGGAAAAAACTTGATTTTTTTTTTAAATGAAATTTTAAACTCATTTCCAGCCGAGGATACTAAGAATGATAAGAACTTACTTTTGTCCTTATTTTATATTTCATTAGGGTCTGAAATGAAAAAATGAATGTCATATTTTTTAAACTTGTGTGATGTGAACAAAATGGAACTTACGATCGATATTATTTTATGAGTCAACATAATATGTGATATTATCAGATGAAGCCGATATATCGGTTAAAAAAATATCGGCTGAAATATCGGAAAAAATATTGATCACTAACTATCGATATCCGATACTATTGGCCCTTGCACCATCGATAGAAAAATATCGAGATATCGGAGGAAAATGTCGATATTCCGATACTATCGACTATCGATGCCCATCCCTACATCGATATCTTCGGATTCATCACCAATACTTTCTAAAATTGAAAATAATTCTTCGTTCGTCCACGCCTTGTTCCTCTCAGAATTGAATAGGTCCACATCGAAAAAAGGGGCAATGGAAACTTGAATTGAATTAGCTAGGAAAAATGGAAGAACAAATTTTCGGAACTTCTTTCTTTATGTTTCACAGAGAAAAAGTTTGAAAAACTATTGGTAAAACAGAATGAACACAGTTTTAGCAGAATGAATTTGCTTTTCTATTTTTTGTAAACTAATTACCGTCTAAACAAAGTGACCATACGTCAAGGTAACATCGAGAATGTTCTCCCAACGAACATATGAGAGAGAAAAATTACCTCACTTCAATACTTTCCACCCTAACCGATGCAAACTGATGCTATATTGGGAGTGAAAAATGTTTGTTTTAGCGATTTACGACCGAAGACTACTCCCCGTTGACTGAACACCTGGTAAGATGAGTATAATATACTCATAATCATATTATGGTTCCGACCAATAAGACGCTCACCTCCCTTATGTTTTCAAAAATCACTTCATTAGAAAGTGGACCTAAATCTTCTACTATTTTAATCATATTTACTTTGATTATATTTGACTTTGAATCCAAAAGAAGAAAAATATACAATTTTTTTGAACAGTTCGCAGACGATTTAAAAAGTTGAAAACAATTAGCAGCATCTATTTATATGTCTTTAATTTGAAATAGTAAAACTAATGGACAATGAACTGTGCATTTTAAAGAAAAGAGTAATGCTGAGGGGACTTACACGTCCCATTGGCCGAATAATAATTAATTATTGAATACTTCATTCAATAAGTCATTCTACAAGTAACAATGTAAGTATTGAGGTTGACTCTCTTTTAGCCATTTAGGTAAGTTAGGTAAGGGTAGGACATCAAGAAAACGAAGGGTAAATATAACGCGTTGCTGTCAAAATCAGAATCAGAAAATGTGTCAACAATAGGGACGAAAATCCACTTTTGGAAAAACTCATTTCTGATAATGAACAAAGGTATTTGAGGGATTCTAATTCGTAAGGAACCCAGAGTTCAAATTAACTACTCAAAATTTTAAATTTCTAAAACAATTGCTTTCAAGGCGGTTTGAACTGATTAGTCTCTCTAAATAGTGTCAACAATAGGTGGTTTTACCCTAGGTTGTTTTCAAAGTAATCAAATGTCGTGCTTAATTGCTTTTCAAAAGTGAATCGACTGAAGACCTCGTTTTGATCTCTTTCAAATTCTCCGTAAGAGATCTGGTCAACTTTTCATATTTTCGTTGTAGCACCTGCCGTCACATTCACCCTTTTCCGGGAAAGTAGACAAATCAGTAGCAGGCCGATCCGAGATAACGCGGATTATAAGCCGAGATTATTCTCTCGAAATTCCGAGAAGGCTCTCTACAAAATGACGAAAGATCAAAAGAACGCTCCGCCGGGACCCGCTCGGTCTACGGCGGAGAGATGATAAACAAGATGTCGGTTTTTGTTAAAGGTGAATGTGGTAATGACTATGGAAAAGAGCGCGAACCCGGAGGGCCGGGGATGAAATGCGAAGCCGTCAACTGGAATATCCAGTATCAGAGAGTCTTATAAATCTTCCCTTTTCCCTTCCACGGAAGACGCTCGGGAACAATCGCCTAAAGACGGTAATGTAGGATGTAACGCGATCTTCCAGAGTGAAGGATAATGATGGGAAACAGCTGAAGCGGGAAAGGAAGCTCGAATCACACTCGCTATCCGGAGGGAGCAGTTATTTTCCGTGAGGTTATGGATGACCAGGTTCAATGCCGCTCTGCCGAAACTGCTGCAAAGAACGAACGTAAAACTAGACACTGTCAGGTTTTTTTAGAGGAATGAAAGAATAATTGAATTAGAGGAATATAACTGACTGAATTCACTCTACAATTAATTCCTAAATACTTGTACAATGATTATTTTTCCTACTCCACCGAAGTCTCTCCTCGAAACTTCACTAACCACGACGACGAAGCTTCCAGCTGCAGCAAAGACCCTGCGAAGGGTTTTGGTGATAGTTTCGATGAGCCCTGATGAGTCTTAATGAGACGTAGCTATCGAGTACAATTTAGCGATTTGCTCTCTGTAGCCTATCCATTGCACAGTAATATTTGTGATAAAACCCTTTTTAGATTAAAATGTTCGAAGCTTAAAGGAAAAAACGCTGCAAATTCTTTCACTAGGGTTTATTATTCAATTGGCTTGCGTTCATGATTTGAATTTCACTAAGCTTTGGAGTGTGCGTGTTTCACTGGTGATAGAGCGATTATTGAATTTCAGGAGGCACACAAATATGATCAACTGATCAATCCAAATAGGTATTTTGGTTGAGAACAGATTTACGTGCTCTATGCATATCTCCTGAAATTCAATAATCGCTCTATCACCTGTGAAACACGCACACTCCAAAGCTTAGTAGAAATTCAAATCATGAACGCAAGCCAATTGAATAATAAACCCCGGTGAAAGTATTTGCAGCGGTTTTTTTTTTTTAATTTTTCTTAATGGTTATCAGAATGCTTCAACCCGTGTATCGGCTACAAAGCCTTTTAGGAGTTCACTCCAGTATCCACATTACTACATCACTACGTCACTAGGTTACTGATATCAACACAAAAACAATAATAAACCAAAATAACGCGAATGTTGACACCATAAATCGGGCCATAGATCGAGAATGGTTTGACCTACGGACCTGGGGAAGGGCTCATTCGATTCCTCGTGGATTGTTCTTCAAAAAGAGTACAAATTTAGGCCGCCTCGACTTTTTTTGAGGTTTTTATTGATTTTACAAAACTTTGACAACTCTCAAAGGGCACTTTAGCTTTTTTGCTTCAGCCGTTTGGGAGAAATCGTGCGTACGGCGTATGGCGGACGGACGGAAAATTTTTTATTGCAGATTCGGATTCTACACCCTTTGAAACGTAAACCATGAAATTTCCAGGGGGGGTTAGAATTTTTTTCAGGAACGATCACAATGGTTTATTATTGAATAATAAACCAATACTACTACTGGAAAAACTTACAACTCACGTTTGTCGTTTTGAATATCTACACTAATCTTCCACATTAAATGTCGTTCAAAAAGTCTATTTATTTTTTTAACCCATCTTACGTGGTCCAGGAAATTCAAAAGGTCTAATAATATGAGAATGACCCGGCTACTGATAGTATTTCTGGATTACAATATTCTTTCAGTACCTCAATAGAATCTTGTAATGACATTCCTGGCCTGAAAACTAACTGGGGTGCTCAAGAACCCAGTGTAACTTGATGTGCAGGGGCGATATGGACACCTTAACGGAGTGTTTTATTTTTAAAACAGTTTTTCTCATCGTCAGACATGTCCAGCGAATAACCAAACCCATCTTTATTGAAAAAACAAAAATAATTGCGGAACACAATGGGTTAACAGTAACTAGTCGTTAACAAGAGGACAATCCACAGCCTCCTACAATAAAACGAAATTTTGTCGCTGATCTTTTTTTGTTAAGTACGGATACATACTTGGAGAGACTCCCTCCTACCGCCCTCTTGTTTGTATTTCATCACCTTTTGTGTTTTGTGTCACTCGCAGAAGTGAGAGAAGTATTTCAAACTCTACGCACCATGAAGAACAAAAGCCTAAGCTTCTAGAGGGAAAATGTCCCCGCGGCTTTACGCTCGACTTCCGCTCGTTAAAATGGAAAGAAAAAAGAGGAAATCTGAACGGTATGAGCGTTGGAAGCCCGGTTCGCACGGCGGCAGGATTGTTTTTCCTTATAACATCCTTGAAAAGCAAAGTCATCGCAGTTATATTAGCTGATTTGATCGCCGTAGTTCAGAAGGTGTGTTTTCAAGCACATTTTAGTTTTCTTAACTCGCGAGAATTGTTCAATATGTCCTCCGTTCTCGCGGATGCAGAGGGTCGCTCGTCTGCAAATGGAGTCGACCGCACAATGAAGGCCACGGTGGTTCTGGCGAATCAGATCCCCGCATGGTGAGTAAGTATAAGTCCTTGATATCAAAATTCCCACCGATTTGGAGGTGTTTTTGAATTATGGACTTGTTACGAATTTGTTATATTTTATTATCTGGAAGATATGCCCCTGGGTACAGAGGAGGGGCCTATGGTTCCAAATGGATGAGTATTGACGCAGAGTGGATGATCTCCAACTTTGAGAATCGGTAAAATTCCACAGACCCTACAACATAGTTGCCAACATGAGGCTCCCCCCACCAAATATCAGAAGTGGTTTGATATTTTTCAACCTTGTTGTCGACTTGAAACTCCGCCCATTATCCGCCCCACAGGCGGTCACTCGTGAAAAAACTACTTTTACATTAAAATGTTGAAAATTAAACAATTTTGTTGTCTTAAATATCTATTCTAATTTTCCACATCAAATTTTGTTTAAAACGTCGATTTTTGGTTTATTATTCGCCCCAATTCTTGAACCAGCTCTCTCACTTAATTTAAAGTGCCCTTTAAGGGTTGTCAAAGTTTTGTGAAATCCCTAAAAAACCTCAAAAAAAAGGTTTTTAAAGAACTGTCCACGAGGAATCGAATGAGCCCCTCCCCAGGTTCGTTGGTCAAACCATTCCCGATCTATGGCCCGATTTATTGGTGCCAACATTTGCGTTATTTTGGTTTATTATTAGTTTTTGTTTTGATAGCAGTAACCTAGTGACGTAGTGATGTAGTAATGTAGATACTGGTGTGAACTCCTTAAAGGCTTTGTAGCCGATACACGGGTTGAAGCATTCTGATAAACATAAAAAAACGCTGCGAATTCTTTCACTGGGGTTTATTATTCAATTGGCTCGCGTTCATGATTTGAATTTCTACTAAGCTTTGGAGTGTGCGTGTTTCACAAGTGATAGAGCGATTATTGAATTTCAGGAGGCACACAATTATGATCAACTGATCAATCCAAATAGGTATTTTGGTTGAGAACAGATTTACGTGCTCTATGCATATCTCCTGAAATTCAATAATCGCTCTATCACCTGTGAAACACGCACACTCCAAAGCTTAGTATAAATTCAAATCATGAACGAATAAAATTGAATAAGAAACCCCAGTGAAAGAATTTGCAGCGTTTTTAAAACTTATCTCACAAGGTCCAGGGAAGCCAAAAGGTCAAATAATGTGAGAATGACCCTGGTGCCTTTATCGTATAGCAATATCTTCGTTTCTCGTTTCTGGTCAAGTAGGGAAAGTAAAAGGCGAAGTATCTCGACGAAGTGCTTAATTATTTTCCCCCAATCAGGAGGGTCGGGTAGTTGACTATGATGAGCCCCTCGGGTAGACGCGGACGAAAGGAACTGAACCGTGAACCGCGTCAGGAGGGCGGCGATCCGTGTTAGACGCTTTTCCCAGCCGTTACAGACCCCCGAGATGGCGCCCGCCCTTCCCGACCTCAACAAACTTCACGCTTCCCCGGACTCAACACTCCCTTCAACGACGGATCGGACTTGGGAATGATGCCCATTGGTTTCAGCGGTGAATCGGAACGACGTTTTGCGTATCGGGACGGATTATCGTTGAACCACAAGGATGAGCTGTCGTTGAGGATATTCCAAGTAGTCGTTTCGTAATTCACCCAGAGGATTAACTCAAGGGAGTTATTTGAATCACCCACCTGTTGAAAATATCTATAAGGTTGGAAGTTCACTCAACCGTCATCATTAACACCTTGCGTCTAGCGGTATACAGCACCCCGGATCCCAAACAAACAGTCCAGGTTTCAACAATTTTCATCTTGCCCACTACGCCTCCAACACCGTACAACTTACATTAAACCCTCCTACAAACGCAAGTGCAGAAGAGCGAGAGCGAGAGAGAGAGAGAGAGACATCAACATCGGACTATAAGAGAGAGACAGAGAGACACGGAACCAAAATTGTTCAGAGAGAGAGTCTGAAACTCAAAGATGCGAGTGGAATTTTTGATTTTGGAGACACCAAAATTTTCACATTCCGAAAGTGAAAACAATGCTTCCGCTACCTTGGTAGACTCGGAAGCAAAATTGGTTTTGATGTACCTACCAGTTGAAAGCTGATCTTTTGGCGCATTTTTTAAACTACAGGCACCTGATCAAATGCAAACTGGAGTTGATGAGTACTGAACGTTTGAAAAACCTTGGTTTTGCAAATTTTCTTGAAATTTGCTTTGTAGAGTGATTTTTTGCCAACTTGATTGGTTTGGCGCTTGTTAGATTAGAGATGTAACGATCTTTCCAAATTGAAATTTTCAGGGAGGTTAGACATTTTTTTCAAGAGCGATTACAATGGTTTATTATTGAATAATAAACCAAAACTACTAGTTGAGGACAGTACTCTTTCTTTGATTGTATTCAACCAGGATGCCTTCATATTTTCCTGAACCTTCTCTAGACAATTTTTTCGGCGTTCACAAACGCAAGTAGTTTTGTAAGGTCGCCTTTTTTGACACAAGTTTTTTATCGTGTCTGACACTATGGATTACCTATTTACCAAACAATCTCGACTTATTGTCTGAAATACAACTTTTCACACTGATCTCCACCTTTCCATTCCAACTGGTTTGTTACAAGAATTCCTCCCCAAGTTCATTAGACGAAACACCGACCTCCACAACCCACTAGTGAACAGTAGAGTCTTCTCACCATCGGCACCATCGAGATTGTATCCGCCACTTTATGTATTTTGTAACTTCAAGGAACATTTTGCCTAATCTGATAAAATCCTAAAGATTTCTCATTTAATATTATTGTTATTTGTATTCTATTACGTTTTAACACTCGTCCTTTAGGTTTATCACTTGTCTATAATGAGACGACCTAGGTGATCATTTATTGACATTTTCATTTCTCTTCGTCGAATTGGGTGCATAGGTGTTTACGTTTTTGTCTGTGACTTGATAATTTATCACAGAAATCTCTCGTTCTATAATTTGAAACTTGAAGTGTTTGTGGAATATGTTAAATTGTGGAATATATCCGTACTGCATAAAATAATCGTTCTCAGCGGTTCTCGTTTCGGCCGACGAAAGCAGAAAATTGTCGAAGATGGGACACATACAAACGATGTTCCTTCCATAATTAGCTGGGACGGTGGGAGCTCTTGCGCGTTAAATGAAGATAAAGCACTTCAATGCCTAATTATTTCGGAGGTGGTGAGAAGTCACGTTTTGTGCCGTGTGAAGAGGTGAAACTCATGGTTTTCTAATCTAAGACAACTTCTATGAATCATGTTTGCCGTTAATGCGGTCATGAGTCATCTCCTCATGAAATATTATCGCATGAAAACACAATTCAAATGCACACAATGAATATTAGATTACCAGAAGATAATAATTTCCGATTTTGATTAGTCATCTCGTGGCTTAACTGCCACATCTGCACGCATCAGTGTGTGCCAAACTCATTAATATATATGTTGATATAGTCATGATGCTTAACATAAATAATTTATCTTCTTAATCGAAAACGGAAAGAAAAAAATTTATTTTTGGTCACCTTTAATTGGAAGTTGTAATTGTTTTTAGAAATCAGGATAATTTGAGTTAACCTTAAAACTTTAAGGTTTTAATTTAATGGTGGTTCACGATACATGAATTGGACCA
Organism: Creontiades dilutus; assembly: GCA_031894815.1. Classification (NCBI taxonomy): domain Eukaryota; kingdom Metazoa; phylum Arthropoda; class Insecta; order Hemiptera; family Miridae; genus Creontiades; species Creontiades dilutus. The sequence goes on along the minus strand of JAVIWC010005168.1, from coordinate 136,963 downwards.
CCGCCTAATCATACCAATTTACTAATAAGTAAATCTTAGTAATCAAAGAAGCCATAGAGGTTTCAATCACACAGAATGATTTAATTGCGTTTCTTTTTAAGTTGCGTTAAAATTTAACCAATTTTGGGACATTAACGGTGATCTGGCATCTTCATTACTCTCAGGAGGTATCCCATGTCTAGACTAACCATGAACCCCGCGTGTAGTCTATTGTCACAACGAAACTTAGGACGAAGACACACGGTTTTAACGGATTGTACGAATGTTATTTGTCAAAAAAATGATAGCTCGCCTTTGAGTGAAATCGGTAAAGGACTGGAGTCGATGGAACACTGATTGGAAATCCTAGTTTCCCGACAACTAATCAATCGCTATTGATATGATCGAAACAAGAATTGAATACATTTGTTATTCTAGGATGTCCCATTCGGTTACTTTTCAATTTGAAATGAGCCAATTATTGGGGCAGTGTAAACAATGGGTACCTTTAACCTAAATAATTTGAAGAACATGAATAGTTGGGTCGGTCAACTTCTGTCGAATTCAGAAAGAATACAATTTCTTTCTATCATCCAACGAGATGGGAACTCGAGTATCCGATTGATATGGGAAGGGTAAGACGGAATATAATATTTTATTGGCCCTTGAAAGCTCCAGAAGCTCATGAATGGAAGCTCTGCCTCGAAAATGGTTTCCGAGGGGTTGGTAAGTGGGTTGTGTCAACGAACGAATATGATAACTTAAGGAGTGTGTACACGACCCGATATTGGGACTCTAAATCTGACCCTAATTCAACAATTCCGATTTCAAATTTTCAGGTATAATTGTTTGACATTGATATATCTGGGGGGAAGGGATGTAAAGAAAACACAATGTACTTACTGATGAAATTATTCAATTTCGATATGGACGTTAGTACAATGCTACAATTTAGAAAACAAGACCTACGACGTATTACATCGAACAACTGATGAAATAGTTGGAAGAAACTGAAATATTGTATTGTGAGAAACAGTTGAATATTCGACAGTCCGTGATTACATCGAGGAACCGCGGGATAGGGTTTTCTTCGTGTATAACTTCGAGTTCTCATGTCTTGAATGGGCCATTCTCATATCAATTGAACATTTGATGCCCCCAGCCGTAATTTATTGTTAAAAAAACTTATTTGGTACTAATCGGTAGGTTTTCCTGAAAGAAATACGATGGTGACAACAAAATGAACGCAGTGCAACCTCAAAAATTGAAAAAAAAACGTTAAATTAAAGTCAGAAAATGGAACGAGTGAATGTTCTGAGTAAGTCGTGTTATATGAAAATAAAAATTCTGAATTCATTAGATGTCAATGAACAAAAATTCACTTTTAGATGAGGGTATATCGTATAATTTTATTTTTGGTTTATTATTCAATAATGAACTATTGTAATCGCTCTTGAAAAAAAAAGGTTAAAATGTTCAAAAATTAAAAAGGGGGAAAAGTACTACTACTGGAAAAATTGACAACCAGCAGTCACGTCTGGTGTCTTGAATATCCATACTAATTTTCCAAATGGTCGATCTTAAATGGTACGGGGAAGCCTAAAAGTCAAATAATAGGAGAATAACCCACTTACATATAATCCAATTATCATGACGTTGAAGATGGAGAAGTGGTGTGTGCTCCACATTAGAATTCTTGTATTTGAAATGGCATTGACGTTTGTTGTCTCCAATATCTATACTAATTTTCCTCATCAAGTTTTGCTCATTAGGTCTATATTTTTGTAACCCATCTTACATTTTCCAGGAAAGCGTTCAGTTCAAACAATATGGGAATGACCTTGGTAAAGGTGAAATGCGTTGCCCACGAATATCCGAATTACATTAATTTCCCCAAAATGGTCTTTGTTCAGATGTATCTGAAATGGTTTTGGATCATGAAGAGATTTTCGATGTTTGGGTCATTACCTCTTGAAAACCACACTTGAGTCAAGTGACTTGACTCGTATTCAAGGCCCGCAGATAACGGTGACCATACTCGCCACTGTTGATATTTAAAGCCTTTAATGGACCCCGAATTCCCCAAGCTGCTTTGCGCCGTGGGTTTTTCCCAAGCCACCCTTTTTCTGGCAAACGGTCAGTCACTCATAGTCTCCCCCTAGCACCCTGGGGTTTCCCGGGGTAGTTGTAACCCCGTCCCTGATTGGTTTCTACTATCCCCTCTCTCTGCTCCCCACGATTCCCCACTCTGGATTTTCTTCACTTCCCCTCCAAACAATATTTTCCCGTTTCTTGGGAAACAGAATCCGGACTCAGTTCTCTCCTTCGTTTTTAGCTTGCTCTTACACCCTTGTTAACTTGACTGACTTCATATCATAGTTATCAAAGTGACTTCACTTTCCCAATTAAGTGGTGGCAAAGCAGCATGTTTTGTGATATTGTTGACTACCCGCGAAACCTCAACTTCGGTAGAAGCGCCCTAAGGTTTTATTCAACAACACCTTTATTTATTTTATTGATTCACTATATCGACGCATACGAATTGAATGATATATTTCCATACTTGTTCATTAAGCATGTACGCATTGATTTGAAATCAGCATCCATCAGTTAACTGCACAACCGTTTATACCTTCCTTGGGTTCACCTTAACAGTCTTTCTGAATAAATAAAAACTACACCTTTCACAGCTGTCCTTGTCTCCAAGGGATCAGGCGGGAGAATATCTAAAGTCAAATAATCGTATTTGCGATTCGAACGACATGAACTTATTTCCATTTTACCCGTTTTCGGCTAATTCCTCCCAAACCAGTCAAGTTTGTCAAGGGCTCTGCATGCATATTTTAAACTAAGACGGTGGGAACCTTGAAAAGTTGTAGGGGTCGGGAAGACAGTTTTCGCGTCACAGCTCTCAAACGTGGCAACTCCACACAATGATTTCTCGAGATTCGGCGCTGTCAAATTATCCGCCCCCGTTCTATTCATTTTGAGTTTAATTTTGTTGTTTATGCTGTACCTTCATTTCGCATTTTTGATAGATTTATTAAAATGACAGTGTTTGTCTTAGCTAAGTGAAATTTGCCTGTCAATGTTTGATCAGGTGATTAGACTTGTTGGTGGCTCGAGCTGTAATTACCTTCCTGCGGCAGGTCTGTGAATTATTGAACGATTTCAATAACAGTGACGCCTTTCATGTCGAGGGCCGCTAAATACTTGCTGAAGGCTGAATTGAACACGATCAGTAATGACGTGCGTTCTGATGTCACTGCCAATTACCTCCGAACTCCTCTTACTGGATTACTAGCCACTTATACTTGATTCCCCCTTAAATATGGAGCGTTTTCTCTAAATCCATCCAGTCCCCCCTGTGCATTGCTCACAACATATAAATTTATTAGTCGGGAAAGGTGCTAATTATCATCAATCTGCTCTAGTTCATACTAACACTCGGGTCATTCTCATATTATTTGACCTATTGGCTTTCCGGACCATCTTTTGAACAAAATTTGATGTGAAACTTAGTATAGAAAACAGACATGAGCGCCGGTTATCAGTTTTTCCTGTAGTAGTTTAAAAAAAAATAAATGTTGAACATCTAATATATAAAATGTCCATGTCACAATGTTAGTCTCCTTACTCCTCCGAAGCGGCTTTACCGATTATAACCAAATTTTATATGCATATTCAGTAGGTCTTAGAATCGGCTACTATCTATTTTTCATACCCCTAAATGATAAGGGTTGTTCACCCTCAACATTTTGGTTTATTATTCAATAATAAACCATTGTAATCGCTCTTGAAAAAAAAATTCAAACCCCCCTGAAAATTGCATGGTTTACGTTTCAAGGAGTGTAGAATCCAAATCTGCAATAAAAATGTTTCCGTCCGTCCGCCGTACGCACGATTTCTCCCAAACGGCTGAAGCAAAAAAGCTGAAATGTTCCGGTCCGGCGACGCCCCAATTCTTGAGCCAGCTCTTTCACATAATTTAAAGTGCCTTTTGAGGGTTGTCAAAGTTTTGTAAAATCCCTGAAAGCCTCAAAAAAAGTCAAGGCGGAGTAAATTTGTACTCTTTTTGAAAAACACTCCACGAGGAATCGAATGAGCCCCTCCCCAGGTCCGTAGGTCAAACCATTCCCGATCTATGGCCCGATTTATGGTGCCAACATTCGCATTATTTTGGTTTATTATTGTTTTTGTGTTGATATCAGTAACCAAGTGACGTAGTGATGTAGTAATGTGGATACTGGAGTGAACTCCTAAAAGGCTTTGTAGCCGATACACGGGTTGAAACATTCTGATAATTTTGAGGAAAAATCAGAAAATCTGAAATTTTCAGGAAAACGCGGAATATTCTTTCACTGGGGTTTATTATTCAATTGGCTTGCGTTCATGATTTGAATTCGTACTGCTTTGGAGTGTGCATGTTTCACAAGTGATAGAGCGATTATTGAATTTCAGGAGGCACACAAATATGATCAACTGATCAATCCAAATAGGTATTTTGCTTGAGAACTAATTTAAGTGCTCTATGCATATCTCCTGAAATTCAATAATCGCTCTATCACTTGTGAAACAATCACACTCCAAAGCTTAGTAAGATACAAATCATGAACGCAAGTCAATTGAATAATAAACCCCAGTGAAAGAATTTGCAGCGTTTTCGATTAAAAAGACACTGTGTCATGAAAAATGATAGAAAATCATATTTTAGTACTTTTGCAAAATGTTGAATTTTGAATCCATTTTGCTGAATCGTGGGTAACAGTTGTGGTGACAGCCCCAAAAAGTGTCCCTAAGCTTCCTTTTGTTACAATTTTGGCTCCTCCATAATTCACAATTTTATTCAAGTACGTACTATTGATGCAACAAAGGTAACACAAGCGATGGATAGTTTTTTCATTTCGAATTATCAAAAAAATGTTTCCCCTTCATTTCAGTCAAATCTCTTCAACTTAATTCAACATAAAGCGCAATAGGACTGTGTTATAAACTGGGAATCGCTTCAAAATAACTCAAAACTGATTGCAGCGAAGAACTTTTTTAAATTTAAATTTAAATTTAAAAAATGCATAATCCATTGCCAAAGCTTCATTTCTACAGAAAATTTTGCATGGGCCTTTGAAATAGCAATCGGACTTTGGCACAGTTTTAATCCTTTTGCACCAGGGGTTACTGTTTATCAATTTTGGTCGATACGACGTAACGGATTTCGCTTCCTGGCTAAACGCGGGGAAGCCCCCAAATAAACTTCGACGGCTCCTATTGAATTAGGGATGGCGGACTTGATTCGCGCAAAGTTGCGCGCACCGAGTGCAAACCTAGAGTTGGTCCGGTCAAACAAAGATCAGGTCAATAGCGTTCGTCACGTTCTTCAAATCCATAAAACAAACACAGGTATCCCTACCGCAGAACTGGGTATATCTCTCATATACCTACAACTCATACAGTCCATCATATTTACTGTTCCGCCCGCAACGCATCGGTACACTCCAGTTTTCTTCAAATGGGAATAACATTTAAACATAAACAATTTGTTTTTGATATTAGATATCCATTCCAATCCCTAATAGTAAAATGCCACTTAAATTACCCGCCTACTATTGCATTTACATCACTATCTAAACGGTGAATGATGGATCTTGTCTTATTTCAAGTTGAACACACGAGGAAATACCCGAAATCAGAACACTACTTCAGGTTACCGTATTTTCAAACCGAAATTCGGCCACCTTCAAAGTATTCATTATAGACTAGTGGTCAAGAACCATTTAGAATTCATTTGTTATTCAGTCTTTTGGGCTTTGGTTCACCTCTTCTGCATTTTCTAAGCACTATCCTGCTGTCTTATTGAGGCGAACGACCCTAATTTTGGTTTTAATTATTAACCTTCCTCAAAAGCTGTAGGTTTCCATTTCAAAATACGAGATTTAGCAACTTAAATTTTAAAAGGAATGTTGAAAAAAAACGCTGCAAATTCTTTCACTGGGGCTTATAATTCAATTTCACTCATTTGGCTGGCATTCGTCATTTGAATTTCTACTAAGCTTTGGAGTGTGTGTGTTTCAAGGTGATAGAGCGATTATTGAATTTCAGGAGGCACACAAATATGATCAAATGATCAATTGGTTGAGAACTAATTTAAGGGCTCTATGCATATCTCCCGAAATTCAATAATCGCTCTATCACCTATGAAACACGCACACTCCAAAGCTTAGTAGAAATTAAAAATCATGAATCATTGAATAATAATTCCTGGGACCAACGACTACTCCTCTCACACTCTAAACTTTCCTTAGACCAAAAAGTCTGTACCTCGCATCCTTCAGATCGAGGGAAAGATAAATAAAGAAAAAAATAAAGATAGATAGTAAGAACCAATCAAATATTGGCTATTACAATATATTTGTTTTTAAGCGTTTTATACATGGAAAACTTACGTTTTTAAAAACCTTAGTTATTTGGAACATTATGAAGATTTGATGTATCTGTTGCTAGATTTGCAGCTACCGCATCAACAAAATGTCAATATCATGCTGCTGCTTAAGAACCAATCACTTATCCAGTTAAGCGCTCCTCATGCCTACTACAATTCGTGTAGTACAATTCAGCCGACTTTCGTGAGGTTTCGTTCGATTAAGAATTTGGTCTAGATTTTATGAGTGTGATCGTATAAAAGCAGACGTAGGGGCATCCCTGTAATGTAAGCATTTCTTACGAATAGTTTCTTTAAATCTTCAAACTCATTGCGGGGCAATTCCGTCTGAATGACGGAGGCAAATGATTACCAAGTCGTCAACTATCCTTTGTATACAAGGATTGTGACCAGCCTTGGCAGACCTAAATCCAATCTCCTTGTACGTATAGGATCAGTTGCAACACTACACCTCTGATTGTAACACTGTGCGTAGAGTCAAAGGTGCTGATGAGAGGTGAACTTGTAGCCCAAGGGGCAGACTCAGTTGGGATCGGCCGGAACTAATCTGCCCCCGCTCGGCAACACGGTCCGACGCTCGCTCGCCACACACGGCAGTCCCGGGTTATCGGACCTCCGACCCGTCCCCGAAGTGACTAATTTACGTCGTCATTTGCGTCTGAAACGCCGAGTAAATCACATACACGTGACGATACGACAAATCTTCATAAACGACTGGCGGGATGGGCCGCTCTATCAGTTGAAACCGGAGTAGCAGCGTAATGATTACTTTGAGTAATGATTGCAGCTTCAATTACTTTCTACGTCACGGTAACGTTATAGTGTCCGGATACCACAAATACACAAATGAGGAAATACAGGTAACTTCAACAGATTATAATTGGACCATTCTCATATATCCCCAGTATTTGTTTTTCGCATGGGTTTCAGTTGGAGTTAATTTGAGGAAAATAGGTTTGTTCTCAAAGTATCCTCGAGGCGTTTCCTTATGATTCCTAATGTCAGTCCACGTGCAGCCTTGAGGCAGGAAGAAGCTGGCAGGAGAGCATCATATAGTTCACCCAAAAACATGGGATGTCACAAAAATTATCCATCACGAGTGTTCACTTTGTTGCATCAATAGAGCTTGATTAAAATTGTGAATTATAACGGCAAAAGGAGAAGCTTACGGGCACTTTTTGGGAGCTATTATCTCACATCTGTCCAACACTTGGTTAGGTTAGGAATAGTGTTTCCACGTGAAAACAACACGAGTGTTACCATCACGAATGTTCCTCATGATTCAACAGAATTGATTCAAAATTGAATAGGGTTTTGCAAATGTATTAAAATAGTCGTTTACACTATTTTCCGTGAAACAAAAATAGTGTTTTTGATAAAAAGCCGTTCGTCATCTAGATGTTTCTTTATTTGATTTTCACGCGTCACGAGTGTTACCGTGGATAGTTTTTGGTAAATTAAACATGTACAAATCAATTAGCGAGACATTGATGTCATTTTGAATCTAGTTTAGGAACAGAAACACTTTTTGGGTGGTTTTCTGAGCTTGCAGACAAATAATATTATATGTGGTACGATAATTTTGAAAAATTCCTTCATAAGGCCATGCTGCGTAAATGGAACTTTTTTCACCTTCGTCGAGAATCAGAAAAGAAGGTCGTGTGAATTGCATTTGATATGAACTAAGTGACGCAACATTTTAATGACCAGAAGTTTCTATTTGGGCTCGATCACATCTGGAATTGATCGAGTTGCCATCTATCGTCTCCGTATTTCCGTTTCAGCATCCAAACTTTGTCGTTTTGTCGTCCGTTCTGTTCACTTCCAACTTGTAACTGCCAAAACTTGCGACGCAAACACAACGAAACTTTTCGACTTGGGCCTTACTTCTTCATGTTGGGGAAATTGGGGGAAAAAAACTGGAAAGCAAGACCTTGTGGGAAATGGTTTTCTCCTGAACCAATATATGATATTACCTTCCTATTCAAATATCTTACTTGTCAATCACCATTTCGTAGATTCAACTAGTATCAAATGTTTTTAGAGAGAGGAGTGTGATGGGGGACGTTTGAGCTAGGAAACTTCGTGTTGTGACGATTCCCTCTATGAGTTTTCTATGATGAATTTCAATTAAATCTTTCATTGGAGATTGTCACCTAGTTGGGCGCACGCGTCTTCATGTCCACGAACTTCAACATCGGACTTCACTCCATCAAGTGTATCTCACAATGAAAATAAACTGAATGAATCGACTATAGTCGATAGTATCGAAATATCGATATTTTCTATCGATGATGCAAGGGCCAATAGGTTTGGTGGTTCCATAAGAAAATTGGAAGATTGCGGTTGTTGACAACAACTTGTTGAGAGCATGTAGTGTTGTTCTTTTTGAGATTGTATCTTGTTCACGGTTGAATCTTTTTTGTTTATTTTCAGTTGTTTGAACCATAGGTTCTAAACATAGGTATTTACATTCATTTAAGGAAAGGCTAAATGCTAAACCCCTCTAAGATAACTTGGGTAGCATACCAAACAATATGATTTGTTACAAAACAAAGTTAAAAATAATAATACGTTAAACTGAACATAGGTAGTTTCAATTTAAACATATTTTATCTTAAATCAGGAAAAGCGTGTGTTTCTAATTTATTGATCAGTATTAATTAAATTTTCTTTTTAAATCAAATTTGAACTTCTGCAAACTCAATTGTGGCATCTGGTCTACTACGTGCATTAAATACATACATTTTATTCCATTTTTTAACCAATATTTGTCTAAAACTATCGATTTTGGTCAATACTATCGGTGGTGGCTACTATCGACGATTAACCAACGATATATATCTTCATCGATATTTTAATGCCGATACTATCAAACATCGAAATATCGATATTTTATGTTTCGATGGCCATCCTTACACCACGTCACGGTTGGATGGATACAAGAAGTCATACAAAAAATGCTCACGTTGATTTGGCGTTGAGGTCGAAACAACGATTGCAACAAACTTGAGTTTCTCGCTGCCTGAATTACTGTTTTTATCGAGTTACCAATGCATTCCAGGATCAATCTTCACCTACTCCTATGATTTGATCATCATTCTTCCTGGGCAACATCACCCATCACCATCATCTGTATCAACCTTGAAAGCTGAGTTTCCATATTTTGCGAAATTACCTAGTAAAACACCTCTCCGTTCTTTCAACTAGTTGTGGTTGTACTCTGTCGTTAGTAATAATATTCACGTAGGATTCAAGATTCACGTAGGACGTTCTTTCAACCGCTTCAACGAAGTTTTTTCCATTATCTGCGCATATTGTTGCTGGGTAACCTCTAAGACTAGCGAATCTATCGTAATCTTGGAGAAAAGTGCCAGAAGTGAGGTCGAGATAGATTGCTTCAGTGGACATGAAAATGAAAATACAAAGGCCTGATATAATTTTTGAACCCCTTTTTTCCCTTTTTAACACTGTTCGTTACGGTGGTAGTCCAATTTTTGGCTTAAAGTGTCTAGGATTTATAGAGAAACATCTTAGACAACCAGACAATTGCTACCTAATATGTTCCCCATTGTTAGTCCAAAAGTTTAGTAGAATTATGGCGTACGTAGCCAGAAGTCCTACTTGTAGAGAGTCTTTGTGAGTTTGTATAATTATTAATTTTGGTAGCACGCAAAACATCTTTTGGATGTATGGGTGCTGGATCTTGTAGCGTAGGAGTCCCCCAACTCTTAAAACTCCTTTGGGAAGTTGGTAATTTCAGTACTAGCCCCATCACGAGTAGAGAGCTAAGTCGAAACCTGCCGATAAATGAGGATGTAGATGATGCCAATCAAGGCCGATCAACATACCAGAACGGCATTATCTGCTATGGTCGGAGGATCCAGCTTGACCGAGACCTGGCGACAAGAATGGTCTGGAAAACAAAGCTATTCCATCCCATGTATCAACTAGGTTTTGATTTACCACGTAAATTATGATCAGCACTGAACAGAGTTCCTACCACGGGTACTAGAATACTACTACTAGTACTCTAGTATCCGTGGTTCCTACCCAACATGGTAGATGCGCTTATGCTATGCATAAATGGTTGAAGGCGACTCCACCTTTTTGCAAGTGTGGTGCTGTTCAGACAGTGAGGCACATCGTGGAAGAGTGCCCTAGAACAGCTTATAAGGGTAGACCTGATGATTTCTGGTTAGCAACACCAGATTTAATAGCTTATTTAAATGTATTAAATGTTTGCCTATAGTTTTAAAATCTATGACTGACACGAATCCATCCATCGTGCATATGTTTATGTGCATAGGAATGTGGTATGTACCCTCATATATACAGTACATAAGTTTTTCTGTTCTTTCAACTTTTAAAATGTGTCTCTTTGATAGATAGCTATGCCGATGACTTGTACGCGGCGGTTACGCACTTACCCCATTTCTACTGGGCAAATGCATCGTGGCCTTAGGAAAACCAGAGATGTTTGTTGATCGACTAACGAATACTTTTGCGATTACAAATGTAATCGTGAAAAGTATTCGTTTAGAACGACACTTTTGAAGCAATCGCGAAACGACGAACGATTACAAAAGTATTCGTGATTAACGAATACTTTTAAAGTAATTGTGATTAACGAATACTTTTCTGCGACGAATAACTTACTTTGTTTTTCGAAGTCTCAGAAGAATCCAAGAATCTTCGTTGTTGAGTGAAGGGAAAATTAAGAGGAAAGTTTGGTTGTAATTGGAAAGTGTTGGTTGTAACACCCCTGCCGTGGGAATTACTCCGGGCTGAGGAAAGTAAATTTTACAGTTTAACCATACTTCACTCTTGAAATTGAAATGTTGAAACACATTCCAAATTTACAACATACATCGAAAACGATACCCCACACAACTTTGTTCTCAAAATCCCAATTTTCGCGCCCATTTTTCACTTCGAAACTTCGACAAAACTGTTAAGTTTCCGTAATCATTATTCATAATGTTATGTATAACTATAACTGCTATTCCTTTCAAGTACCCGCACTTGCATCACAAACAATTTTATGAGCCTAAAGTTTTTTCAATTTACCAAAAATTTGGAAAATGCAGAAATACCTACCAAATTTTTCAAATTTTAACCTTATGGCACACCACACTTTTCCATCAGGGTCGATTCCACAGACAAAACTGCTAGGTATGCCCACACGATTATTGAAAAAGAGTTTCAGTTCTTCTAATTCTTCCAACACTTTTCTTTTCTTAAATATCTTCTTTTTTTCTTGCTAATTCGATGAAAATCAGTTGTGAACTACGTTCAATAATATCCTTTCCCATAGGTAGTCGGTTGAGATAACATAGCAAATTAAACATTCAATAATAATGGTACCTACTTGTGATCACATGATATTTGAACCAAATACTCCTGAACCTTCTAATTTAAAACTAAGAAGTTAAAATATGGAAACATCGTTTGATTTCAAATCTTAATTTGTACTAATCTAAAAATGTAATTTTTCATAAAATTATTGTCTATTTTATTGTTTATTTATGAGCTATGCCTGCTTCTGAATTGGTGTAATATGCAGATTTTTTTCAGGGTTTATTATAAAAGTCAATTTTTATTAATTAAATTCAGGCAGAAGACAATCTGCGACGAACATCAAAAATAAATGTCTACGGCATGGACCATTGTAATCGCCAAAAGTATTGCAAACAAAAGTAATCAAATAGAATTGTAATCGATTACAATTGTATTCAAATACTTTTGGCGATTAAAAAAGTATTCGAAAAAGCAATCGCATCGCGCGAAGACAAAAGTAATCGATTACTCTCGTTATTCAATTACTTTTACGAATAGTTTTGTAATCTCGAATGTAATCGTAAAAGTATTCGTTAATCAGGGATGCCCATCTCTGTGGAAAACATTTCCATTCATGAAACTTGTAATTCGTATATATGAACAAAAAATAATAAACCCCAGTGAAAGAATTTGCAGCGTTTCATGCATATCAGAATGCTTCAACCCGTGTATCGGCTACAAAGACTTTTAGGAGTTCACTCCAGTATCCACATTTCTACATCACTACATCACTAGGTTACTGATATCAAAACAAAAACAATAATAAACCAAATTATATATTAATTAAATATTAATAACGCAAATGTTGGCACCACAAATCGGGCCATACATCGGGAATGGTTTAACCTACGGACCTGGGGAGGGCTCATTCGATTCCTCGAGGAAAGTTCTTCAAAAAGAGTCCAAATTAGGCCGCCTTGACTTTTTTTGATATTTTCAAAGATTTTACAAAATATTATATGTTCGAAAAGGGAAGATGGATGGAAATCAACAATAATCTAGCTTTAATGATAGGCTTTCGAGAGCTTGTTGAAGTTGAACTTTGCAAAACATACCACGTATTGGCCCCACTTTACTTCAACTCGATTTCCTTTGGGAATCTACCGTATAGTCCTTATTTTCGTCTTTTACCTTGAATATAGCGACGTTCATTTCATCCATGAAGTTATTCGAAATGTGTCTGTGCTAGGTGGTCGCTCGGGTATCGCTTCAAAACTTTTGAGTAGGTATTTTCTTCTAAGTATACTAAAGTTTAGGCAGTTGTGGCTATTCTGGGGGTGAATATAAGAACTGTATGCAGAGTACAGTGGGTACTTAGCCAGTAAGTACGCAGTACGTATCACCAACGAGTCCTGCTCGATGGTCATTCTCTCAAATACGATGGAAATGAGTTGGATAAAACTTTTCCCTTCTCTCCTCTCTGGCTGGATATAGAAACGGACATTCCTTTCAGAAACCGGATAAGGGTGAGCTGTTTTGGAACTTGGATGGGTATTGGTTGGACTCACGGGGTTAAAAAAGTGGTTGCTTTAAAAAAATACAAGAAATTAAAACTCAAACCGTTCGAAACTCAACGGAACTTGGATGAAGTTAGTGATTAGTTATCATTAACAGACTCTCCAGAACTGCTACCAGTTCTTTTACCGCTAATTAGCACCTTTTTTCCACCGCTCTCAATATTCCTGGAGGGGGTTTGGTTAAATTAAGTGTACACTTTCTAACGGGGTGGATTCAAGTTTACAAAAAGAAAAGACTGATTTCTTTCAATTTTATTAATTATGCGAGGGGAGTGGATATTGAGATTCGTTTTGGAAGTAAAGAGCTCGATAAAAAAAACTATTGAGTTAGGTTTAGAATCAGTAAAAACTTTTGGGTTTCTTATTGTCAATAGAAAACATTTCTGTTCCTTTTGAAGAAACAGAAAAGTGGTGCAGCATTATTATATGAGCGAATTTCAGTGGAAAGGGTCTCAATTACAATTTCCTCCGAGGACAATGTTTGAACCACCGATTTTGGTTTATTATTCAGTAATAAACCATTGTAATCGCTCTTGAAAAACAAATTCTAACCCCCCCTGAAAATTTCATGGTTTACTTTTCAAAGGGTGTAGAATCCAAATCTGCAATAAAAATTTTTCCGGCCGTACGCCGTACGCTCGATTTCTCCCAAACGGCTGGAGCAAAAAATCCATGTTGGTCCGACAACCTCCCCAATTCTTTAGCCAGCTCTCTCACTTAATTTAAAGTGTCCTTTAATGGTTGTCAAAGTTTTGTAAAATCCCTAAAAACCTCAAGAAAAGTCAAGGCGGCCTAAATTTGGACTTTCTTTTATGAACATTCCATGAGGAATCGAATGAGCCCCTCCCCAGGTCCGTAGCTCAAACCATTCCCGATGTATGGCTCGATTTATGGTGCCAACATTTGCATCCACATTCACTACATAACTAGGTTTTTTTTTGTTTTTGTTTTGATTGCAGTAACCTAGTGATGTAGTGAACGTGGATACTGGAGTGAACTCCTAAAAAGGGTTTATAGCCGATACACGTGTTGAAGCATTCTGATATGCTTCCAATCAAGTATTCCATTGGAATCACTCTTGAAAAAAAAAGCTGCAAATTCTTTCACAGGGGTTTATTATTCAATGGTTCATGATTTGAATTTATACTAAGCTTTGGAGTGTGCGTGTTTCACAGGTGATAGAGCGATTATTGAATTTCAGGAGGCACACAAATATGATCAACTGATCAATCCAAATAGGTATTTTGGTTGAGAACCGATTTAAGTGCTCTATGCATATCTCCTGAAATTACCTAAATCACCTGAAAGTACCTTTAGGTTGATTCGGAAACAATTCATTTGTGGCGGTACGGTTCGAGAAAGAGTAAAAGTATGGTCCGTATTGTATTCATTAACCTTAAATATAACCCAGCAAGTGTTATCAACAAGGGTGAACAACCACTGTATAGGTCCGCTGTATACGGATACATCTGATTGTCCCGTGAGCTGCTATTAAACATAATGCGGACCTAATTGCCAATAATATGCTTCATCTGAGCTGATAAATTTGCACGCAAAGCTGACCCGACCAAATCGCCTCACCAGTGAGCTGTCCTTAAGGATTCAATATCAACGTTGAAGTTCGTTCTACACCATTCTAAAACATGACTCTAAAAGTTATTCTTTGTTTTTAAAACGGTTTGGAACTTTTTGTCAGAAACCCAGTTAAGAACAGTGTATTTTGCCTTAGCCTTCTCGCTTATTAAGTATGGGATGACGGTATGGGTAGGCACATACAAATCATTCCTAAATCCGCTCCAGACTGTGCAAAATTCTTTAATTAAAATCCTGCTAAACAAACCTTTTAGATACTCCACTTCCCAACTTTACGCCGATTTCAACGTATTTAATATTGAACAAATTTTAGTAATGGAATCATGCTTGCAGGTTTTTAGAACTGGTATTAACCCTCTCCATATGTCTAGAGTACCATGCTCTCGGACGGCCGCATCTTCTAATATATCTCTCCCACGGTGTTGTACAGAGTAAATTTGTTGTATATGAATGGAATAAATCCATTCAATTTTCGAAGCCTCCACGTTTATAAGAAAAGTATTTGTGTTCTTTTTAAGAAATCGTAGTTCTTTTGAAATGCAGTGTCTTACTAATTTTGTTTGTTTCTTGCTCCTTTTTGTCTGCCTAATTTTTTTTCCTTGGTTCCTAGTTATTTTGGTTTAATATTCAATAATAAACCATTGTAATCGCTATTGAAAAAAAAATTTAACCCCCCCCCCCCCCCTGAAAATTTCATGGTTTACGTTTCAAAGGGTGTAGAATCCAAATCTGCAATAAAAATTTTTCCGTCCGTACGCCGTACGCACGATTTCTCCCAAACGGCTAGAGCAAAAAATCTGAAATTTTCAGGAAAAATCAATACTGGTCCGACAACTCCCCAATTCTTGAGACAGCACTCTCACTTAATTCAAGTGCCCTTTAAGGGTTGTCAAAGTTTTGTAAAATCCCTAAAAACCTCAAAAAAAGTCAAGGCGGCCTAAATTTCGACTTTTTTTGAAGAACTTTCCATGGGGAATCGAATGAGCCCTTCCCCAGGTCCATAGCTCAAACCATTCCCGATGTATGGCCCGATTTATGGTGCCAACATTTGCGTTATTTTGGTTCATTATTGTTTTTGTTTTGGTTGCAGTAACCTAGTGATGTAGTGAAGTAACGTGGATACTGTAGTGAACTCCTAAAAGGGTTTACAGCCGATACATGGATTGAAGTATTCTGATACCCATAAAAAACCGCTGCAAATTCTTTCACTGGGGTTTATTATTCAATTGGCTTGCGTTCATGATTTGAATTTCTACTAAGCTTTGGAGTTTGCGTGTTTCACAGGTGATAGACTGATTATTGAATTTCAGGATGCACACAAATATGATCAACTGATCAATCCAAATAGGTATTTTGGTTGAGAACCGATTTACGTGCTCTATGTATATCTCCTGAAATTCAATAATCGCTCTATCACCTGTGAAACACGCACACTCCAAAGCTTAGTAGAAATTCAAATCATGAACGCAAGCCAATTGAATAATAAACCCCAGTGAAAGAATTTGCAGCGTTTTTTTTTAATAAAAAAAAATAGAAATGCCTGTTTTAATACATTTGCGAGACCCGGCTGGAGTTTGAATCTATTCTTTTGAATCATGAGTAACACTCGTGATGTTTTTCACGTAGAAAAACTGTTCCTCACCTTACCAAGTGTTGAACAGATGTGAGATAATAGCTCCGAAAAAGTGTCCTTAAGCTCCTCCTTTTGCCATTATAATTCACAATTTTAATAAAATACTATTGATGCAACAAAGGTAACACTCGAGATGGATAATTTTTGTGACATCCCATGTTTTTGGTGAACTATATGATGCTCTCTAGCCAGCTTCTTCCTGCCTCAAGGCTGCCTCAAGGTAGACTCAGAATCACAACGAAACGTCTTGAGGTAACATTTTCAATGACCGTGATGTCAGAACAGCTGGTAACACTCGTATTGAATTATTTTCCCCAACTTTTGGGACAAACCGATTTTCCTCTAACTCAAACTATTAGACGTAATTTAAAAAATTAAAATACACTGTCTGTTCACTGGTGGTGGCTGAAAACGCATTTGAAAAACGAATGTAAAGGCCGGGGACATAAAATGGTCAAATGATATGAGAATGACCCACTAACGAATACACGAAGATGATTACGTTTATGCAATGGTTCCAGAAGTTATAAAAATACTTGTAGATAATTTACAAGATCACTTAGTGGTCTTATTTCATGACATTCTCCACTTAACGCTCCCTAACTGAAATGTACACGTGGAAGGCTGAACCACATCGGCCTGGTAGCGAATCCTTTTGTACACTTTTCTCTCGTGGAGGCCGTCAAAATGCCCCCATCATCTTCAATGGCCACCTCCAACTCCAACTCGGCAGACAATAAAGAAAATGGCGAGGTCCTGGCGAAAGGATCAAGTTCATACTTACAAGTCACTTTGAAGGAAGCGTAAGCTCCTTTGAATAATTTTCGAATCTACTAGTTTGTTAACGCCCGTTTAGAGGACCCCAGGCGCCAGTAAAAAGAGAACATCTTTACAGACAGTGGCCGGCAACTTGAAATGAAGTTATTTACTCGCCTAAAGACTTTCTCTGGAAACCGTAGGTAATTTCATCTCACCCTTCACCCTACTATGGTACCTATTATCTACATTATTCCCCTACTTTGTACATGCTTTATATTGTTTCGATGAAATCATATCATCATCATTCATGTAAATTTCTTCAACCATTCAAGGTGTAATTTGTGCATTGACTTAATCCAATTGTAGTCATTTCTATCAGTTAATTGAAGTGAAACACATTAGTAGCTACTCAAATTTCAACTACATTCAGCATAAATGTAATTATGATTTTTCAAATTTCGCTGATAAGCTTAAACTTTTCTCAACCATTTCGGCATCGTCAATCAATTTTTAAATAAAAAAGTTAATAAATTTGTTTATTTGGGAGTGATGTTTGATTCTCAAATGAAATGGACCATCACATTCAAAGTTTGTGTGAAATGCTAAGAAAATTTTATTATACCCTGTATATAATCAAAATTTTTAATCAGAAGAACTGAAGATCAATATTTGTTCTGCGCTGTTTGTGTCAATTTTACTGTATGCCATTGTTATATTGTGTTACGAGTTTCTTAGGCTCCATAACGAAAAAGCAGTTTCCCTAGTGAGTAGACTAGTAGGATCGAATTTAGGGAGTTTTATTTAAACATTTGCTTTTCTGTCTAGACGAATCTGACGTAATCAGCAGGGAGTAAATGTAGGAAGTTTTGTTTTTCGTTAACCTTTATGACGAGAAGGATCTGACGTACCTGGTTAAAGGGGTTGAAAGCTTTATGCCTAGACGTATCTGACGTACTAGCTTTTCCTAAATGAAGTGGGTTTTCCTTCTAGACGAATCTGACGTACATGCGTAAGGGGTGGTTAAAAATAACAGGTATTTTATGTATGTGTTTGCGCGAAACCAATAGCCAGGCTACACCGGGAGGCGTCACGGAGAACGATTAGCGCCCTTAGCTTAGTGCTCAGGGCTTAAATAGGGTTCCCCTCCTCGTCGCCAGGAGACTCCTGTCTATTGGTTGATTTTAGTACGGTACACTTAACTTTATTTAATAGATGGTAATGATAGAAATCGTCACATATTGAAAAGAACTTTCAACTACCTAATTGATGAAATTTTCAAGATTCAAAAATGACATTTAGGATATTGCACAATAAGCCCAGGCACCTATACACTATTCCACGATTTGAATTCTTCAACAGTCCAACAATTGTACATATTAAATATGCTCTAACTAATTGGTAAAGACAAAATCATAGATATCGCTGATGTGGGATAGCGGCAATCACAATCATACAGACTGAAGTTGTGGAATAGTAACAAATACTTTTGCCCAAATGACAACAAAATACAGAGACATGCAATAATTAAATGATAATTTTCAAAGAATTAAAAATCCAATGAAGATTAATGATGAACGGCTATTCAAAAAAGAAACTTGTGAACTAATAAGAGATAACCCGTATGAATACTTTATAAACGAAAATTAATGATTTTATAACTTTGAAAGCAATATACGTACATATACTTAGTACATCATTCCATACAAGTGGTATCTAAATTTTAATAATTAATCAACTGTTAATTTCGTATGTTTGGGTTGCTCCACAACCCCGGGTTCAATTCTAACAGGATTTCCTCTACTGACGTCCCAAAAACACACAACGATTATTGGGTACATGTTGGAGGATGGAATCAATATCGAAGTGCAGTTTAATTTGGAATCCAATGATTGATTTTCGGTTTGTTCAAACCAAACTTGGTGTGATCCTAGATCCCATAATATCATACTTTAATTTTTGTGCTTCCGGCCAAGGAACCGTGTCAGCATTCTAGTGTTAACGGTTTGCGAAACACAACTAACTCATCTAAACGAGCTTGCGGTTAATATGACACATTATCCACATATTAAGAATATACACATTGTGTATTCTTCTGGTTGCTAGGCGCCACATACAGAAATATGATAATTAGTCTGTTCTAACAAGAGCGGTAGAAATATCACTGGCGTGGAAAGGATGAGTGCGGGAAATTACTCCATCTTTCTCGGTATAGCTACTCTGAAAGGGCCGAAACGACTTGAAAATCAACATTGGAAGACAAAAGGCAGGAGCTACGGGTTTTTTTTTCTAATTTATTTCCAAACGCGTGATGTGAGCATAAGGGAGATATAAATCTGTTTTGAGAGCTTGCTCCTGGCTCGCGGATGTTCATTCTAATAATTCATTTCCCATCTTTCCATACCCTCGTGAAGGAAGTGGGATCGGAGAAAATGAAATTATGAATTCCTCGCTCAGACAAGAGCTAGATATATTAGCTTTCCCTCGTGTTTGACGTGTTTGCAGGGTTGAATAAGCATGGGCGATAGTACGGTCGTATTCATCATGAACTACACACTGGTCTTCGGTCATTAAGTATGTTTGAACGAAAAGTAGTATCGATTGTCCTTCCATGTATAAAAACGCTGCGAATTCTTGCACTAGGGTTTATTATTCAATTGGCTTGCGTTCATGATTTGAATTTCGACTACTCTTTGGAGTGTGCGTGTTTCACAGGTGATAGAGCGATTACTGAATTTCAGGGGATATGCATAGATTATAAATCTGTTCTCAACCAAAATACCTTTTTGGATTGATCAGTTGATCATATTTGTGTGCCTCCTGAAATTCAATAATCGCACTATCACCTGTGAAACACACACACTCCAAAGCGTAGTAGAAATTCAAATCATGAACGCAAGTCAATTGAATAATAAACCCCAGTGAAAGAATTTGCAGCGTTTTGTAGTTAATATTATTATTTTATAGTAATAATATTTACCTATATATTAGCAGCGCTTCATGCATATCAGAATGCTTCAATCCGTGTATCGGCTATAAACCCTTTTGGGAGTTCACTCCAGTATCCACATTCACTACATCACTAGGTTACTGCAATCAAACAAAAAAAGGTGTTGTTTTTGATTTTTTTTTTTTTTTTAAGTGCGATTACAATATTTTATTATTGAATAATAAACCAAAATCAACAAAATTGTGAACGTAAACGTATTTGGACATAGCAAAAATCGCTTAATATCATGTGAGGATCGCATCAGCTGATATGATAGCAGCGGAATTTCGTCCCAAGAGTTTGTTTGGAATTCGAGTGTTTCAAGTCTTTGTCTACCTGCCTTTTTGCCTTTTAAATTTAAGTTGTTCTACTAGTGAATTTCGACGTCATATCCTCATAATTACAAATAAGCTCATCGGTCAGGAAAAACTGCAATGGCTACTTTTTGTTCTATTCAACAAAGGAAGCCGAAATTTGAAATTTGAGATTTGAAATTTGTTCTTCCTGAAAGTTTTACTCTTGGTGGAGAGCGGACGGATCAACTTATATCATGAGGTGGGCCAATTCGATTCTTTGTAGGCTCGTATATCTATAACGAACATAAAAACAGTAGTGTTATTTTCAATGTTTTTCTTTACATAGAATAAATGAAAGGAAAAACTGGCTTTTAAAATAAATGCGACTTGAAAATGGTACAAATTTGGATGCATGGATTAGTGGAACAATTTTTCTTCTTGGATTCGTTGTAGGTTGCGATCTGAATGTGTTTCAAGCTCGTCCAGTTGAGCCGTTCTCGTTTGCTCTCGCTCCAAATGAGATGTAAAGGACATTAGTCGATGAGTTCTTGGAAGGTCATCCTCACAAAAGCTGCCTCATCTAGATTTACCGGGATTTTCCTCTGCGTTGGAAAGGATTATCCCCCGGGGTCCACTTACTACAAGTGACTGCGAAAGTACATCCGACTGATTTAGCGGTTCGTTTTAATCGGAAAAGACCTTCTCTAAGGGCCGGCGAACTCCAAGTTGGTAGTGTACGTGGATTCACCTCTCGACTGTTCGGATTCATTCGAGCGTTTATATTCGTTGAGAGCTCTATCATCACAGACTGATATG
Source organism: Creontiades dilutus (assembly GCA_031894815.1). Taxonomy (NCBI): domain Eukaryota; kingdom Metazoa; phylum Arthropoda; class Insecta; order Hemiptera; family Miridae; genus Creontiades; species Creontiades dilutus. Next base: position 115,608 of record JAVIWC010005168.1, on the reverse strand, counting down.
GAGACGTTGATCCGTCAAGTGATGGGAGAATTCAACAGTTTGGAGGTGTTTTTGTGATTCTCAAGCCCCTGTTGCTTTAAAGAAGCTGATTATTTGGTTGGTAAACATTTCAGCTCTGTATGTCACCAGTAAATATACAGAATTTGATTTTTCGAGGTGATGGGAAGGAGATATCCATTTTACTCCAGAAACCAAGTATAATGTAGCGTTGCCATAAACTCATACTCTTCCTCATCAAATTCTACTCATTCAGTTTACAGTAGACTCTCTAAATCAGGGGTACTCAAACTTAAACTGCTGGCGATCTACTTCAATATTTTTAGACTACTTCCGCAAAATATTTTCGGGGCCCCTCACCAAGTTTTTTTTGGGGGGGGGGGGGGGGGGGGAAGCGTGCAATTTTTTAACGGTCATCGTACAATACGCTACGCTAACATAATATAATATAAAAATTTAACCTACCTTTACGATACGGATGGGACATCGAAGCTGCAACATCGATGTTGGCTAATACCGATCGCTTCTTGCTAGCATTCTGAGGATTTTGTTTGTTCGTTCGTTCAGCGTTTGTGAGTAAATGTTCCATAAAGATATCTCCTAGTAAGTGGTGGCGTTTTAAAAGACCAACGCAAAGTCTGCAAGATGCAGCATGACGGAATGAGCAAATTTTCAAAGTTAATAAACTTAAAATAAAAATTAAAAAATAAAATAAAATTTAAAATTTTCAAACCTTAATAAAAGAGAGTCACATGCTTGGGGGTTTTCGGCTAACTTTTCCCTATTTGAAATGTCCTAAATCTCCCCTTAGAGTGAAGCGATTGCGCTCATCGTCAAATATAGCCCTTTGAAAGCCTAGGTAGATTTTGTGCAAATTTGAGTTTTAATCTTAATTTTTATCGCGATTTATCGTCTGGAATGTGTTTTTGGTTTTTGGCGGACTCTTTTTCTTTTCTTCTTTTTCTTCGAAAATATACTACGGCATTGAAAGGATTTTTAATATTTCTCTTTTTCCACGTTAGGTAGCAATGGAATTGTTTCAACCAAAGAGAAAACCAAACCGGTGGCATCGATGGCAAAACATCGTAAAATCGATCGATATTTCGATAATATCGATGTGGATGTCCCTTCCCTAAACAAAAACCTTAGCTACTTTACACCCTTCCTCACCTGGTTATAAATAAAACCAAAGGATGGTTGATCAATGAACCTACATTACCGTTGATGTTTATAAACTTTATGTTACATAATGGAATTTTTCTGTGTAGCGTTAGTTTGTGCTTTATTCTTTAAAATAAAAAAAAAATGAATTTTACTAGAGCGGGCCTGTTCCCGGGCCCCCTTGTAGCCCGGGCCCCTCCGCATCGCGGGGTTTGCGGGGGTGTACGTTACGCCCCTGCTTACGATCGACTCTGAGAGGCTGCAAGTATGTGTGATGCAGGGTTGTCGTACATACACGATACACCCTACCTACCTAGGTATTAGCTTTCCGCACAATTTACATTACTTTAGTCTAGGTTTGGGTTAGGTTTACTCAAGTTCTTCTCTACAATATCAATGAAAAAACTCCTAGTTATTCAAAATTGCGAGATTATTCGTTGTTACGAAACAAAAGAGTTACATATGGTGTTAAACTTAACTAAGGAGTGACTTTGGATGTTGAAGCGTGGCACTGCATCTCCTCAGCATACTTTTCATAAGATGTTGCGTAACCATTGAGTGCTAATCGCAAACATGGTGACATATGATCGGCAGTTAGTCGATTGCGACATTTTGACTTATTATCTTCATTTCAGAAAATGCAGACTCGCACAAGTAAGTTGACCCAAACATTGCCGTCAGTTGAAGGGCGATTTGTCTTAGATTCGGATATTTATCTTCAGATATAAAACACCAGAAATTTGTATCAGATGCTGTAGCTTTGAGATGTATATCTGATATAATCTGCACCAACTCATTTTCAACAGAACATGAGTTCATATTAAACTGACTTGCTACTTCAATAGCTAATTCCTCAATGTTTTTACATGAAAAAAGATAACTCATAAATGATGCTATATTTACCAATTTACTGCAATCATAAAAACGCATTTCGGATTGTCCCAAAATATTTGATAATTCAGCCTCATGCGTATCATAATTCAACTGAGGAATCCTTGCTTTCAAAGACGGAAAATGTTTCAGATCCTTTGTTTTCAGTTGATCTACCATAAGTTGCAATTTACTTTTGAATGCGTTTACTGCGCTAATCATCTCAATAATAGTTTTCCCTTTACCTTGAAGCTCCAAGTTAATGGTGTTTAAGTGCATTGTGATGTCAGTCAAAAATGCCAAATCAGTCAGCCGTTTTTCGTTTTTCAACATCTTAGTGTCATCACCTCTTTCGTCGCATCACCTCTTTTCGCGTTCCTTTGATAAAGCCGCCTTTTGCCGCAAGCAGTGTTATTACGTAATACATTTTTGTAGTTTAGTTACCTACTTATTGAAATTTTTTTTCTTCTCGTGATCTACTCAAAAGGCACTCGCGATCGACCGTTTAAGCACCCTGCTCTAAACCATTGTAGCTTCCAGAAAATATCAGATTCCACCTAACTTCTCTTGAAGGGCGCTTTCAGTAAAATTCCGGTAGAGAGGCCTCTAACTATCTTTCGATTGGTATTTACCATAACATAAATTGAAATAACATAATCTATGGTTAAAAAACGATGAAAATTACTACATAAAATTTTATGATTTCTATATTTACATATTTCTACGTAAATCACTGATCTAGGTCAATATTAGACAAAGCCAACATTACATAATCTAAACTCGGAGTCTCGAGCCTCGATTATTTGTCTTGTTACTTCTAGACCTCATAAAAAGAGATTTGTACGAGAGTTTATTGACAGAAATCTGCGAGTTAGCATTCCACAAACAAACCAACAAAAAATTTCGTCCGACAAAGTGGATCAAAAAAAAACCATATTCCATTCTTTGTGAAAGCTTTACTGGACGTTTTCAGCCTTTCCAGGGGCTGGCGACGTCGGACAAGCCCAACGTCTAATCAATACCATACTCGTTCTTTCTATATCGACTAAACGTTTTCACATTACCATCCCAAATTTACACCTCTCCTGGCTCTGTAGATCGCTCCATTCCCAAACTCTTACAAATTTGGGGACCACAATGCATTGCGGTTTACACCGATGGTTCGCTTCACGATTGTTCGCTTTCTATGATGCTACCAATGAAGTGAGACGTGGATTTAGCCTGTGGAATCTGTCGTAAATTCACTCAGCGGAATGTTATGCTATCTACCAAGTTCTCATCTATGTTAATTACATACACACACAAACTACGGGTCCTATCATGTGGTAATTAACATATTGAAATTGAATTTAGGTTTTCAGATTTATGTTAGTAATAATTCGCTTTAAATGTATTCTTCCTATAGAAAATAAAATGAATTTTGTGGTAAGGCAATTTCCTAGGGCCGTACAAGAACCCAAAATAAAGCCGTTGATGGCACGTGAAATCACGGGGTACATCAAGGACATCAAACATCTTCGCAGGAGATGTGAGAGGATCCCACACTTTGCACCTAAAATCCTCAAAAGTCCAAGTAAACGCCGCCGTTGTTAGGATCAGGTGAAAAGTCTCCTTCAGCACTCTAAAGATTAAGAAAAAAGTCTGGTAGACCGCGTTAAACATACTCGGTTGAAGTTTTACGGATTTATCTCATACAATTTTGTTTATTAGGATCTCATTGTTTACAAGCACCCAGCATCACTTTCTATCCAACATGTAAAACCTCTACGATTTTAATACCTGTTATGGGGCTTAGGCATTTATAATGAACTAAATTACCTTAATTGAGTACAGGGGCGTAACCAGGCCGTACTTCACCCAGGGCAAGGATAAATCCCCCCCCCATAGGCCCGATATCTCATGACTCATACCATCTTAATATACCAATGAACCAAAATATAAAAATAATTAATTTGATTTATTCACAAAAGAACTTGGTAAACTGTCACTTTTTTGCCTATTTGGCGCCCCTCTAACTTTGGCACCCCCCCCCCCTAGTTACGTCCCTGATTGAGTATCTGATTCTTTAAAAATCTCAGCAATACGTATACTTTGATTTCTTATTTATTTAAAATCCATTTAATAACGATTTATTTAAAATCCAACAGGGTTTCGCAAATGTTTTAAAGTAGGCATTTCTACTTCTATTTTTCGTGGAAAAATTGTATTTTCAATAAAAAGTCGTTGTTTATCCAATGGTTTTCTTATTTGATTTCCATCTGTCACAAGGGTAGTCTTTGGTACTTTAAACATGTCCAAATCAATTAGCGAGACATGTGATATCATTTTGAATCTAGTTTAAGAACGGAAAGGCTTTTTGGGTGGTTTTCTGAGCCTGAGGACGAGTACAATTAAGCGTTTTGCTCCCTGCAGCCTATCCGTTGTACAGTAACACTCGATCAAAACTGCTTTTAGTATTTAATTTCAAAGAAAAAATACCACTACTGGAAAGACTGACAACCGGCACTCTTGTTTGTTGTCTTGAATATCTATACTAATTTTCTACATCAAGTTTTGTTCAAAAAGTAGATCTTTTTTTAACCCATCTTACACAGCCCAGGATACGCAAAAGATCAAATAATATGAGAAGGACCCATTTGTGATTTTTGGAAAAAAGTTGATTGATTTTGGCCCAGTAATTTCGGAGAAAAATAATAAATCAACGACTTAGCAAAATGTCAACAAAAATGCAATTCAAACCAAATTAAAAGAGGCCCTGTCATTTTGTAAGTTTATGAAATCATCTTTAAACAAAGAATATATAATTGTGAAGGAGTTGGAATTGTTGAATTTTTGAATGATTACAAAAACCATTGATGAAAATAGTAAACCAAAATACCCTTTTAATGGTTCATAATGAATGATATGAAGCATTTGAAGTGTATTTTGCCAAACAATGCAGGTCTGTGTAATGTGTAATAATTATGCTGATAGTGAAACCCCGATAAGACTCGAATAGTATTAGCGTAGGTCCAATTCGCATGGGGAGCGTCACGTACACTCACGTGGGCAAATATCGGCATTCAGCTCCGACTCCCTTTTGGAAGCATTTGCGAACGCTGAAGTCCTGAATCACAAAGCACATTTAGTATTTAGTCCCCTGACAACGGGAGAAATTTGGTGTGTTGGGGTGAGAGACAAGTATTAGTTAGGGAAAGAGAAAACCTTGTGCCTTCAGTGTGCGCGTCAACGTGCGTGATAACAATGAACACAGCCGGTGCTTCCACTCAACAACTGTTGTGAACTGCGCGAATTCCCATGCGAACCTCCCTTGAAATGATTCACGAACGCGACGGACGTTTTCAGAGCATTATGCTTCCGACGACGCTCTTATCTCTACCTCCTACTCGAAGACATTAAAATTACACCCGCGATTCGAGAGATTTTCCCGTATTTCTCTCCGCAAGCTTCCTTTTCATCGTGTGAACAAAACGCGTGTGCAACGGGGAACCATTACACCGCCCCTTCTCAGAAAGTGAATTAAATCAGTCACTGGATCCACTCACGTGATCTCCCTGCGTGACGTCCGGCTGTAAATATTTTGTAATCTCGTAACAGCCACTGGCAATTCAACTATCTACAAAGACTTTTTTCTGGCCTGAACATTCGACTGAACAACCTGTGAGAATAGTTGAATGAGAAATAGTTGTTTTGTGACCATTAATGAGTACTATAATGTACAGGGGGTTCGATATGACAACGACTAAACTTCAGCGACCGATTCAGCTACTAATTTGCAACAACTTTTACCTCATACATAGCAATGTCTTTTAGTCTGCTCCTTTTCTGCCTATTCTACATCAAAACTTGACATTTTCGACCTTTGTGCAACGTCCGAACTATGTTTAGAAACAGAATTCTGTTATTTATCGCGTACTAACATTTGTTCCGCAAGTATACCCACCTACAGAGACAAACCCACACATTTTCGTTCTTATTTTACAATATCAGGTACAGACTAACAGAGTTGGCTCGTATCTTCCACACTTTTTCGCCGCAAGGACCGAACGTTTTTGTTTGTAAATCCCGGGAGTTCCTTTATTAAAGAAATACAAGCCGTGAAATATTGCAACAAAACAGAAAAAAATAAGAGTCAACCTCGGAATATGACTGGGGCATATTGAGTCGGACTGTTGACAGAACGGAGGAGAATATTTGTTCAGTGGTCGCGGGAGAGCGGAGGTCGCTTGTATGGCGTTTGATGAAGGGAGGTGTACGGCGTCTTTCTATTGGCTTGGCAAGTCATGTGTGGAACCAACTCCTTTCCCGATAAAGGCAATAATGTAGTATGTATGCATTATCCCAACGGGCCTTTTATGAGAAGTTTCGAGCCTTCCACCCTCCCACTACTTTCTTACTTACTTTCTTAGGTCTTTTCATATAACAGTTTTCCTATAATGATCCTCGTGGGGGCGACAGCTTCGGGAAACGCGGTTTTGAAAAGAACTACGTCACGCGAATCGAGGGCGTTGTGTTTGATTTAAGATGCGGAAAAGGCGGAAAATCCGTCGAGTGATACAATGAAAACACTTCCTACGCCTCGTGCAACTTTTTTTTCTTAGGGCGTTCATCTGAAGCAAGGCTTTATGAATAGAGAGGACGGATATTAGAGTTGATCCAGGTGTATTTTCCTATAGGACAACCCAAACCTGGGGAAATGAATAACGGAATACAAATCTATTTCAGACTAGTCTAAAACCGAAGACGTGGTTTAAAACTATGTCGTGTGTATCTGTGAGTGCTCTGCTTGATTCAACAAATGATGAAGAATTATGATAGTTTTTTTTCTTTTAATAGAAAACTTTATTTGTATTAAAAATACATTATAGTTAGGCGTAGGCATTTAGTTTACATTATAGTTTAGGCGTTGGCATTTCCTTCCAATGGGTGGGGTGGGCTTCGAGGGCATTGGGCCCTGCTAAGCTAACCACCGTGATGAGGGGTTCCAGAGGCAGTTAAGAGGCGATAGATACTCTCTGTCTTGTCTGTCCAGGTAAGGATGAGAACCTGTGCCATGTGGTGCAGCAGTGTCCAGGAACTCAATGTGGCCGCATTCTCTGTCATGATGGGGTTGCCAAGCAGATAGCATTGTCATTCATCATTCATTGTCATCCAGCAGCTGACATGTGGAGAGAAAGAGAGAGACTGGGGCAAGAAGCCAGCTATCGTTGTCATTAAGCACAATGGGTCTGCCATAATCCCGAATGTCCAAGTTGTCGATGGAAGCTTGGGCATGGAGCAGACCTGGGGATTAAGAGAAGTAAATGTGATAGAAACGACTTGCCGCAAGCGTTATCTGAGCTAAAAGGAATGGAGCCTAATAACACCAAGGTTATGGCTGCAACCGTGTCATGGCGTGGAGTGTGGTGCGGGAAAAGTGCCACTCGGTTACTCGAGCTGGGCATCTCGTCTGGAGTACTTCGTTGTACGACCACCTGGTTCATCCAGGGCGCTTACTTACACTGGTGGTCATTCTATCAGGGCGCTTCGTAGTTGCGAAGCAAAGGCTTATTACGAATAATGAACCGAACGCTTTCCGTTTCGTATAAGTTGCATAATTTACCTTTGCAATTGACCAGTAGAAGCTTCACGTCCACTTCACGTGTTTCATGCTCCAAAATGTTGTGTTCTTGAATTTTGGGATTGTAGCTTATTGCTCAACACCATAAGGTGAATAATTTATTTCTGTTATAGGCAGGTTATGACGAAGTTCTATGGTGTTCCATGATTTATCGATCATCAAACAAAGTAACTTTACACTTTCAAAATAGGAATTGACTCATTTGATGAAGACTTTCACTGATTGTTTGAGACAAACGTTCATCCCCGAGCCTGAATTTTGACTGCAGTTGGCTCTGCAGTCCCGTTCGTTAGTTGCATATAGCGGTGCGCCAACTAATCCCGAGCAAACCAAGCCCCATCATAATATGAAATTAAGGTAAGTAGGGAGTGAACCTTTAAAAACTGTAGGAGAAAAGGAGGGAAACACGAAGGAAAAGTGACTCGCCTTTAATTAAGAGCTTAATTGGAAAACTGGCGGAGATGCCGAGTCTAAAGCGTCTTTTCAATGTCGTTCGGTGTAAGAACCCTCGTGGATGAGGGAGTTATTATAGTTTTGAGCACAATCTGAGATCATCAACAGAAGAGATGTCAAAAGAACTGGCAGCGGAATGAAGAGGCGGTAGGAATCACAGCGTTAATACTAATTGGCTATTTGTTGTGGAAATGACATTGATATTCAAGAAGTTGAATATCTGAATAGGTATAGCTTTTTCCATATCACAATTTCGTACAGTAATTCGCTCAGTGAATCAATCGTATGTTCCCTCCTCCCCGTACAACTTTCCATTTACCTTCATTTTGTTCATGATTGTATTTACTTAAATCGGTCATCGTTGGGCCCAGTAGAATGAGAAGTCTACGTACGTCCTTTATCGGAATTTCGTTCATATAATTTCACCTTTCCTGGACCGTGTTAGATGGGTTAGGACAGTGGTTCCCAACCTGGGAGCGATCGCCCCCAAGTGGGCGATTTGGGTTATCAGGGGGGCGATAAATAAGTTGGGGGCGATGAGTATTCAAAGGGTGAAAAATGAAAATAGTACTGTACTGTTGAAGTTGCCGTTTTGTCACGAGTGTTACTGTACAACGGATAGGCTGCAGGGAGCAAATCGCTAAATTTTAACCAGAAAACTACTGTCTTCAAGCTCAGAAAACCACCCAAAAAGTCTTTCTGTTAATAAACTAAATTCAAAATGGTATCACGTCTCACTAATTTATTTGAACATGTTTGAAGTACCAAAAACTATCCAGGCTAACACTCGTGACAGTTGCAAATCAAACAAGAAAACAACTTGATAACGTACGACTTTTTATTAAAAATACAACTTTTTTCATGAAAAATGATAGAAATGCATATTTTGATACATTTGCAAAATTCTGTTGAATTTTAAATCAAGTTTGATGAATTATGAATAACACTAGTGATGTTTTCATATGGAAACACTATTCCTAACCTAACCAAGAGTTGGACGGATATGAGATTTTAATCAAGTAATATTTATGCAGCAAAATTTTCACTTGTGATGGATAATTTTTGTGACATCCCATATTTTTGGGTGAGCTATACGATGCTCTCCAGCCAGCTTCTTCCTTCCTGAAGGCTGCACGTGGACTGACATCAGGAATCACAAGGAAACGTCTCGAAGTTCTTTCCCGACATTTTCAATGAACAATGTTGCCAGTCCAGCTGGTAACACACGTGATGAATTTTTGCCCCAAACTTTGGGGAATAACCTATTTTCCTCCAAAATAACTCAAACTATTATAAAAAAAATATAAATATACTGAAATACCGTCATATAATAGTTTATTTTTGTTCATTCAAATGTAATCAATGCAGAGTTTTTTTTTTATTTCATAACGTGGCTTATAACATTCACACCTTGGGGACAACTTGACATTTTCTGACTTAAATTTAAGGTTTCTTGTTTTGAGGTTGCACTAGGTTCATTTAATTGTTACCATCGTATTCCTTCCGAAGAAATCTACGGAGTTGTAGCAAATGATTTTGGGGTTCTGAAAACGCATGCGAAAAACGAATGTAAAGGCCGGGGACATCAAATGGTCAAATGCTAGGAGAATGACCGTCATACATCTGGTTTCGATAGAACAAATTGTTACATAGCACCCTCTTCCACTCGTGACTTCAATTGTAGTTTGTCGCCTAAGAAAAGCAACTCAATGGCTGAGTATAGAGAGACGTGTACGGCGAAGAAGGAGGTGGCGAATTAAATAAAGACTGGGAGAGTGGAGAGGGCTCGGGGTCGAGCTTAAGTGTTGTTGAGGCGGGAGCCACATTGTGTTTAGGGGTGTCCTCCCCACCATACCTACCCCCTTCCCAACATCCCCTATCTACTCATCTTACTCCACCCCCGTCTTCATCATCCACCTTCACTCTCTTCATCACTTCATCCGTGTGGACGACTGAGATTCTTTTTTACCTTTTTTTCGGGGGGGGGGGGGGGGGGGGGGTCAGGAGGAAATAAAGAAAGAAAAGACGACACGAAAAAAAAGCGTGAAGATCTCTTTTGATATCCCTGAAAGGTCTTTTGTGATGAGGTGGCCCATGCGGAGGCCACTAACGCGACGCATTTTCCGTAGCACCGACATCAATTTCAGTTTACAACTTATAGCAGTGACATGTATCTTACCGATATCCTCGATCCTATTGGAACAAAAACGAACGCAATTATTGAAAACACTTGATCAGTTTATGTCATAGTTCAGACAGCAAGTGCACTAGAACAGGCGTTGAGGGAAATGTTTGAAACACAATTTTTGACCTGGTAACTTCAATTGGACTAGTCAGGAGGTGAATCCATCTAAAGTCCCACTGCTAGCCCTAGAGGGTGTAACATAGGGAGGTGATGGTATAGTTTATTTGCTCCTTCTAAGAGTTAAATGCGGTTTTATACCCGCCATGCTCATAGGATGACCCAGACGCTGGGATGCATGTGGTATAGATTCAAGGATCAGGAAGAGCCAACTAACCATATCCATGACACTCCTAGGGCTCTGAGAAAAGCTGGGGGAGCTAGTTAATGGTGAGTGTTTTCTCTATGTAGAAGTATGATGGCCTCTTCACTCCACAATCAAGGGGTTTTCCTGCTATAATCACAAACACACTTTTTATAAAAATAATCTTCCCTCAAAGGCGGAAAAAACAGAAACAAAATAAAAGTGGGAGGTGGTTCACCCAATGCCAGCCCTTGGGATTTGGGAAATGGAGAATGATGGAGGAAGGAGAGAGGGATGGAAGGAAGCGCCAATGTAGAATGACCACCAGTTCAAGTAAGAGTCCTGGATAACGCGGGTGGTGGTACCACGAAGTCTTCCTGACGAGATACCGAGCCCGAGTAACCCTGTGGCAATTTTCTCGCACCACACTCCGCGCTATGACAGGATTGCAGCCATAATCCTAATGTTATTAGACGTCAGAGCTCAGTACCGCCTCGTTTCTATAAAATAAACATGAATCAATGAATTAATAACACGTTTATTTTTCTTCGTATTAATAAATTTAATATCTACAACACTGGTTGTGTATGTCTCAATGTATATTTTTCGATTATTCAACCATATTCAATTATATTCAACCATATTTACGAAACATAAATATATTCCCAACAACAACAACAAGTATCTAAACATAAAAAGATCAATGATAGAATCATCTAGTTTGATTAATTGAATAGTTTTTTCTTATTTTAATAAATATTATCTGTTATTATTAAACTGTAATTGGTCGTTTTCACCAGATATTCTCTATAAAATGCACATAGTTGATAAATATGTCTCCCATTTAACACCCCCAGTAGTTTTGTTTCTGTTGAGTTCAACACTGCCAAGAAATAATTTACAAGTAGCAGCCAAGAATAGGGCAGCTATAAAATAAATTTATTTTATTTAATATGAATCAATGAATGAATAACACGTTTATTTTTCTTCATATCAGGGCACATAACATCTCAACTACTGTATATCCCAGCATAATGCATATCAATTTTGGTTTATTATTCAATAACAAACCATTGTAATCGCTCTGGAAGAAAAAAATTCTAACCCCCCTGAAAATTTCACGGTTTACGTTTCAAAGGGCGTAGAATCCGAATCTGCAATAAACATTTTTCCGTACGCACGATTTCTCCCAAACGGCTGGAGCAAAACATCTGAAATTTTCAGGAAAAATCCATCTTTTTCCGACGACGCCCCAATTCTTGAGCCAGCTCTCTCACTCAATTTAAAATGCCCTTTAAGAGCTGTCAAAGTTTTGTAAAATCCCTAAAAACCTCAAAACAAGTCGAAGTGGCCTAAATTTATACCTATTTGAAGAACATACCATGAGGAATCGAATGAGCCCGTCCCCAGGTCCGTAGGTCAAACCATTCTCGATATATGGCCCCATTTATGTTGACAACATTTGCGTTTTTTGGTTTATTATTGTTTGTTTGTAACTTAGAGGTGCCGTTCGCGTCGATTTGTAGTGTATGTGGATACTGGAGTGATAGCCGATGTGGATACTTGTAGTTTATAGCCGATACACGGGTTGAAGCATTCTGATATTCATGAAACGCTGATAATATATAGGTAAATATTATTCAATATTATTACTGGGGTAAATAAGTATTCTTTCACTGGGGTTTATTATTCAATTGGCTTGCATTCATGATTTGAATTTCTACTAAGCTTTGGAGTGTGTGTGTTTCACAGGATAGAGCGATTATTGAATTTCAGGAGATATGCACGGAGCACGTAAATCTGTTCTCAACCAAAATACCTATTTGGATTGATCAGTTGATCATATTTGTGTGCCTCCTGAAATTCAATAATCGCTCTATCACCTGTGAAACACGTACACTGCAAATTCTTTCAGTGGGGTTTATTATTCAATTTTATTCATCGAGTTGCATTCATGATTTGAATTTATACTAACCTTTGGAGCGTGCGTGTTTTACAGGTGATAGAGTGATTATTGAATTTCAGGAGATATGCATAGACCACGTAAATCGGTTCTCAACCAAAACACCTATTTGGATTGATCAGTTGATGATATTTGTGTGCCTCCTTTACATCAGTCTACCTTTGGCTACATCGTTTGAATTTGGATTTGCTAACTTCTATATTTCCACAAGGAATCGAATGAGCCCCTCCCCAGGTCCGTAGTTCAAACCGTTCCCGATGTATGGCCCGATTTATGATGCCAACATTTCCATCCTCATTCACTGCATCTTTTTTTTTTTAATCGCAAAAACCTAGTGATGTAGTGAATGTGGATAGTGGAGTGAACTCCTAAAAGGGTTTATAGCCGATACACGGGTTGAAGCATTCTGATATGCATGCTCCATCCTACGAAATTTAAAATTTTCAAATAGAATATTTTTCCATTGTAATTGTTCTTAAAAAAAAACCCTGCAAATTCTTTCACTGGGGTTTAATATTCAATTGGCTTGCGTTCATGATTTGAATTTCTACTAAGCTTTGGAGTTTGCGTGTTTCACAGGTGTAGAGAGATTATCGAATTTCAGGAGGCACACAAATATCATCAACTGATCAATCCAAATAGGTATTTTGGTTGAGAACCGATTTAAGTGCCCCATGCATATCTCCTGAAAATCAATAATCGCTCTATCACCTGTGAAACACGCACACTCTAAAGCTTAGTAGAAATTCAAATCATGAATCATTGAATTGAATGAATCACCCCAGTGAAAGAATTCGCAAATTTTTTTTTTTTAGCCCATAATGAAAGAAGGGCAGTTTTTGTGTTCAAAAAATGATTCATAATCCAACCAACTCATCTTTTCTTGTGGAATGGATGAGTTGTTGGCAAAAATATATCTTTAATATCGTAGTTGATTTTAAATGTCAATCCTTAAGAGAGTTATCGCCTTAATTAATACATACACGCGCACATTATTTGTACACTCATATAGATGACTAGAACTATGAATAATCCAAAATGGGTAGTAACGGAGAACAGTTCTGAAAATGTTAACGTTAAATATTTTCAAGTCAGTGTTTTTTCTGCGAAAATTCTGTAGAACGACTTTTTATTCTTTGAATGGAGTCCACAATTCCTGAAACTTGATCCTACTAATGTTTGGGAGTAGATACATGTTTTGTTGTTAGTCAAGCACAGAACAAAAGGTTTATTAAAATATAATAAGTTGCATGGAAAATAGTAAATCAAAACCACAGGGTGGAAGTAACAGGGTTAGCGCATTCGCTGTTGCGCTGGTTGAAATTTCTCTTCTAAAGATACTCGTACAAACTAAGTATAAAACATGGGAATCCTGACAAGCTTGGATTTAGGTTTCAGACGCCTCAGGCCATCAAGTTTTATTAGCCGCTTTCTTGAGTTGCCCATCAGAAGATTCTCTCAGCCTCCCCTACACACCGCTAACACTCTCTCCTTTATCTTCAAGTAACCACCAGCCCACTTACATTATATCCAAAATTAATGAAAATAAAGAAAAATGACTGCCAAGTTGGATGTATATGGTCATATAGTATGAGTTTTAAAGCTGACAGACGATCACCTTCGTACTTTACTACAATAGTACAGTACATTAACAAAGATGCTGGGTGTATAAACCGGGGGTTCGGATTTTATTCCCTTTTTTTGTGATATCTCTGTGATATTCGAAAGAATTGAAAATCATTGGAAGACACACCAACAAAGTTTAAAAGCCTTTTCAAAAATCGTATTAAATTTCAGCGAACCTGGGAACACAGAAATTCTTACCTTATTCGACTTGGGGCGAAAAATCGAATTTCAACCCCTAGTAGGTGGTGATTAAGGGAAGAAGAGGTATCTACGGACTCTTGAAAGTTCAAATTCGATCGCAGGAACCCCAAAAACATAGAAATCCATATCCCACTCGACTTGGTGTGAGAACCCAAATTTCACCCCCTAGGAGGGGGAAGGGGTGATTGAGGGGTTAAACGGTGCCTACAGGCTCTTGGAAGTTCAAATTCGATCTCAGGGACCCCAAAAACATAAAAATCCATATCAAATTTCAACCCCTAGGAGGGGGCGGTAGTTTCCCCAAGTACTCTCCTTGTCTGAAGATGCGAAAAATGAAATTCACTTAAAAAGATGTAGTTCATCAAAATCTCATGACTCAAAAACTAGGTTCCGGCACCTATTTAAGGGTAGTTTTTTTTGGCCGTAGCTCAAAATTTTGAAGGTCAGGGGATTTTTTGGACCTTGGATTCGAATTCACCATTGAAAAAACATTAGTCTACTTCAAAAATCTTGATTTTTTTGTTTTTGTTTTTTTGAGTTGTGTAGTTTACGGTACTTTGAACATGTCCAAATCGATTAGCGAGACATGTGCTGTCATTTTGAATCTAGTTTAGGAACAGAAATACTTTTTGGGTGGTTTTCTGAGCTTGAAGACGAGTACAATTTACCGATTTGCTCCCTGCAGCCTTTCCATTGTACAGTAACTCTCGTGACAGAACTCCTCTTATATTAAAATGTTCAAAATTAAGAAAAAAAAAATACTACTACTGGAAAAAACTGACAACCGACACTCGCGTTTGTTGTCTTCAATGTCTATACTAATTTTCCACCTCAAATTTGGTTCAAAAGTCGATTTTTTTTTCAAACCCATCTTACATGGTCCTGGAAAGCCAACATGTCAAATAATATTTAAATGACCCTGGCTGGAATTAATTCCAATAGCGCCGAAACGCTCGGAACGTTCAATTATCGACTAAACCATTTACACCGACACTGTGATGGACGTGAAATTGATACTAATGGGGAGGATACGAGCCAAGGCGGCCTCACCTCTGCTTCCCTTCAACGCCTCCGCTCACACGCTCCCCGGAAGGTGGATGATCCCAACTGACGAGCTAATAACCACCAGGTGGCGGGTACTTCAACTTAATTTGAACTGACTGCGAGGGGCGTCTTCTCTGCTTACAATCTGCGGACACCCCGTTCCCGGTTGCCTTCTCGCCCGTGCAACTCGAGTACAGTCTGATAGGTAATTTTCCAAGGCACTTGGTTCGCCACGTATTACTGCGTTATCGACTTTGAAGGGTTTCCTCATCTTGGCACGGTTTCTAACCTCTATCCCCCAAAGGCTGAAATACTGGTTTGCTCTACCGTCCCTTAATTTCCCATCCTAATCACATTAGATTCTACACGGTGTCCCACGAGTTGTCCCCCCCCCCCCTCTCCCTTCCTCCTAAAATCGTCCAAATGGGAGTAAATAAACAATTTTTAATAATAATAATTTTTAATCTTCATATTTTTCTGCAGGGATCTCAAATATCATATTTCATATGGGTCATTCCATACCCAGACAGACTCGAAATGTACCGACCCCCTCCGATTTTGTTCATACTTGGTATAGTTGCTTCCGTTAACGAATGAAAAAGGCCTGCCGGGTCAGTTCCTCCAAAAATGAACGGTTTTGGAAATAGCAGTATGATATTTTGACTATTTTTTCGATTTTTTTATGACCTAAACATGGTTTTTTGACTATATCTTCGGTTCCAATCGATTAAATTAATCGTATGCGGTCTGCTTTCTTCGCAATAAAGTAAAGAACGCAACGGGCCCTGCAGAAAACCGGGATGAGCTCGCTTCTATGAGTCGCTCAGTAGAATTAGGTAGGCATTCGATGTCTTAAAATGTTTGTAATTACTTGTTTTACAATGCCCCCATCGGGTTTTGTGTGTTATTTTCATTTGACGGAGTTATAACGATTTTATGGGCTATGCACCGCCATTATTTCACTTTATTTCGCCTTTTACCGAGGTAAAGCTGAATTATCTCGACAACCGTTCGAGATATCGAAAATTGTCGTAAAGCATCAGTACCTAGTAGCTCTTGAAATTTCCATCCGGATGGACTCCTTCCACTTTTCCATAGCTCCAACCGTTTACGAGCTATGACCAAAACAAAGTCGGCCCATTTACGGGTGCGGGTAAGAAGGTAGCAGTGGCAAAGGGAGTTTCATAGTCAGTACCGCTCTAATTCTACCCATAAGGTACAACACCAGTTTGACCCGTAAAACTTGTACTTTTCATCTTTGAAACGAACAATAGTTCTCGGGTCCCGCTGCCCCTCTCCCAGACTGCACTCCGCTGGCCTCTTTCTATAAATATTTTTTTTGAGCCCCACCCCGTGACACCTTGCTGTTCCAATAAACCTTCGCGATTAGCAAAGTTCAAGTTTTACGGGTCAAACTAGTGCTGCACGTTATGGGTCAAATTGGAGGTCTACTGAATATGAAACTCTCTTTGCCTCTTTCTTAACCACACCGTTAAATAGGCAGACTTTGTTTTGCTCATAGCGCTTAAACGGTTCGAGCTATAGAAAAGTGGAAGGATTCCATCCGGATGGAAATTTCAAGAGCTACAACTTTTCTTCTATGACAATTTTCGATATCTCGAACGGTTGTCGAGAAAATTCAGCTTTACATCGATAAAAGGCGAAATAAAGTGAAATAATGGCGGTGCATAATCCTTAAAATCGTTATAACTCCGTCAAATGAAAATAACACCGCCGTTGAGGGCATTGTAAAATAGTAATTACGAACATTTTTAGACCTCGAACGTCTAATTCTACTGAGCGAATCGGGAGAAATCGCGTTTTTAAGATTTGCGGACGTTATTCGCCAGACAAACAAAACGGACGCTCATACCAGCTTTCTGCAGGTTCCGTTGCGTTCCTTACTTTAGTACGAAGAAAATCAGACCGCTTACGCTTGATTTGATTTCAATCTCCTATTTTTACATTTTTCAACCAGACCTCCAAAATTAATCCCCGTAAAAATCTGAAAACAGGCGCCTGAAATAAAAAAACGAAAGCAAAGTAAACCAATTTCGGTCATTATTCCGCAAAAATTGAGTCGAAACAAAAAACGGATAGTATCATGTGAATCAGCGTTAGAAATCAATGAAAATTCAGGTGCCACACTTTACAGTTTACCATGATCCACTATTTGACAATTTTGGGGTTGCGCAACTTTGCGTGCTCGCTGAACCGGTTGAGGGTAATAAAAAAAATTGGTTGAGGGGTCAAATATTCATGAAATTTTGGGTAGAATCTGCAATAAAAAATTGTGGTTCCCATTTAAAATTTAAAATATCAAAATGTTGAGTATATAGAATACTATTTTTCCCCTCTTGAACCTCCAACCTCCGAGGGAATCGCCGCTCAAGTCTTTCAATTTAGGTGAATGGAACATCACAAATTAGCTTAATTCTAACTACAGTAAATACTAAGGTTTCCATGCCGAATTTCGCTAACTTACTACAAGCAGATCTCACTCCGTACAAGTTAGGAGGCTATGGATATTGAAGGAAGTGAGGTAATAGCCTTTCACCGCCTTTACAGGCCACAAATCAATGGAAACTGTTGTACCTAGATGTTTTCAAAGAACTTCCAGCAACCACACTACTTAATCGTCAAAAAGTGTGATCAAGTTTCACTAGCCACAGTCAGAATGTTATTGGAGTAGGGAGTGAGAGTTGAAAAACCCACACTGCTGCCTCCAGGGATGGTTTTCCCGGTAGAACTGACTGGGAAGGTCTAGGCAAAATCCAACCACCAGCGTTGGGACCATCTTGAATAAGGGATGTCAACAGAACAGAACCAACTTCATAAACACCCTTTCCTGTCAGTTCGTGGACTTGTCAAAACATTGTAGGGAGTGAGGAAAAACCGTGTGACACAGAAACGATGGGCTGATAAGGCTACTTGATTTGATCCAATTGTTTTCCTGAGGCGGATTTCCGATATAGATGGTATGTTCTTTCATAGTGTAAGTGGATATAACAGCCCCAATAAATATTTCGCTGAGTAGTGACGATGGAAGTTGTATACCTCTGGTTAGTGACAGCTGTAGGGAGTGAGAAATAAGCACTTTGGTATTTTCTCCTGGGTCCTATAGGCACAACTTTTACATATTCATCCATGGAACATGTACATCCACATAGGAGATAAATTTTAAAAATTTACAAAACTGTATTCAGCTCAGTTTGACGGCAATACTGTCCAGTGACATAAATGTGACCGAAATTTTGAAATTACCCACATACGGGGTACGGCAGTCAATCCTGCACTTATTTTGCACAGAAGCCAGGGAATCGGTCCGTTTCGGGATATCACACGATTCGGGAAAATCTCGTTAAGAATATTCATGCTCACGCGGGCTGTGTGGCTTGTGGCTCCGTCTTCACGATGTTGATGTTGCCGAAGTGCAGGGATGAAGAATGACTTTAACATTTCCGTATGCCGTTTTGGGCTCACGGTAACAGACTGCCCCCTTTCATTCATTCTTCATTCCTCAACTGATCTCACACCACGTGATTTTCTTGTGAGATACCAGAAAAGTAAAGTGTACGAAGAATGACCTCGTACAGTTGAAGAACTCGAGGAAAGAATCCGCCTGGAAATCAAAAGAATTCCTCAGCGCATGCTTAATGACGCGGTGGACAATTTCAGAGATCGCCTGCAAGTATGCATTTATCGGGAAAGACGCCATCTGACCAATGTTATTTTTAAACGTTGATCAATTACGCTTACGTTTCGTCAATGCTTCTTAATACATAATAAGATTATAACAATAAAATTTTGAAAAAATCCGTATATTTTTCACAGCCATGTCAAAAATGCCTGCCCATTAGATCAATGATTTACGAATTTGTTCTAATACGAAAATAATAAAACTCTTTGAAATGACTTGCAGGTTTCTGATGAGAAAAGTTCATTATATAGAATTATAAACCAATAATGACTTTGTATCAATACAGGCGCTTTCGCCAATCTTTCATATTACTGTCAACTTCCTTCCCATTGATCAACAATGCTGTAGGGTGGTCCAATTGTTAATTCGCTCAGAACAGTGCACAATAGCAGCACAACGATGGCTGTTGTGGTAATAATTCTCGAGGTTTCGGTTTGATATCAAGATTCCAATTAGAGGGAAGATAAATAAAAATCCGACTATTCCATGAACTGGACTGTTGAACCACTCGATGCATAAGGATCCTCAAAGGTCAAAGTCAACCCGTTGTCAATTGAACTCACAAAGAAGAGATAATGTTATTGCTAGAACCCCCGCCACCACCACCCGTCGCCCTTATCCATCCGCTCGAATAAACTTGGTGAGACACGACTTTAGTCCCCTTAGCGACCGCCAGTTCAACTTGGCCTTCTCCTTCTTTCCTTCTTAATGTGCAATCCCCTTTCTACCGTTCCGTTCCTTCCCAATGTTTCAGTTCACCGCAGTACGTACTTTGCCTCCCCCCTTCGCTCTTCACAATTCGTTTTATCAAGAATTGACACTCTCCGAAGCATAGCCAATGACGTTCACCCTGTTAGGGCGGTTCATTTAATTTGAGTTTCCAAACGTGATCAAATTTCGATCGATTTCACTCGACCTTTGGTGTAGCGAGGCTATATAATAAAGTTCGTGTAATGTCATTCCTTGAAACCTCTTCCAGTCATACTGACTGAGGAAAGACTCTCTGAACAAGTGCTCTTCAACACGCGGCCCGATGTGCCTTTTTAGCGGACCGCCGACCTGTTCACTCGTTGTTATGTAGTTCGGTAGCACTTACACTCAGGAAAGAATGTCTCCGTAGCCCTCAGAAATGGGTAATTTTTTTAATTACAGAAATAGTTTGTTATATAACATTATTTTTCTGAAATCTCAAACACAACAGCCATTAGTTTTAGAAGAACCAAGTCTCCACAAACAAACTGGAGTTCATGCGAATTAGTATAAGGTGCATCGGGGAAAGTGTCAACTCGAGGCAAATGGAAACCAGACTGATTTTAGCGCTCTGTTGGGAAGATTTCGAACTTCCATTCATGGATTGGTTTTAGGGTCACTAGAGGCAGCATGTAGGTGTATTGGCATCCCTGTTACTTCAGGCGGGAAATGGAGAAGAGGGCTTTTGTTCAATCCTCAATTCTGGTCAGACATCATGGGCGCCCGCAGGGAGGGGCCAGGGGGGGCCATTGCCCCCACTGAGAATCAGGATAGTATGCTTACATTTTTGTCAGGTTTTAGTGTTTTGAAAAATTAAGTATGTCCAACAAAAAGATGAGCTAATAGAAAAGACCATCAATGTTTTTGGAATGGATAAGAGAAGAGTACAATTCTTGTTCAAGTCATAATATTTTACTTCCATTCAGATCATGTCACACCTAAGTTCATTTTGAAGCAAATACATATTACTTTAAAACATTTTTTACTTTTACTTTTTTACCGCAAAGATTTATACTCCCCAGCCCCCCCAAAAAACAGAATTCTTGAGCAATTATCATAATTTGTTCGTGTATTGTATGTACCCAAATACCTGCGTGGCATGAATGCTCCCAGATACCATCCAGTATGACTCAGAGACTCGTCGATTAGTTGAAGTCCTATTTGTTAGAAGTTATCAATCAAAAACGCTGCAAATTCTTTCACTGGGGTTTATTATTCAATTGGCTTGCGTTCATGATTTGAATTTCTACTAAGCTTTGGAGTGTGCGTGTTTCACAGGTGATAGAGCGATTATTGAATTTCAGGAGATATGCATAGAGCACGTAAATCTGTTCTCAACCAAAATACCTATTTGGATTGTTCAGTTGATCATATTTGTGTGCCTCCTGAAATTCAATAATCGCTCTATCACCTGTGAATACACGCACACTCCAAAGCTTAGTAGAAATTCAAATCTTGAACGCAAGCCAATTGAATAATAAACCCCAGTGAAAGAATTCGCAGCGTTTTTTTTTATGGTTATCAGAATGCTTCAACCCGTGTATCGACTATAAACCCTTTTAGGAGTTCACTCCAATATCCACATTACTACATCACTAGGTTACTGATATCAAAACAAAAACAATAATAAACCAAAATAACTCAAATGTTGGCACCATAAATCGGGCCATAGATCGGGAATGGTTTGACCTACGGACCTGGGGGAAGGGCTCATTCGATTCCACGTGGAAAGTTCTTTAAAAAGAGTCCAAATTTAGGCCGCCTTGACTTTTTTGAGGTTTTTAGGGATTTTACAAAACTTTGACAACCCTTAAAGGGTACTTTAAATTAAGTGAGAGAGCTGGCTCAAGAATTGGGGCGTCGCTGGACCAACATGGATTTTTCCTAAAAATTTCAGCTTTTTTGCTCCAGCCGTTTGGGAGAAATCGTACGTACGACGTACGGCGGACGGACGGAACATTTTTTATTGCAGATTCGGATTCTACACCCTTTGAAACGTGAACCATGAAATTTTCAGGGGGGGGGTTTGCTTTTTTTTTCAAGAGCGATTACAATGGTTTATTATTGAATAATAAACCAAGAGATGAGCCCACTAGCTATTAATCCATTTTTTGAGCTTTCCTAGTGTCTTTGGACTGTACGAACTCTTTTTTGCCTTTATAAAAAATGAATTCGTGTACGTTTGATGACCATTCGACCTTGTTTGTTTAGTTGGAAAATTGTTTGACTTGAAATACGTTATTTAAGACCTTTGTAAACACATTTTCAAAATTTGTATCCGATTTTTCTTGGGTCGTGAGGTGCAGCTACTATATTCATGAAAAGCCAAATGGGTGTACGGATACATTTTTCACTGAGTACACTTCGATCTAAAACTATGAGCAGCTATTTACCAATATGAAGAATGTGAAAACGAAGCTGAGAAGCCGTGTTTCAGACATCCATTTAGAGAACTCTCCTTCATCCAACATAAAAGCTAACATTGAAAAGTTAAACAAAGACAAAGTGTTTCACACTTTGCTCAAAAACTCAGCATGTTAATATTTTAAAGTTAGATTTGTGTTTTATAAAATTTTTGGGGTCTTTTTTGGAATGTCCCCGCATTGCCTTCAACATGTCTAAGGAATGTACTGAAGGATAAAATTATAAGCTGGTGGCTATTGGTACCCTTCAACGGGTTTTTTATTGGTTTTTATTTTTATTCATTATATCACGCACATAGAAATCAAAAGCTGAATGAAACAAAACACACTGTTTTTATTACTCTGGGGGCCAAAAAGAAACGATGTCTTTAAATATTTGGTCATATAGGTCTTGTCCCATATATCTGTTCCTCCACATAAATTCACATAAATATGAGTCCAACATGTTTCGACTGGTTCCACATTCTTTCCTGTTGCGCCGTTTGGCCTCACCTCTTATCAGCCTACCTTATCTTATCAGCAGGTGAAGGACCCAAAAATAATCTTCCTGATAACGATGACGATAAAGTAACTTCCCACTTGACTACCAGTCGTGTCTTAACCATTTCCATCGTGTGGGAACGCAATAGAAAACTGTTTAAAAAAGCGGGGACATTCCAAAAAAGACCCAATTTTTGGTATTGTTAAAATATGTCGTGTCAATAACAACGGAGTAACATAGAATGTTGTATATATTTCCACGAAAATAATGATTTAAACTGTTGAATCGATTTCGACGGTTAGGTCATCATTTTGAGAACGGTCGGAAACGACTCACTTTACACTCCGAACTAGGGGGGCCGTTTTGAATAACTGCTACATCAAATTCGTGAAACTTCACCCATCGTAACACTAGCGAGACTCTCCAAATCTCCTATTTTATACAACCACTTGGCAGACGTGTCTTATTGTGCTGTCGTGTGACATTTCATCGTTTATATTTCCTCTTCACACAAGAGGATATTAAGACCGAGGTCCTACACCGCTACACAACAAAGACGGAGAAAGAGCTTAGCCAAAGAGAGTTAACGCCCGGGTAATATAATAGACCCGAATGTTGGGGAAGGGGATTAAGGATTTATTAGCTAACTTAAATTGGCTTTAAAGGAAAAGGGTCCGTTGCTCGCCCAACAAACCTATCCCCGCTGCGCTAAGGCGGCCAACTCGGGGCATTAGCGGGAGATCAGAACACTCGACAAGGCCATTCGAACACTTAGAGCCTGGCGGATAGGACTGAGGAACGTCCGCTTCTGAATTTGATTTTCTTGAGCGGTTGCCTGAACTACAACGCTGAGATGTCCATTTCGTATGCACCACCCATATTTGCTTGAGGGAAACCGCAGGTCGATTTCAGCGTCGGTCACTTTCGCAAGACTGCATCTAGACACAGTCATTTTGTAACCAGAATTTTTGAAATCCAGGCAATTTAACTATCATAAGAATTAATTTGAACGTGATACTGGCGCTCTAAGCGCTGCTGTCACTCCAACAGAACGCTAAAAGGTTTAACTCAACGACTATTCTCGACAAGGTTATTTTCGATGCTAAAGGAGAAGCTTTCTGGTCTATTAGTCAGGAGAACGTTTGTCGCAGATTGATTTGGATTGGAAAAGTCACTGACACTAAACTTTTCTAAGATCTTAGCCGTGCCTGACCCATCAACGAATTAGATAAGATTTCTGTCGCATTAATATAATCGATATGGTATTTTTAGTGACCGAAGCTCATCAACACGAAAAAATCTTGAAAATAAGAAAATTGAATGTTCTGTTGACTAAAACAACTCTAAAATGAACTTCTTGTCCCAAATTAATTGCTGAATACGTTGAAGTTTGTCGATATACTCGTTACGTGAATCACTGTTTACTAACTAGATTCGAGCTTTCTAAGTTAATATAGGCCTCTAGTTGGTGTGTGAAATATTCACGATTCCTCAGTTTTTGCTCAGGAACAATTCACATAAGCTTGCGTGCGTGTACCGTGGACACATCCGGCGATTGGTCATTAAGCAAATGAGTTTGAGTAAATGGGAGCGGTAGGCGGCAACTTACGGAGGTCTAGTCAAATAATAATTTTCATTAGCTAATCGACCTATCTGAGGAACCGGCGGAGGAAGTTCCCCTGCTTTACTACAAGTGGCCAACTAACGATGGAAATTCACTCTGGATGCTGCACCCTTCCCGCCGTCATTGAGTGAGCTCGCAGCTCCAATCCATCGCTATACACTGAACCACAGTTCGAAGGAACGAAAACCTTGTCATATTGCGGTTGATTATCAATACGGTGCAGAATGAAATCATTTTATGGAACTGCAAAATAACATCTGCCAAGTTTTGTGGGCGATACAACTTCATCGCTTATTGTTACCAAACGAATAACTGCATTGTCCAGCTATAATTCTGATGGTAATGAGAAATAACATCGCTAAGCAGGTGGGAGGTTCAATTTGACCTTTTGGCTTTCCTGGACCATGGAAGATGGGTTAAAGAAAATATAGACTTTTCGAACAAGGTTTTGCTGAAAGGAATACGATGGTAACAAGACAGGGAGTATTAAATAAGGTGCGGAGTACTTCACCCTTGTATTCTACAACCAATTTTCAACAAGAGGTGCCTCATAGGAATTTTGGTTTATTATTCAGTAATGAACCATTTTAATCGCTCTTGAAAAAATAATTCTAATCCCCCTGAAAATTTCATTGTTTACGTTCCAAATGGTGTAGAATCCAAATCTGCAATGAAAATTTTCCCGTCCGTCCGACGTACGCACGATTTCTCCCAAACGGCTGGAGCAAAAAAGCTGAAATTTTCAGGAAAAATCCATGTTGGTCCGGCGACGCCCCAATTCTTTAGCCAGCTCTCTCACTTAATTTAAAGTGCCTTTTAAGGGTTGTCAAAGTTTTGTAAAATGATGTCAGCTTTCCAACGGTGTTGTCGTTTTGGTTTTTAAAAATATTTTTAGTTAAGGAAATAGTGTTTAACTGCAGAAAAACGTGTGTTTTCTGTTAAAATTGAGGATTTTTCAAAAGTCTCGACGAAAAAAGGTTGGTGGCGGAATACTGGGGGACTTTTCTTGTTGAATCGAATAGTGACAACGCCAGACCTCTCGAGTGACGATTTAAGTTAGTTTTGTCGGATGCATAAACCCGTCCGTTTGTGAACAGCGTCTACGGCATTTCTAAGCTGTCCGGCTAAAGTCAGGATAATCGAAGAGACGAGAGACGGCTATTGTTTGAGTTCATTTACGATTGATTGCGATGAGTTGCATTCATCGTTTTGCTGACACTATGGACCCTTATCAAACCAGGCTTCCGTATCATTACCAACTCTTCCCTTTCGTCTCTTTCCTCGCTGTATTTCCTTCAGCGCGGTTTTCCCTATTGCTTATTCCCATTCATCATGGTGTGTTATAGCTATTGAACATAGCTGGCAGTAATAACCAAAACCTTAGTGACAAACCACCTTGGCTAGGGTGTGAGTTGTACACAGGAGGAGTGTGACTCCCTTGCTGCTTCAGAAGCATTACCATTGGTAAAACCGTACTCAAAAATCATGTCAACATACTCACTTGTGGTATAGCTACTCAACTCAAAGCAAATCATCGCAATCAATTGTAAATGAACACAAACAATAGCTGTCTCTCGGATCTTCGATTATCCTGACTTTGGCTGGACAGCTTAGGAACGCCGTAGACGCTGATCACAAACGAACGTTTTCATTCATTAAATTCATTTTCATTTTTTATTTTTAAATATTTATTTTTTAATTTAAATCTTAACAATCTTGTTTAAACTCTAACTCTATGCATGAACTCGATTTAAACCCCAATATCCTACCATTGTCCAACAGTTGGATAACATGTTCGAGTCAATAAACATTTTACTAAAACTGAATTTGGTCAGAAACAACAAATTATCAACATATCAACACCCAATGCTACGGCTGAATCAGATTGGGGTTGATAATACACGGCGCACAAAGCAACCCCTCCTTCAAGACCGCGGGGTCGTGCGGGTCGTTGCATATCCTTGCCTCCTACGTAGCTTTCCCAATTTTCAAACATTAGGTCTTTTTTAGTTATACAGGGCGTCCCAGGACTTATGCACAATCCGACACCTACGTGTTCTACAACTCGTTTCCGACTGCGAGGAGTTGCATTCATCTTCGAGACTTTTGAAAAAACCTCAATTTTAACAGAAAACACACGTTTTTCTGCAGTTGAACACCATTTCCTTAACTAAAAATATTTTTAAAACCAAAACGACTACACCGTTGGAAAGCTGACATTCTGGCGCACGTTTTACCAGGCCTGCACAATTCTGCGTCAAGCATTCCTGGGGTTTCTAGGCGAGATGAAGAATAGGCGATTTCAAGATTTTGACAAAACTGCCATTTAGCGCAGTAATCGCACATCTTCAATGCAATTTAAAAAAAGTTTCTGACATAAAATAGATAGAAAATTTAACGCTCTTCCCAACGGTGTCATTAAATTTGAGCTATCTCCAAAATTGAGGGAGTTATGACAATTTTAATGACTTTAGATCGAAAACGCGAAAAAAATCTTGAATCGCAAATAGCTCGGGAACGAGGCCTCTGGCAAAAAATTGCTAAGAGACATTTTTGGTCGGAAATGAGCTGTAGAACACGTAGGAGTCGGATTGTGCATAACTCGTGGGACACCCTGCATAAGATGTGCTGTCTTTGATGTTCTTTCAGTTCATGTTTGTTGTTGATGATGACCTAACCGTCGAAATCGATTTAACTGTGTACTCATTATTTTCGTGGAATTATGAACAAATTAGTGACTTAGTCCGTGCCGCCTTAGAACACTAACACTACAAGCTTCATCGGTAACTGAGGAACTTCCGATCATTCCGGTCTAGTTCTCTCTAAAAAGGATGAGGGGTTCGAAGAGGACCCAACCCTCGGGTTAGGAGGTATTATTTTTGGATTGAACATAAAATATAGGAAAAAATGGTTAGGGGTTGAAATTGAAATAGCAAGAAAATGGTAAACGAATAATTGACAAATGATAATACAAAATTAAAATGAACAAATAATATTAAATAACAAAAAAAAAAGGTATAAAAAAGTTCAAATTCAGGGATATATTTAGAATGCTACGGAACAGATTACGATGGTGAACTTGATTCTAAAATTTGTAAAATCGATGTAAGTGAAGTAAGAAGGAAAACTGAAGAAAAAAAATTCAATCAAACCAATAATGGTTGGGGATAGAGGTGAGGAAACCCCTCTGATTGAGTGCTTTTCAGTAAGCCAACTGGCTAGAACCCAAGTCTCCAAGATATCTATTTATATCTATTTTTAGATATTTCGATATATCGATATTTTCATGACATCCTTAATGGATAGGGTGGATATCTTTCCATGTTTGAGCACAAACAACACTGTCAGTAATAATTGATTATATGCCATTATGGTTACGGCTGCTACAGGATTAGTGAAAAAAATAAGTTTTATTTTTAAACTGCTTCCTGTTTTAATGAAAGTTTTAATACATCAATATTTTCATTATTCATTTAACAACCCTGTACCATGCCAGTAATTCAGTCTGATTATTGAGATTTCGCAATAATTCGCTCTTTAAAATTCACGATGGCAACCTGTAACTTCTTCTTCTTTTTTGCTGTCTTCAGCCATTTAAAAAGACGGTTTATTTTACACTTTCAAAAATTCAAATGTGAAAATTTGTATTCCAAAATTTTGAGAGCCAATAGCTTCGTTTTTGAAGAAAACTAGCTAAAAGTGTTGAAAACGCGCTTAAGCATTCCCAACTTGATCTTCCAACTGTATTAGAAGGCTTTCTCAAGTTTGCTTTGACTTTATCGACAGTTGAAAAGTCAACTTAAATTGAATTGTCGTCGGGGAAATGACAGGGCTGGAACTCCGCTCGACCGACTGACCGAGTAAGTGTCGGCTTTTCATTTATATTCATAAAGGGCCGTTTATTGTGAATTGAGTTCTACGTGCATCTCAAACGACCCCGTGTCGCCCATACGGGCCATATTTCCAATTTCCGAGTGCGATGCGGAGAGGTGTAAAACGGTTGACTCGTGCGGTCATCTCGGCTAGCTGTAAACTTTTAATTAAAAACGCTCCAAATCGTTACACGGAGGTTTATCATCTCTTTGTCAGAATAACCCGGTCTCGTGAATACCAGATCTTGGTATGTTACACATAGTTTGTGGTAGATTACATAAATAACAGAATGAAATAGAAAAAACGCTGCAAATTCTTTCACTGGGGTTTATTATTCAATGATTCATAATTTGAATTTCTACTAAGCTTTGGAGTGTGCGTGTTTCACAGGTGATAGAGAAATTATTGAATTTCAGGGGATATGCATAAAGCACTTAAATCGGTTCTCAACCAAAATACCTATTTGGATTGATCAGTTGATCATATTTGTGTGCCTCCCGAAATTCAATAATCGCACTATCACCTGTGATACACGCACACTCCAAAGCTTAGTAGAAATTCAAATCATGAATCATTGAATAATAAACCCCAGTGAAAGAATTTGCAGCGTTTTTTTTTCAAGATCGATTACAATGGAAAAATATTCTAAGTATTTGAAAATTTTAAATTTCGTAAGACGGAGCATGCATATTAGAATGCTTCAACCCGTGTATCGGCTATAAACCCTTTTAGGAGTTCACTCCAGTATCCACGTTCACTACATCACTAGGTTACTGCAATCAAAACAAAAACAATAATAAACCAAAATATCGCAAATGTTGGCACCATAAATCGGACCATACATCGATAATGGTTTGAGCTACGGACCTGGGGAAGGGCTCATTCGATTTCTCATGGAAAGTTCTTCAAAAAAAGTCCAAATTTAGGCCGCCTTGGCTTTTTTTGAGGTTTTTAGGGATTTTACAAAACTTTGACAACCCTTACAGGGCACTTTAAATTAAGTGAGAGTGCTGGCTAAAGAATTTTTCACGCTATTGATCAAGAGCGATTACAATGGTTTATTATTGAATAATAAACCAAAATCTTCCGCGGATTCCTTGGTTTGGGCAACCATCCTGGATATTCTCGGATTCCCCAAATCGTTTTGGGGTCTCTGGAAAGATTCAGGATAGATTGGAAAAGTTCCAGGCTAGGTACCGGGGTTAGATCTTTATTAATACAATACAGCAAGAGTTACAAAAAGGTATCTTATATAATACAGTGAAAGAGAGAGAGCAAAAACCTTTTCAAGGTACATCACATTATAGCCGTTAGGCTTTAAGCGGAAATCGTCCGGGGGTGCAGGGGGGCAAAGTTTTTGTTTAATTTTTGTTGGTCAACTGCTGAAGGTACTAATTCATTATGGAAAATTATAAACCAACAATTTCAAAACCGTTGCAATCGTTTTATTCTCTACGAAATTTCGCAAAGAGCGGTCGTATTTCGTAGAAGATAATTATTTCAATATTGATATTAGAGATATGCATTTTGCCTGAAACAAGGAAACACGGAGTACTTTGAAGTTCAGAATGTTTTGCAAGTTGTTGTTTGAATCCAAGACCTTCAAGTCGGGTGAGAAACGAGGGATGGTTTCCGGCGACCGATTTACGATTCACAAAGTAAAACGTGATTCTTCAGTCGAAAGATGCAAGTGACAAATGAACCCCTTGGAAGTTGGAAGCCATCCCGACGTTCCTTCTGGTTTGTTTGATCAACGGCGCAATGTTCATAATTCTACATCTCAATTCATCGTCAGACTCCTGTAGGTATTTCAGAGAAACTAATGAACTACGAACAGAAAAGTTTATGTTTGTCCTCATTTTCGGGTAAATTCGTGATTTTGGTTTATTATTCAATAATAAACCATTGTAATCGCTCTTGAGAAAAAAAAAAAATTCTAACCCCCCTGAAAATTTCGTGGTTTACATTTTAAAGGGTGTAGAATCCGAATCGGCAATAAAAATTTTTCCGTCCGTCCGTCCGCCGTACGTCGTACGCACGATTTCTCCCAAACGGCTGGAGCAAAAAATCTGCAATTTTCAGAAAAAATCCACGTTGGTCCGGCGACGCCTCAATTCTTTAGCCAGCACTCTCACTTAATTTAAAGTGCCCTTTAAGGGTTGTCATAGTTTTGTAAAATCCCTAAAAAACCTCCAAATAAACCCAAGGCGGCCTAAATCTGGACTTTTTTTGAAGAACTTTCCATGAGGAATCGAATGAGCCCCTCCCCAGGTCCGTAGCTCAAACCATTCCCGATGTATGGCCCGATTTATGGTGCCAACATTTGCGTTATTTTCACTACATTACGAGGTTTTGTAATCAAAACAAAAACAACAGTGATGTAGTTTTTTATTGTAACCTTGTATGTAGTGAACTCCTAAAAGGGTTTATAGCCAATACACGGGTTGAAGCATTCTGCTATGCATGCTCCGTCTTACGAAATTAAAAAATTTAAAATAGAATATTTCTCCATTGTAATCGTTCTTAAAAAAAAATCGTCGAGCGCTGGGGTTCTTTCATTATTCAATTTCATTTATTGGCTTGCATTCATGATTTGAATTTCTACTAAGCTTTGGAGTGTGCGTGTTTCACAGGTGATGATTATTGAGTTTAAGGAGATATGCATAGAGCACGTAAATCGGTTCTCAACCAAAATACCTACTTGGATTGATCAGTTGATCATATTTGTGTGCCTCCTGAAATTCAATAATCGCTCTATTACCTGTGAAACACGCACACTCCAAAGCTTAGTGGAAATTCAAATCATGAATCATTGATTAATAAACCCCAGTGAAAGAATTTGCAGCGTTTTTTATAAACAGAAGACTTATTTTGTATTTTGAATGGAAGCGATTCTTGCCCTACAAAACATTCCACGCCTAAAGTTGGGCGATGTATATTCAGTTAACAAACATATTCTGTACCTTATATCCATGGAAATGTTTATCAATAAATTTCAATTTTAGCTATTCGTTGTTCGGTTGACCGTGGCCGAAAATTTGGCCCAATGACTTGGTGGAAAAGATGCCTCAGGTGAAATGTAATTGTCGAAAACGCTGTCCATGAACTTGAGCATACGTTCATTCTCTGAGGGAAGAATGGCCGTTGAAGGAGGGGGGGGGGGGGGGGTCCATTGGTTGGTTGGTGCTGAATCTAGAGATTGAGGGTTCATTGGTTGGTTTCGCTGATGTACTGTGGTGTTATTTCATGGAAAAGATCAACCTGAGTTATTAAAGAAAATAAATTTCAACTTGTTTTTGGTCAA
Organism: Creontiades dilutus; assembly: GCA_031894815.1. Classification (NCBI taxonomy): domain Eukaryota; kingdom Metazoa; phylum Arthropoda; class Insecta; order Hemiptera; family Miridae; genus Creontiades; species Creontiades dilutus. Next base: position 84,032 of record JAVIWC010005168.1, on the reverse strand, counting down.
GTCTTGGATGGATACTAATTGTTCGGGATTAAATGTGGATAAGACCTCAATAATTAGATTTTCCTTCTCAGGGGTTTCTTTTCACCACGGTTCTTGTTTCCATAACCCACATTTGTGTAGTTGTACTTCTTTACCTTTGGCTACGAAATGTAAGTACCTAGGAGTTATTTTTGATAATAATTTGAAATTCAAATTCCTCATTGATTCTTTGGTTGCAAAATTTTGAAAATTTTTTTTTTGTTTTCAGGGAAGTACGAAATTTTTTGTCTGTTGCTTAGTTAAGATCGATTTATTTTGGACTGGCTTTTTCTTTATTAAAGTATCGCATTGTTGTATGGGGTACTGCTGTCAATTCATTGTTACGAACTGTTCAGGTTACTCAGAACATTATTATCAAAATAGCCCTCCATAGAAGTCCGCGGTACCCCACTCGTTTGTTGCTCAGTGAGTTCGATGTGCTTACCGTAAAGCAGTTATTTCTTTTTCAATCTTGTTTACTTTTATATAAAATAGGGATCCATTCTGAGCACTTGAGTGTTGCTTTGCACACGCGCACTGCTGTTACCTCTAAAATTCAATTGCCGAAACTCAGGACTGAGCGTGCGAAAAGAAACGCATATTATAAAGTGTTGCAGTTCCTGTATAAAAATAAAATTAGCCCTAATATGGATAGCCTTCGGAGTTTTTAAGAGAAAGATATTGGCAGTACGAGACTCGGATCTGTAGAGGGTGGCCCTATTTCTATTATTTAAATAGATATTATGTTCCTAGGTAAATATTGTGTAAGTTTATATAGCTTAACCTGCTCCACCAGCCGCCACAAGTTCTTAAGAACTTATTTGGTTGGTGGACAGAAGGAGTTTTGTATTGTTCGGGCTATTGCGCCATTATGTGATTTCCTTTCTGTTGATAAATATATTTTCTATTCTATTCTATTCTAAGTGATGGAGGGGAAGTGAGGTAGGTAGGGAGGGGGAAAACGGGTCTTATATTCAATCAGCGTGTCGTCCAGTAGCCCCCCAGTTGTTAGGTGTTGGTATTCAGCGCGAGTTAGCGGATCGCTTGGCGGTCAGGCAATTAGCGAGGGGGCCCGCTCTCTATCAGCTTTAATTAGAACTAGCGGAAGAGGCTCCTTGGGCCGGAGGGGACGCCCTTTCCGCCCCCTCATCTCTCATTCCACCCCTCGCTCTCTCATTCCACCTCGCCGCCCCCTCTTTCCCCTTTTGAGGAGGCGACCGCCCGTGGGGGCAATTACGGGGTGGAGGTCTCCATTTGTCTTGGGGGCGGCAGAAGGAGGCGGTGGGGGCGGCGGCGGCCTCAGTTTCCACCTCTCGTTCGCACACACGATCAGAATCAACCCGGAGGCGATTAACACGTTACATCGGCGAGGCGAACATAATCTTTGTTTTTGTTTTCATATCAAATCAAATCAAATTTGTCGTGTAACAGTTGTCATTACTCCAAATCAATGATTTATGAACAAACCAGTAAAAGTAAAGTTATATCAAACATTTTCCGTTTGAATTAAACCTTTTTCCAAAAAAAATGAAATCATTTTTCGAAACAATTAAACCTTCTTTCAAGATAAATAAACCTTTTTCCGAAATAATTAAACCTCTACCAGAAAAATAAGAAATTGCAAGTATATCATGCACACTTTGAATCGAACTTTTCCGCGAATTGAATTGAACTTCTCGCTAATTGAATAATTCAATACATAATTATTATATTTACGCAAATTGGATTAAAGTGCGTTAAAATCTGTTGTTTTAGTCAACAAAAATGTACAATATCAACATTACGTTAACAGGCCACATCACATGTTTATTAATAATAGAAAATTATAATAAAAATTTCAACATTTGTGAATAGCACCAATGAAAAGTCGATACCATTTTTGTTCTATCAGGTTGGCTTTAATTTCATTCGAAATCGGTAGTTGTCCAGGTTCCGAATCGGGGACTTCGTCGTAGTGAATCTCCAAAACGTTGGTCGAAACAATACTCGTATATATACGTCAGAGCAATGTCATGTATATATGACAGTTTCCAGTTGAATTAAACATTTTTCAAAAAAAAAAAAAAAAAAAAAAATAAAAAAAATAAGCCTTTTTCCAATACAACTATTTATTTTACAATAATTTACAATACAACGATTTCCTATACAACAATTTAACTTTTTTCGAAATAATTGAACATCTAGCGGAAAAATAAAGAATTGCAAGTACATCATTCGCACTTTGAATGGGAGCTTCCGCGAATTGAATTGAACTTCCCGCTGATTGAACTGAAATTTACGCCAATTGAATAACAATTAACAAATTTAAATAAACAGTACCTATAAAAATCTGTTGTTTTAGTAAAAAAAAAATGTAAAATTTCAAAAATACGTAAACAGGCCAGATCACATGTTTCCAGTCAAATACAAGCCCGACCCCCTATTAATAATAGCAAATTATAATAAAAATGTCAACGTTTGTGAGAAGCAGCAATGAAAAGTCGATATCATTTTTGTTTCATCAGGTTGGCTTTAATTTCATTAAACGCAGAACTGAATCCTCAGCCATCCCTCAATTTTATCGCCAACGTTTCGTTCTACTTGTAGAACTTCTTCAAGGCTAGACTAACCATACAAAGGATAGAATACTGATGCTTAAAAGAATTCCACAGAGGAATAGCGTATGTTTGACTTGGGAGAAAGGAAAAACTAACAGATTATCGAATGTAATTGCTAGAAGAGAGAAAACATGAAGTGAAAAAGTTGAAGGTGGTGCTTAGAGGATAAAAACGTATATCACATACAGGCGTCAGTATAACAATGACAGAATGACAGATTTGCTTGGACGCTTAAAAAAATACTAAGTGGAGCTTAGATGCTTCACAAGTGAATGGAACTTAACATTATGGAATTGCTGTGTTGTGAGGTGATGGAATGGTATTGTTGCCCCTTCCATTGAGCTGAATGCTGTTATGCCCGCCACGCTCAGAGGATGACCCAGACGCTTGAAGGCGTCTGATTCATCTCCCAAGGCGATGGATTCAAGAATCAGAAGGGTCAACTAACCATATCCATCACAGTGTACTAGGGATGGGTATCGTAGAACACTATTTTGTACCGATACTGTATCGGAAGGTTGGCATCGATACTCCAAATATCGGTCAAGTAAAGTACTTATCGATATTTTTAAATATCGAGTATCATTTTCAACATCAATTTTTCAAACTTGAACTGCGAAAAACCCTAATCGTATCCACTTAAACAGAAAAGAAGATAATCATTGTTTTTTTTTTCGAACCTGTGAGGGGTCAGTGGGTAATATAGCCGACTTCTTCTTCTTTTCCTGTTTTCCATCTACTAGGTTTGCTCACTAATACCTTGTATTCCCTCCTCTTGCGTTGATTAATGCTTCAATATTCTTCCTTGTTGCCAACATTTTCCTGTTCGGATAGGTACGAGAGTGAAAGTTCAGACCATCGTTAAGATCAAGGTGTTAAACAATAAAACCGAATATGAATACTCTCTTCTCCTTATTTTTCCATGATTTAAAATTTTAATCTTTTTTCTTCCGAAAATTAATTTTTTTCAGTAAAATTGTGGAGAAACTTTTTTCGAAGGACTTCGTGTGTTTTTTTCCAATGATCCCTTAATTTTGTCCCGCCTTATGGCATTTTGAAACCACGTTTTTCGATACATTTTTGACTCTAATTTCCAAACCATCCGACCGATTTTAAATTTCTTTTTTGCATATTAAAGAGGACAAATGGAGCTTTCCAATGAGCTATACTTTTTTGATTTTCGGTCAAGAGATCACTCCACAGCTCATTTTTTTTAAAACCACGTTTTCACTTTTTTTAAACAAAAAGCGTTCTTTCGTCATTTTCTTTAGGAATGTCCGATCGCCTCGTTCTTCAGCTGGTTTTTTATCTTGACTACTCTACTTTTCGACAGATCCAATTCGGTGGAGAAATAATGATCTCTATACTTTTTGACGCCCAATTCCAGCGAGCACGATTTTTCTCAGGTGATCCCTTAATTTTGTCGAGCAGTGTAGTATTAAAGCCACTATTCGTTTACATCCCAGATTCCATTACAACTATCCAAAGATTGGTTGGTGAGTTCTTTGACTAGTAAGAAAATCAACCAAAGAAAAATATTAAAACCAATTTTTTTAAGCTGGTGAGAAAAAATTTGCCGATATTTCGAAATATCGGAATTGAATTATCGATACTCGATATTATTGGGTATTATTGTTTTTTTTTTTTTTTCGATACAAAAACATTGATACTCAACGGTAAAATACCCATCCCTACAGTGTACAAGGAAATATGATGTGAGAATGTATGCTCATTTTTGTTACTTCTTAATAATGTTGCAACTAATTTTACTTCAATATCAGTATTCTTATTGCAACAGTTAGGTGTTTTGAAAATGCAAATAAGTTATTTAATTTCGCGCTTTGTGTCAGCAATTCTACAAAGGGTTGACACATTAATTTATGGAGTTTAGTGACCTTACTAGTGAATTCGGAATGCCTCTTCCTGGAGCAGTTTGACGCAACAATTTAATCAGCTTCAAGTTCAAAGTTGTTCTTCTGTGATTCTCAAACCGTACGCACTGCAGAAATTTTTACAGCTATGAAATGACTCAAGATTGACTTCAAGGTTTGTACCGAGCATATTTAATTTCATACCTTTTCGAGTTCACTATTAACGTACCGGATAAGTTGTGTAACTGTTTCATAATGCGATTAGCGAATCTTGGATTTTGTGTTATATGTTGGTCTCACTGGAAATATGCTTGTAACGATTATTGATTTGTGTCGTAGTTTGAGCGGGTTGGGAGTGATTTATTAATGTTATCAGTATTATAAGTAATCTATTTCGAGGTAATTACGTGAGTGAACCAATGACGGATCGACTGGTTTCAGATGTGGTGGCTGGGGTTGGCTCTTCTGGGGGCCGTCACCGCTTCGATTCACGACAACATGATCGGCGGGCCGGAGAGCATCTCCACTGAGGACGACCCAACGTCCCCTCTGTTCAACTTCATCTCGCCTCTGCCATACACCGGAGGTACCTACCATTTCGTGTCACCCACTTTCCCAGGTAGAGTGTAGCCGTAGTACTTAGTAGCTAAATAGTAGGTAAGGTAAATGAATCTCCCGACTTCCAACATCCTTACGCCGTGTCTTACGTGGAAAACGAATGCGAGCGAGCGAGCGAAAAACGCGATCTGTTAGGGCGATCAAACAATACAATCCTATGGAAATGTCTTACGTAGCAACGCGGCGTCGCGTAATCGCGTTATTATTGGTTTACGTTTTTGTAGGTTAACCTGCTGTTGTTGACATTCTTCATTCGTCTTTGATATTGCTTTTTTAGTCAATTATTGCCTTTGTGGCTTGCTCTAAATGTATATCATGGAAGCTGTAATATCGGAAGTGCAAAAAAGATAAGTTTTGTGGAACAAAAAAGCAAGATATATAAAAACAGGAGGCTCGCAGACCTACCTTGGGATGCTGTAGCGAAAGAGACAAGTTTTTCAAGTAAGTTAAAACACCATTTAATAAATTATTTATTGTAAATGAATACACCGTTCAATTACCTGATAAATTCCCTGTAAAATATTGACAAAAGTTGTTCCGGAGAGAAATTACCGAGTTAGATCCACGATTGTGACTTCTTGCCTGTTGTGTTTCACTTGTCATGCCAAATGATTCGGCTGATCTCGTTGGTAGTAAAAATTAGGAAAAAGAAGGCATTTTTCCGAATATAAAATAAAACTGGTATAAAATTACACAGGAGGAATCTGTAAATATGGCGTATCCCGCTTTGGCGACTAACGCGATGTGTAACCTCACGTAAGACACACGTTTTGGAATCGTACGCGATTCGTCAAAATCGCGTCGCTCGCTCGCTCGAGTCGCCCGCGTTTGTTCTCCACGTAAGACACGGCCTTACTGTTCAACGTTCAACGCCATCTCTGCCCTATACCCGATTTACCTACCTTTGTGTCACCCACTTTCCCAGGTAGTCGTAGTACTTAGTCTACGAGTGTAGTCGTAGTACTTGGTAGCTAAATAGTAGGTAAGGTAAACGTATCTCCTGACTCCCAACATCCCTTCTGTTCAACGCCATCTCTCTGCCCTACACCCGATTTACCTACCATTTCTCGTCACCCACTTTCCCAGGTAGCGTGTTTTTTTCGGTAGGCAGGTGAGGAAATCTTCAAGATCCTAAGGTGAAAATCGGATCTCTTAAGAGACACAGAAGGGACCGATCTTCGTGTTATGTAAGATTCCAGGTGATTTTGTCATGACTTGGTTCAGTTTGCTCTGGGCCAGTTCTGTGGTTCTAACCAAAATCACCATTATCTACAACCAATGAGGTAGCAGTTTTCAGGCATTTCCAATCGTAGGGCACTGGCATATGATGCATTCCGGAACTGAGGACCCAACACTGATCTCTGAGCGGCTCTTGCAGTGATCTCTTTCTCTTTGGGCTGTCTCATAGACCAGGATTCATTTTTGAGGTAGTTATCCATGACTATTTATAGAAAATGTGGGATTTTGAAAGAAGTATCCAGAGACTCTAGCATATCAGACCATCTTGCAGAATTAAAAGCATTTTTTACATCAAGGGTCACTAGCATAGCCAGATTCCCTGTGTATCTACTACCGCTTTGGGTTTTTTACAGGGTTTCTACTACATCTGCCAGTGCATGAGCGGTGAGCGACCTTTCAGAAAGCCATATTGTCTCGGGGATAAATCTCCTGATTCTGCTATTGCTGGGAGTAAACGAAGCAGCATGAGCTTCTCATGCCCCTTTCCTGCTGTATCTAGCATGTATAATGGCCTCCAAGAGGAGTTAGAGCTTGGGTCAGCCTTCCCTTTTGGAAGAAGTATGAGGCGGGCTTTTTTCCACATATTGGTAGAGATCCCCATTCTTGGATATGAATTGTACATTCTCAGTAACAGGCTTGGGCAGACTTCTGCAGCTATTTTTAGCACCTCTGAGGGTATCTCCTGACTCCCAACATCCCTTCTGTTCAACGCCATCTCTCTGCCCTACACCCGATTTACCTACCATTTGTGTCACCCACTTTCCCAGGTAGAGTGTAGTCGTAGTACTTAGTAGCTAAATACTCGTAGTAGGTAAGGTAAATGACTCCCAATATCCCTTCTGTTCAACGCCATCTCTCTGCCCTATACCCGATTTACCTACCATTTCTCGTCACCCACTTTCCCAGGTAGAGTGTTGTCGTAGTACTTAGTAGCTAAATAGTAGGTAAGGTAAATGTATCTCCTGACTCCCAACATCCCTTCTGTTCAACGCCATCTCTCTGCCCTATACCCGATTTACCTACCATTTCTCGTCACCCACTTTCCCAGGTAGAGTGCAGTCGTAGTACTTAGTAGCTAAATAGTAGGTAAGATAAATGTATCTCCTGACTCCCAACATCCCTTCTGTTCAACGCCATCTCTCTGCCCTATACCCGATTTACCTACCATACCGTGTCACCCACTTTCCCAGGTAGAGTGTAGTCGTAGTACTTAGTAGCTAAATAGTATTTGCATCTTGGGATGCCTGGCTAGCCATTTTAATACTGCCAGTTTAAAACCCTGTTGAAATGTTATAATCCGCCACTGAACTTCGTCTTCCCAAAAGATATTGATGCTCATTACGGGATTGAAGCATTAAAATCCTGGAATCATTTCAGTATGTACCAAAACTGATTTCTATGAAGAATATTATGTTAAAATTCATATTTTAAATATTTTCTACCCATTCCAATGTTTTATTACGGCCCGCTCTGCATTGGGGTAGACGTTATCCGACAAGTGCCTCAACACTCGACAGTGCCTCGACAGTCTTCCCACCTTAGAAGCACCAAATAGAGAACACATGTTGCAAAAGGTGTTCACTTCTGCCAGAGGCTTGGTTTTTATGCTTTTTTTTTTTTAAATAAACTACTGAGGCTCTGGTAGGCCTATTGTGGGTGGAGAAGGAGGTCGCTACCTCCAACTCCTTCTTAGGCACATTTTACCTGCACCCTGCCGAATCAAACACTATACGCCCGGTGTACGGCACTTGCACCCTCGGTACAGCGCTGGAGCTGGCAAGTTTCCCTCAGACTTCCCTTTCTTTACGATACTTCGAAAAGGTTCAGTTAAAGTCTAATTTGAAGTGAACACAAAATCGAATCAAAAACCTTTTGGCCTTCACTATCTGGTACACTCGCTGAAGTTCTTCTATGTCAAAACCAGTGCTTTCCAAGCTTCCGCACATTTCCAAGTCCCTGTAAATCGGAACGCATTGCTCAGGGCTGGTTATCACATCGACTTTTTAAAAATCTTCTTCCTACCCACGATATGCAGGCAAGACAATTCCGCCCACCAACAGGAAAAGTGATTTCCACTGATGAGGTGAGGGTAAGTCGAGTTTTGACAAAATCAGTTTCAACATCGCTCTGAGACTGGAAACAGACGTAAAGAGTTTTGATTTGAAAAACACGAAAAAATCCCTACATAGTGCAGGATGGACAAACCGAGTTTTGATTGCAACATGTTTAGCAACATTATTACCGTGTACAAAACCACTTTTGGTTGGTGAAACTTCTAGGACATGTGAAGAGTCACCAGAAAATTTTTAAAAAATCTATTCTGCCCGAAAATGGAGTTGTGCTTGAATACTCCTCAATTTTTACCCTATAGCTCCTATGCGTGTCGATCAATTGGGCTGGCCAGAAGTCAGGACCAACAAGATCCCAAGGATTTCTTACATAAGTTTTAAAGTCTTTAATGGTCCGTACATGGGCATTGTAGATTTGGAATTTACGCCCCTTGAAATGTAAAATGAGAAAATTTGAAGGGCGTTATAAAAATTGTTTTCTACGCGATTACAAAGGCTTTTCATTGAAAAGAGTACACAAATAATGGTTTTGTCGTGAGTTAATTCTTATTGTATTATATTTCTTGCCGTTCCAGAGGTTGACTCCCGAGGTTTTCACGGCGGAATGTTCGACGGGATCGGAGACTACTACCCAGTTTGGCCGTCAGTCTACTACAAAAGATTTCAGAGGTGAGTGAGACCATTTCGAGTATTTTATCGATAATTTCAAATTGAATTACCCAATCTCAACGGTGACAGCACGAGCTGACACGGATGTGGGTTGCTATCAGCAATACCAACAACCATCCTTTCAAGCAGAGATGGGCATCCCTGATTAACGAATACTTTTACGATTACATTTCCGATTACAAAAGTATTCGTAAAAGTAATCGAATAACGAGAGTAATCGATTACTTTTGTATTCGCGCAAAGCGATTACTTTTTCGAATGCTTTTTTAATCGCCAAAAGTATTCGAATACAATTCTTTTGTAATAGATTACTTTTGTATTCGAATACTTTTGCCAATTACAATGGTCCATGCCGTTGATATTTATTTTAGATGTTCGTCGCAGACGGTCTTCTGCCTGAATTTAAATAATAAAAATTGACTTTTATAATTAACCCTGAAAAAAATTGCATATTACACAAAGTCAGAAGCAGGCATAGCTCATAAATGAACAATAAAATATACAATAATTGTATGAAAAATTATATTTTTAGATTAGTGCAAATTAAGATTTGAACTCTAACGATGTTCCCATATTTTAACATCTTGGTTTACTTACTACTTTTTTTACTTACTTCTGTTCTTGTACTTGGTGCTTTTGGTTCCATTTTATGTGATCACAAGTAGGTACCATTATTATTGAAGGTTCAATTTGCTATGCTATCTCAACCGACTACCTATGGGAAAAAATATTATTGAACCTAGTTCACAACTAATTTTAGCGAATTCGCAAGAAAAAGAAGATATTCAAGAAAATAAAAGTATTGGAAGAATTAGGAGAACTGAAACTCTTTTCGATAGGTAATCGGGTGGGCATACCTAGTAGTTTTTCTTTGTGAAATCGACCCAAATGGCAACTTGTGACGTTTGACCATTCTAGCCTAATGGAAAAGTGTGGAGTGCCATAAGGTTACAATGTTGAAGAATTCGGAAGGTATTTACAATTTAAAAAAAAAAAAAAAAAAAAAAAGACAACGAAAAACATAACTTTCCTCTTAATTTCACTCAACAACGAAGATTTTTGGATTCTTCGAAGATTCTCACTTCTGAGACTTCGAAAAACAAAGTAATCGTTATTCGTTATTCGTATCTGTAATCGCAAAAAAGTATTCGTTAATCGCGATTACTTTGAAAGTATTCGCTGAAAAGTATTCGTTAATCATGATTACTTTTGTAATCGTTAATCTTTTTGCCAACGAATAACTATTACTTCAAAAGTAATCGTTATTCACGAATACTTTTCACGATTACATTTGTAATCGCAAAAGTATTCGTTAATCGATTAACGCCCATCTCTGCTTTCAAGGCATGTTGCATTTGTTATAAAACGCAATGTAAAGAAGATTTGACAACAAAAGTTTATTGGAAAAGTAAAAATGGACATAACTTTCCATTGAAGATGAGCTCTATCGGGAGAGTAAAAATTGACATTAATTTATACTAAAAATAGACTGTTGTTAATATAAAAATTAACTTTCGGCAGTCCAATGGGTTCGTATCCAGGCTTTCTGAGGTTGGCTGGAAAATCCGACATGGTGATGAAATGGGAACGTTCGTGCCTTTTAAGCCTGAAACTGAGTTCTGCTGAAAGACCCAGTGTTTTCCTCGAACAGTGTCCCATTCAGGGGCTTCATTATTGAGTAGTGATTTCTATCTCTATACCTAAGATGAACACTCTGTTCTTTTGTTTCTCTCTAATTTATGTATTGCAACTGAAGATATTACATTTCATCCAGTAATATTTTATTTAATCATTTTCACTTATAGGTAAGTTTACAGCTAAACGTGACCTTTAATAGCAGGAATAGTACTACTTAATTAGCACAACCAGGTCCAGTGGTTTCTTTCTCTTGAGTCGCCGGAGTTCATAATGGTTGTCGAGGACGTTGAACATCCCCAGGTTCTCATGTTTGTGGAGGCGATGTTCGTGCTTCCCTGCATATTTTACTATCGTTTGATTGACGTTATCTATTTCCAAATCTCGATGAATATCATCGTTTCTCATGTACCATGGAGCACCAATGATGGTCCTTAGAATTTTGAATTTTTTTTATTATTTGATTTACTGGCACATCCCCAGAGTTGTATCCCGTAAGTCCAGATATGACCAAGAATCTGCTTATATATGAGTAGTTTGTTAAGAAGTGAGAGCTAGGAATTTCCTCCCAAATACCAATACATCTTTCTGAGTTTGATTTTGAGCTCTTCTTTCTTCTTCTCAATATGGCTATTCCAGTTGAGTTTGGAGTCGAAAGTCATACCCAACCATTTAACTGCATCTCCATACGGTATTGCATCTCAATTGATCTCAACGTTCAAAAGTGTAATTTTTCGGTTTGTGAAATTGATGTGAATCGATTTAGATTCGTTCAATTTTATTCTTCACTTCTTCGTCCAATTAGAGACTTTGTCAGCAGACGTCTGAAGCTTTCGTATTGCAGATTCTATCTCATAGATGAACACTGAGTGAAAAGAAGGCTCAGCTTGAACTCGTTTCTGGTAGACAGTACGTCGAATGTTTTCAACAGAACTTACTGGCATGACTAGGCAGATGGGAGCCATATGATACAGTTCATTCCGTTTCTTTAGGCTCACTTTTATGCCGTTAGGTATTTGTTAATGGCTTGTTCTCCAAATTGAACACTTTTAACAACCATATAGATTCTAGTTCCATTTTCTTTGTCTATGAATGTAAATTTACACAGTCTTGAGACAAACGTATTCCTGTAATTGGCAGAAACCCTTCGAATAATAAACGAATAAATAATGTTGAACCTCAGGAGTACCGTTGACTAGATCCCCAGGTGTAGTGGAAACTCTACCTGGAATGAGATAATTCCGGCTCGTAGAATGAGTCACCTTCCCGCCTTGGCAGGTCGGTCGTCGGGTCTACTGTCGCACCAAAGCGATTGGATCCACCTCGAAGTAGATGTTTTCCCGGGGGATCGCACCTCCGTTGATAACATCTCCGGAGCTCCCTCCGTATTTAGGCCTCCGCTCCGTCCCTTCGTCGCCGTCCGTTTTTATACGATCGATAAAAAAAGCCGACCGCATCCGAGAAATTCGGCTTCCGAGTGACCTCTAAATGGCGAGTGACCATTATTCTTCGGAAGAGGATGAGATTTTGATTGAATAAAGTGACTGAGTTGAACCTGTATTACTGTTTAATTCACAAAGAACTTGAATATATGAAATTGAAATAAACATTTTAGATACTAAGAGGAATCGCTTCCGTACCATTATTCTTCGGAAGAGGATGAGATTTTGATTGAATAAAGTGACTGTAAAAAAGTGCGCCAGAGTTGAACCTGTATTACTGTTTAATTCACAAAGAACTTGAATATATGAAATTGAAATAAACATTTTAGATACCTAAGAGGAATCGCTTCCGTAACAACACTTTCTTGAACCCCTCCAAGTGTTCTGTGATGACGTTCTACCGCTCTTCCCGTCCTCTCGTCTATGAATATGTGCTCTGCGGTGACCGGCTTTCAAGGGTCGGTGAGATTTTTGACCTTGGGGCGCTGCTTGATCAGCAACTTCCCTTTTCACGCCACATTATTTTTTCAGTTGGTAGTAGCTTCGTTAAGCGGAGTACTAGGAAGTTCAATGACATCCAGGCCATCACTGTTCTCTGTGGGGTCCTGCCACTATTGGAGTATGCCTCTCCTATGTAGTCGCCATCATATGCTGTCCACAAGCATACTCTAGAACGAGTCCAGCATAAATTTCTTCGGTATATTGCCTTTGAGCTTGGAATCCCTCAGAATGAAGTTGATTATGCTGCCCTGATGGGCGTGCGTCACCTTCTGCCCTTGGAGAGCCGACGATGTGTGGTAGAGCAGATATTTCTGCACAAGCTGTTAGATGGAGCAATAGTCTCGCCAACAGTGCTTGGTTCGTTTAGCAAACTGCTTCGTTCATCTACATCCTGAGTTGGACTTTTTCAATAGTTCTTTCCGAATTTTGAAGTCGTTAATTATGCGTTAATCCGAGCTCTAGTTTCAAATCCTCACCATAGTTATATTTCTTTTATATTACCAGTTACTCTGAACTTATTTCATATTAAAATTTCCCTGTAATTGGGTTCGCCCGCGTAATATTATCATCGTTTCATGAATATCAGAATGCTTCAACCCGTGTATCGGCTATAAACTACAAGTATCCACATCGGCTATCACTCCAGTATCCACATTCACTACAACTCGACGCTATCGGCATCACTAGGTTACAAACACAATAATAAACCAAAAAAACGCAAATGTTGGCACCATAAATCGGGCCATACATCGGGAATGGTTTGACCTTCGCACCTGGGGAGGGGCTCATTCGATTCCTTACGGTATGTTCTTCAAATAGGTATAAATTTAGGCCGCTTCGACTTGTTTTGAGGTTTTTAGGGATTTCACAAAAATTTGACAGCCCTAAAAGTGCACTTTAAATTGAGTGAGAGAGTTGGCTCAAGAATTGGGGCGTCGTCGGACCAAGATGGATTTTTCCTGAAAATTTCAAATCTTTTGCTCCAGCCGTTTGGGAGAAATCGTGCATACGGCGTACGGCGGACGGACGGAAAAAATTGTATTGCAGATTCGGATTCTACACCCTTTGAAACGTAAACCATGAAATTTTCAGGGGGGTTAGAATTATTTTTTTTCCAGAGCGATTACAATGGTTTATTATTGAATAATAAACCAAAAGCAGAAGCTGAAGTTTCTTCGTTCTTATAACGTACAACCTGTAGATTGGAAACTTCAAATACTTCAGATATTTTAATTCTAAATTGAAATTTGCAACTCTTTCAACCCGCAAACCTCTCAAATACCGATAGTATCTGTCTAAAATAACGTTATAAATGAACTTCTTTGATGACTGAATGCATGAAATGGTTGTTACTTCCACCACATAATTTTCATTACGGTTTATTCGTGTCCACATTCCTGTACCACCGCCCAGTATCTATAAGATGCGCCCATTTTAGCTGTTGTTTGTCTTCATCTTCTTACTGATAGTTGCATTTCGTCACAAATGGGAGGGAATCGTGGAGTGTTGATGACAAGATTTCAACAACAATGACGCCAGGAAGGACATGAATGAGGTTTCCCTCGTTTATAAACCGTCTCGTATCTACACTGCAAATTCTTCGTTTAACCAGGAATCTCCTTGTTTATACAAGTTTTCTGGTATTCAACGACCTGATTCATGTATTTTTGAATACGTTATACGGAAGGGTGTTTGGGGAAAACAGGTCCGTTTCGACAAGAAAATTAGCTTTCGGTTTGTCCAAACTCTCAAGCATTTTTCACCAACACTAATCTCAGTTGAACGTAATTTGAAATAACGAATATTGAATAATTGAGTTTAGGCAAGCCGTCCAAGAAAAGTTGAACAGGTCGAAACGCCTGAACTACTAAGGGTCGGTTTATCAATTACATTTATCCAAAGGATAAGGGAGGATAAACTGAGAGTTAGCGTTATCCTCCAGATTATACTCGTACGAAAGGGGGCTGTTTATTGATCTGGGTCGTGGACATCTGGATAACAACTATAGCTGAGGGTTAATGAGTTGATCTAGGGATTTCTAACCTGATCTGACAAATTTTATTTGAGCCACAAGTTTGGTTGCCTTTGGTCTTTGTACCTTCCAATGTATATTTTTCGCAATTAACTTCAAACAGCAGTGATGATGAAGATTATGTCATACCAGAATACCGGAAAAACGCTGCGAATTCTTTCACTGGGGTTGATTATTCAATGATTTATGATTTGAATTTCTACTAAGCTTTGGAGTGTGCGTGTTTCACAGGTGATAGAGCGATTATTGAATTTCAGCAGGTTTGCATAGAGCACTAAAATCGGTTCTCAACCAATATACCTATTTGGATTGATCAGTTGATCATATTTGTGTGCTCCTGAAATTCAATATTTTCCATTGTAATCGCTCTTCGAAAAAAAAAAAAAAAAAAAAAAATCTAACACCCCCCCCCCCCTCCCCCCGAAAATTTCATGGTTTACGTTTCAAAGGGTGTAGAATCCGAATCTGCAATATAAAATTTTCCGTCCGTCCGCCGTACGCACGATTTCTCCGAACGCCTGGAGCAAAATATCTGAAATTTACAGGAAAAATCAATATTGGTCCGACAACGCTCCAATTCTTTAGCCAGCTCTCTCACTTAATTTAAAGTGCCCTTTAAGGGTTGTCAAAGTTTTGTAAAATCCAAGGCGGCCTAAATGTGGACTTTTTTTGAAGAACTTTCCATGAGGAATCGGATGAGACCTTTCTCAGGTTCGTAGCTCAAACCATTCCATTCATGGTGCCAACATTTGCGCTTTTGGTTTACTATTCAATAATAAACCATTGTAATCGCTCTTGAAACGAAAATTCTAACCCCCCCCCCCCCCCCCGAAAATTTCATGGTTTACGTTTCAAAGGGTGTAGAATCCGAATCTGCAATAAAAAATTTTCCGTTCTTTTACAACACTTCTTTTTTTTGTTTGTTTGTTTTGATTGCGGTAACCTAGTGATGTAGTGAATGTGGATACTGGAGTGAACTCCTAAAAGGCTTTGTGGCCGATACACGGGTTGAAGCATTCTGATAACCATAAAAAACGCTGCAAATTGTCCAATTTTTGGGGTTAATTATTCAATTGGCTTGCGTTCATGATTTGAATTTCTACTAAGCTTTGGAGTGTGCGTGTTCCACCTTTGATAGAGCGATTATTGAATTTCAGGAGGCACTGAACAATCGAAATAGTTATTTTGGTTGAGAACAGATTTACGTGCTCTATGCATATCTCCTGAAATTCAATAATCGCTCTATCACCTGTGAAACACGCACACTCCAAAGCTTAGTAGAAATTCAAATCATGAACGCAAGCCAATTGAATAATGAACCCCAGTGAAAGAATTTGCAGCGTTTTTGCAGTTCCCCTCCCCCTTTCCTACCCGTCATACTCCGAGAATTCTTATAAGTAAATCTTATTAAACACCCTTGAAGGCATTTCTGATAAATTTCCACGTTCACCTGCGCACCAGTTTTTCACCCTATGCCAGTCTCTAGCTGGAGTTCATACTGTGAATGTTAGATCCGGAGGGAACTAACTCTAATTCCCCAAGTAAGTGAAAGAAGATAATAATAAGTGGGGAAATTACTGACCAATTACCGGGATTCTACTCTGAGGAAAGTAGTAGAAATCGCTAAAGCTCTCGAAGGACCACTCTCGATTTATCTGGGAGAAACTGACCCATGGGTTGATACACCAAATTGAGACACCATTTTGAATTCGTGAACTTTTCATGCAGATATTTAATGAGGAAAGGATGTAGGGATCTCCATTACTTGTTTAATTTATTTTTGAACAGTTATGATTTATGCAAGTTATTGAGTTGAGTAGTTATTGTTAAAATAAACAGTTGCGTTTCAAATTTCGAAAATTCGTTTTTGTGGTGGTAAAAATAATTTTCATTATAATTACCACCTACAAGGAGTTGCATAAGATGTAGTGCAATATACCTACCTAAGAAGAGGTTGGAAAAGGCTGATCTATTTGCCGGCAATGGGGATAGAATCCAGGCATTCCTTTTAATATTCCTCAACATCGATGCTATGATACTATCGACAATTATTCACCGATAGTGTCTCACTATCGACTTTTGGCCTTCTCTACATTGTAGATCCATTTTGTAATAAATTACAGCGTTTTAAGCTGTTCCTCTCAGTTTTGGCAACATAAAATCATTCTTCCCAATATATTGATAAGACCATTTCATCAATTCCATCATATCCACCCTGAGCCGTCCTATAAGTTGGGACAGTATTTTTATCGAACTTCTTCTAGCTATCTCTTATCGTTCATCACCGGGGCTGCCGTCCTTCTGAATACAAAATACGTCATCCGGTCTTCGAATCAGCGGAAGATGAGTTTCCCGACAAGAACCAATCATTCTCTATTGTACATAACCTCCGTTTTTCCGTACTTCTGAACGAACCTGTTCCCAAAATGTTGGAATATTTCAATTTTAAGTTTACTAACCTAATGTATTGTCCAATCCAGACACACATTTTTTTAAATGAATTTCTACATTTTTTTTTTAACTTTAGACAAGGAGAGCTCTTGGGGAAACTACCTCCCCCTCAATCACCCCCCGCCACCCCCTCCTAGGGGTTGAAATTTGTGTTCTCACGCCAAGTTGAGTGGGGTATGGATTTCTATGTTTTTAGGGTTCCTGAGATCAAATTTGAACTTTCAAGATCCCGTAGACACCTCTTCTTCCCTTAGTCACCCCCTCCTAGGGGTTGAAATTTGATTTTTCGCCCCAAGTCGTATAAGGTAAGGATTCCTGTGTTCCCAGGTTCGCTGAAATTGAATGTGATTTTTGAAAAGGCTTTCAAACTTTGTTGGGGTGTCCTCCAATGTCTTTGATTGTCGTACATGCTTTCCGGTTATATCCCTTTTCAGCGACCAACAGTAAGGAGATCATTTGAGAATAAAGTGAAGAGATATCACAAGAAAAGAACAAAACATTGTAGAAGACCCCAACAATGTTTGAAAGCATGTTTCAAAAATCATATTCAATTTCAGCGAACCTGGGAACACAGAAATCCTTACCTTATTCGACTTGGGGCGAAAAATCAAATTTCAACCCCTAGGAGGGGGTGATCAAGGGAAGAAGAGGTGTCTACGGGCGCTTGGAAGTTCAAATTCTATCTCAGGAACCCCAAAAACATAGAAATCCATACCCCACTCGACTTGGCGTGAGAACTCAAATTTCAACCCCTAGGAGGGGATGGCGGGGGGTGATTGAGGGGAGGTAGTTTCCCCACGTACTCTCCATGTCTGAAGTGAAAAAAAAAAACATGTAGAATTTCACTTAAAAAGATGTAGCAGTTCATCCCAATCTCATGACTCAAAACGAAGGCTCTGACATCAATTCAAGGGTAGTTTTTTGCCCATAACTCAATCATTTGGGGGTCAGGGGATTTTTTGGACCTTGGATTCAAATTTAGCATTGGAAAATACATAGGGATACCCTAGTCTACTTTACGGATCTTGTCTTTTGTGTGTTTTTTGTTTTGTGGCTGTGTAATCGATGTTCAATTTTGTTGTTACTTCTGCAATTTCAAATCATCCTCATCCTAATTGGTTATCAAGACTGAAATTTAAATCTACTAATACCTTGCTTGTCGTTAAGATTATAATTGAACTATTTTGATATTGAAGAGGTTCATATTCGTTCATCCTCTTCAATTACAATATAGTTTTTTATAAGCCCTCTTTCGATTCTTGAGAGTTGTGCCAGCAGAGAATTTCAGAGCTCGGGTGACGATTGATAGTTGGTCGTGTTAAACATTGATTATATTTTCTCTGGTCGGGGAGGGCAAGATTCGAGTG
Source organism: Creontiades dilutus (assembly GCA_031894815.1). Taxonomy (NCBI): domain Eukaryota; kingdom Metazoa; phylum Arthropoda; class Insecta; order Hemiptera; family Miridae; genus Creontiades; species Creontiades dilutus. The sequence goes on along the minus strand of JAVIWC010005168.1, from coordinate 65,523 downwards.
CCTGGACTACAGTAGCGTCTGTGAACTCAATATATCCGTTCTGATGGTTTCCACTCGGTAATAAGTTATAGTAAAGGTCCAATGATTTTGGGTCAGGGAGCAACCAGCCCACCTGTCGCTTCAGGTTTCACTTCCTCGATCACCCGTCAGCGAGCGTTAGCGTTGGGTGGCTGACTGTCGGAGTCTTGACCTGCCTCAACAACATTTACCCAACTTCTCTCCAGTCCCAACAAATTACGTTTGTTTCGCCACAGTTTGGAAGGATAAACAACCGTCAAGTAACAGTTCACAATAAGTTTTTTTTTAATATTTACTTTATATTGTATGTTTATATTTGCTGACGTGGACATCTCTTAACCGAAATACCCATTGAGATTGGCCCCAAATGTTTCCGTGTCCTTTGTTTGCAACAATTAAAACAAACGCCTTCGTGAACCCGAAGAGAAAGGTAAACACATCCACTCGTTTAATAGTTGAGGTAAAAACAAAAAATAAACAATAAACAAGAAACTAAGGAAAAATAAAAATCATAGAAATTTTATTGAAATTTAATCAAAATCATTCAATGGCTCACAAATGCTCGTGAATTATTTTTGACATTGATTTCCTGAAAAAAGAGAGAAAAATTCCTAAAAATGTCAATTTTTCATGGAAAACGACCAGAATTTACGGCGAAAATCGGATTTCATCGAGTCAAACCATAAAACCGACATCATCAATAGATTCAGCGTCGAATAACATTGAAATTTCATGTGCCACACTTGGGGATCCCCCAAATCAGATTTTTGAGCTATTTCTGGGTTGCGCATGTTTAAACACACTGAGCGGGTTATGCGCGGCCAAAAAAAAACGTTGAGGGGTCAAATTTTCATGAAATTCTGCGCAGCATCTGAATCTGCAATAAAAAATAGGGGTTTTCATTAGAAAAGACAAACTAGGTGTCGAGCAAATGCGCAAAGGGCGTCGTGGACATATTTGAGGTCTTTGAAGAAAAACATGAAGATTTAAATTAAAAAAAGCAATGGTTGTTGACTGAGTCAAACCATAAAACCAACATCACCAATAGATTCAGCGTCGAAAAACAATGATATTTTTTGTGCCACACTTGGGATTCTCTCGAATCAGATTTTTGCGCAATTTCAGGGTTGCGCGTGTTTAAACACGCTAAGCGGGTTATGCACCCCCAAAAAATCGGCTGAGGAGTCAAATTTTCATGAAATTCTGTGCAGAATCCGAATCTGCAATCAAAATAGGGCTCTTCATTTGAAAAAACAAAGTTGGTGTCGATTAGGCATGATTCCGTAAGTGCCCAATGGGCATCGTGGACATATTTGAGGTGTTTGAAGAAAGACATGTGGGTCATTCCATAACCAGACAGACTCGAAATGTACCGACCCCCTCCGATTTTGTTCAAACTTGGTGTAGTTGCCTCCTTTAACGAACAAAAAAGGCCTGCCAGGTCAGCTCCTCCAAAAATAAACGGTTTTGGAAGTTATAGCAGTACGATTTTTTCGATTTTGTGTGACCTAAACAAGGTTTTTTGACTATATCTTCAGTTCTAATCGATCAAATTAAGCGCACGCAGTCTGACTTTCTTTGTAATGAAGTAAAGAACGCAACGGACCCTGCAGAAAGCCGGTATGTGAGTCCGTTTTGTTTGTCGGGCTGATAACGTTAAAACTCCCGAGTCGCTCAGTAGAATTAGGCGTTTGAGGTCTTAAAATGTTTGTAATTACTTGTTTTACAATGCCCCCAACGGGTTTTGTGTGTAAATTTCATTTGACGGAGTTATAACGGCTTTAAGGGGTATGTACCACCTATACTCCACTTCATTTCGCCTTTCCTTTGTAGATTTAAATTTTAAAAAGTTTTTTTTACCCTAGAAATTAAAATTTTACGAGGGGGGTGATTGTCTTGTGACTCATCCTGCGTATTACATATGCTTCATTATATGTTACATATGCTTTATTATATGTTAAATATTAGTAAATGCTTTAATCTACATAAAGTAAAGAACATATCGTGGGGTTCCGAGTAAAAGTGACCAAGTAACATATGCAAAATTTTACAGGGGAGCGATCTGAAGGTTCACCAATGATGTCTCATCCGACTATGTTTCGATTTTTCTTTATCCTGTAGGTAGTTAGCTAGTGCCCGCCTATGATATCGTGCTTCAAAATTCACTTCAGATTAAATAAGAGCTGTTTATTCGAAAACTCTAGTTGATCATTTTTACCTGCCTGGAGTTTCAAGCTTTACTCATTTGGTCAATTCAATTCTTCGAAAATCAGTCGCATAGTTACATGAAATTGAGGGATAGAATAGTTTTTTAATTAGTTTATCGTGTTGCCAAGCATCTAAACAACAACGACATACCTATTTCTGTTAGAGAAGGTTATCCATTACCTATCTCTGTAATTGGTCATTTTCACGTGCCCACCAGGCAATCTTACAAATCTTACACAGTAAAAGTGATCAAATGGCATTTGATAACATTTACATGTACCAGCGAGAGTACGTTTATAATCCATCTCGTGTTTTGTGGTTGAGTTCAAATGCCATTTGGTCACATAAAACTCTTTGGGTCAGGCAGGTAAAATTTATTTTCAAGTATTTCTTGCACATCAGTTTGAAGATAACGTTCTTAGCAACAACACACAGTAGACAACGTTCCTTAGTACCGGAATGACAAAAAATGCTCATTTTGAAAAAAATGTTACTTGGTCACTTTTACCCGGAACCCCACATATATTATAATATAATACAGCATATTATGCTGTATTACCATGTCGGAGCTTGTGCTTTATCGAATTTAGTGAAGGCCATCTGACGGCTAGCCGTAATATTGGTAAAATCGTGCTAAAATCTCTCATTTATCGTAAAACGTCGACATTTGATAAGGAGCCTCTCTGAGACAATGAGAGACGACCGAAATGATGGGCTCCATCCTGATTGGAGTTAGCTAAAACATTTCAAATTCACTGTAGGATGTGGTACTTTTAGCCAGTCCGATCGCCTAGTACGCATAGATGCTATGGTTCATAAACTGGTCGATAACTTGGTTCGTCGAGATTTTTATTGACATGGTAGAGGTGGGGGGAGAATGATGGATATCAAACATAGTAAGCATTCCTGATGTCTTTACTTCAACGTTGTTATGTTTGAGATGTGATAACCTGTGTAGTTGTGTTCTTACCACTGTGGCTGTTCTGAATGGCGATATTATACTAACTGCGTAAATCATGTTGCAGGAGCGGAGATGACGAGGTCAGCGACGGTTTGCGAATTGGTCAGCGGAAAAAGCGGTCAGTGGACGGAGACGGGAAGGACCTCAAAGAGGACTCGGAGGAGAAGCCGCCCGAGGGGAAGCGGGGGAGGAACGGCGGGCGGATTGTCCGGGGGATGGAGATGAGCTCCTCCGGTTTCCATGGCGACATCTTCAACTCAGGTCTGTGAAAGTCTGACAGCTGATACGTCATTGTTAGCTGTAGCATTTCCAAGTTGAATAATTCAATTATTGAACTTTTTTCAAGTCAAATTCAAATTCAACATTTTCCAAGTCAAATTCAACCTTTTCCAAGTCAAACGCAAAAGTGCATGGTTAAACTACTTATCCTGGTCATTTATAAGGGCCTCAACCTGGATAAGTGATTGAACACAGACAACTGCAAAAACTTGGATACGTAGTTCAACCTGGATTCGTGGTCCAACCTTGACAAGTGGAATAACCTGGATGAGTTCAAACTATATAAGCGATTCAACCTCAATAAGAGGAATAATTTTGTTATACATTCAATTGTTGGAAATTTCAATGAATAAGATAAGCACTATCCGCTCAGAACTTGCTTGCCCTGACATTCAGCCCTTCACATCTGGGGAAAGGATCTACAAATGTAGATGTTTACATGTTTACTACGAGTGGTCGCAAGGTAGTGCCTTAAGAACCCAAATGTCGTGATCCGTATCCTATCATGAAATGACATATTACACATATATAGCATTCAATATTTTCCTAGTCAATTGCAGCCTTTTTCAACGAAAATTCAACCTTTTCCAAGTCAAATTGAACCTTTTCACCATCATTAAGGAAATGACGAAAAATACGCACAACGCCTAATGTAGTACCACTTGCTTGTCTGTGATTGAGGGCTGGGCTGAAAATAATACTCCAAACGCATTAGGTGGGTACGTATACATAGAACAAAAAAAACATGTTTTATTAAAAAAGAAATCAACAATAAATATCATATAAATAAATGAACATTTCTTTGAAAGAAAAACTTTTATCACTTCTTTATACAATTATTATTTTAAAAGTTCTAAAATTAAAAATCGTTCTTGTAGAAAGTCTATCTTTGATTTTTTCGCGGTGGTGGAACCAGTTGCATACACCTCCCCAGTATCAATACACTTTCATCTTCAAACACAAATAAAATGATGAGACCTCTAAGCTAAAAACATTTTGGTGCTTCCAAAAGAAGAAGAAGAAGGGTTTTCAAAGGCTTGTGACTTGTAGCTAGGGACGCGGTTTTGTCAGCGCTCTATTTGTAGCTTCCGCTTGAAGTTTAGGTTAAGAAGGTGTGTTTCTTTTACATGAACATTTTCACACATTTTTTGTCTTTTCACGTCCCTTTGGCATTTTAATTATTTTTGGTTATTCATTTTGTTGCGGATGCTCAAAACACCGTTTTTTTGTGAGGGTGTATGAAAGTACTTTCAACATTCAAATTTAGGTCGCCTCGACTTTTTTTGAGGTTTTAGGGATTTTAGAGAGAGCTGGCTCAAGGATTGGGGCGTCGTCGGACCAACGTGGATTTTTCCTGAAAATTTCAGCTTTTTTGCTTCAGCCGTTTTGGAGAAATCGTGCGTCCGGCGGATTATTGTATTGTATGTATCCGCGTATTGCGGATATTTATTTTTGAATAATAAACCAAAAGAAATCAACAATAAATATCATATAAAAAAATGAGAATTTCTTTGAAAGAAAAAGTTTCATCACTTCTCTACACAATAATTATTTTAAAAGTTCTAAAATTCAAAAATCTTTCTCGTGAAAGTCTATCTTTGATTTTTTTCGCTTGAAAAAAAAAAAGTATAGGTAGGGTGGTGGAACCAGTTGCATACACCTCCCCAGTGTCATACACTTTCATCTTCAAACCCAAATAATGAGACCTCTTGGTGATCTAGTTAGGATTTTCTAAGCTAAAAACATTTTGGTGCTTCCTTAGAAGAAGGGTTTTCAAAGGCTTATGACTTGTAGCTAGGGACGCGGTTTTGTCAGCACTCTATTTGTTGCGTCCGCTTGGAGTTTAGGTTAAGAAACCATGATTTTGCCTTATGTGTAGGCACCTACCAGCGACCATTAACAATTTTTTTGTGTTTCCGTGCAAGTGTATGATACATTTGATTTTCCGAAAATGGTTCATTAAATCATTTATTGGTTTCAGCATTTGGTTCTACATGTAGGGCTTGTGCGCATTTTTCTTCATTTACCTTATAATGGTGAAAAGATTAAATTTCAGTTGGAAAAGGTTGAATTTGACTTGGAAAAAGGTTGAATTTGACTTTAAAAAGGTTGCATTTGAGTTGGAAATGCTATATTTTCTTTAATTTACATTAGCTTTAGGTGTCCTTGTAGGAATGTAATTCATTGATTGAATGGTTTCGTGGCTTTGGCAGGTAAGACAGGGCAGATGAATATCGAGTCTGACCTGGTTATGTTGGTTATGTAGAAGAAGTAAATGAGGGCAGATGAATATCGAGCACTATAGGTAGGAAATGCAGGTGTTTTCCCATATCTCTTGGACGGACGATGTCCACTTTATTCCAGTCTGAGGGAAAAATGGACGTTGTCCACTTTACTCCGCTAGCAAGTCAGGAGCTTCAATCTCTGATGGACAGTCGACACCTGGCGTGAACTGAAGGGTTATCAATCAATGAGGTCTATGACATTATAATTTTCGCTTGCCAAACTAACCTGAAATGCCTTGTTAAATGTGAAAGTATATTCATGGACGGCACTTTCAAGACTTGCCCCGCCTTTTGTACACAACTATTCATCATTCATGGCTATCTACGACAATTGTACGTTCCTTTCGTGTTTTGTCTTCTAACGAGCAAAGAGCAGGCGATTTACGAGCACTGCTGATGTTAGTAACGGCATCCCAAGACAATGTATCTGAGACATTGGTACCACAGATTAGCCATTCAGAATGCAACGAGAAATGTGTGGTCTCGAAGCGTTCTCGTGGCTTGCAATTTTCATCTCGCACAAGCATGGTTTGCACCAACATTTATTCAATAAACTTCTATGAAACATGAGTCGAATAATGGCTTCAGTGGGTGTTTGGATTATCCCGTTATCCCTGGGTCCGTCTGCCGTTGGTATTGGTTACTCCAAAAGCCTAGTAACTTTGTAGCTGCATCAAAATTCAGAGAGTGCCTTCGCAGTAACTACATCGCAGACACATCACCATTCGCTCCAATTGTATGGGCATCAAAAACGGCAGATACCGACCGAACTGCTAATACCTGTGAGTCGTCCCATGCAAAGTTAGCCGCTTATTTCTCTTCTTCAAGGCCGAACATATTCCTATTCGTTGATTCGCCTTTCAACCCTAACAGAAATTTATGGGAATATTAAATCAGCTATGATGGACGGAGAACCCACCACTATGGATTGAAGAAGGGCTTCCATCACAAGCGGAATACCACTGTTTTTAGAGGCTCTATTCGTACAATTGTCGGCGCAGCAGGAGTTCGGCATGACTGAGAAACAATTTGCAATGCCCTCTTGCTGACCAGATTTGATATAAGGTGATTTCTGTACCCAATAAGAACGATATTCTAAGCAAGCGGGTTAATTGCTATATTGGGGCGCGGAAAGTGGACATTTATCGTCTCGCTTTCCACTCCTTCATGGGTCAATCCTTGTATATAATACCTAATGATCCAAAAAGTGCCCCCTGCAAACCCGAATATCTCACTCTCTCTTCAATTCGCAAAATAAACTAAAATTTTAGGCCCGTGATGACTATGCCATTTCCTATCTATTCGATCATCCTACTGTGATTAAATATATGCCGGCTATATTTAACTAATTTACAGCGAAAAGTACCTCATAGATGGGTTTTTTATTAACTGCAAATCCGAATTTCTTGTGTTTTTTCACTTCATGTCACTAACACTGTCAGCACTCCTTCAATTCACAAAATAAACTAAAATTTTAGGCATACCGTTGGGAAGAGATCTGCATTTCCTATCTATTCGGTGGGAAATAAAGATTCGTTAAGCAATTTTCACTAGTAAAAATGGCCAAAGTAGTAAAGAAGGCCAATTCAACGTTTTTTCAGGATAAGTTTTTACCGGACCTACCAAACTCCTATATCCCAAGCTTACCATGACATCATAATTGATTGTGATTCTCTCGTGTTACAGGTTTTGGGGATTTTTCCACAATGAAACGAAGAAGCTACGAGCCGTTCAAAAGGAGCCTGAAAACTCTTTCTTCTCCAATCAGCTTGAAAGAAGACTCAACGGAACAGGCTACAGGTGATGAGAAAATTGAAGCTGGACTTCATTGGAACCCTTTGAACTACGACAAGCCGAAGAAAAGACGGCCAGAGATGGACGCCATGGGTTTTCATGGAGGTGTATTTTCTCAAGGCTTTGGTGATTTTGACACCATGAAGAAGAGAAGACCTGAGATGGACGCCATGGGATTCCACGGTGATACTTTTGGTGGAGGATTTGGTGAGTTTGATACCATGAAGAAGAGAAGGCCTGAAATGGACGCCATGGGATTCCACGGTGATACTTTTGGCGGTGGGTTCGGCGAGTTCGACACCATGAAGAAGAGAAGGCCGGAAATGGACGCCATGGGATTCCACGGTGATACTTTTGGTGGAGGTTTCGGTGAATTTGACACCATGAAAAAAAGGAGACCAGAAATGGACGCTATGGGGTTCCACGGTGATACTTTCGGTGGAGGTTTTGGTGAGTTTGACACTATGAAGAAGAGAAGGCCCGAAATGGACGCCATGGGGTTTCACGGTGACACCTTCCGAGGGGGGTTTGGCGAATTCGACACCATGAAGAAAAGAAGACCAGAAATGGACGCTATGGGATTCCACGGAGACACCTTCGGCGGAGGATTCGGGGAGTTTGACACCATGAAGAAAAAACACTCGAATGCGCTCCCTCTTAAACCCTTGTTGTCAAGACTGCTAGCAAACCATATTCAGGGCCACAACGCAAACATCTCTTCACAGCATTTGGATGAGCTTCTGGCATCCAAACCTCTCCTTCGAAAATTCCACGAAAGCAAAGGTGTTCAATCAGCGCACTACCCTCTGGAACACGATGTCCTGAAGTATATTTTAGCCCAAACCCCCGTGTACAAAAGACGACCCGAAATGGACGCCATGGGTTTCCATGGAGGTGTATTTTCTCAAGGCTTTGGTGATTTTGACACCATGAAAAAATCCGAACCCAAATTTTCGAGAGCATTTTAATGTTTTTTTTTTCCTGGTTTCCTTGTAAATAAAGAGAAAAAGAAATCCATCCTTGTATAATTTTGAATGTGACACTTTCAACGGCTGACCATATGTATTTGTTAAGTGTACAAAAAAATGGAAAAATAAAAAATTATACATGTTACTAAAGTATCATAACAGCACATGTGAGTATTTATATTGTAAAAGTCTTGTTTACGAATGTTGTAGCAATTTGTCTATAAAGTTTTGTTTCTTATAAACAGCAGGGTTTTTTTAATGTTTGTTTTCTGCATTATAAACTGGGTGATATTGCTGAGTCGTTTTGTTCTTTGATGAACAATCAGCAACTGTTTATGAGCTACCAACCTGCGCTAGATATGGAAGATTCGGTAGATCTGAAATTGTGAGTTTGATACACGGGAAATGGGATGCACTGACGAAACTGATTCATCAAGTGTGGTACATGGTGTTCGGTGCATATCAGCTAGCTAATTGTATAGCTAATAGATACATTAGCTTTTAACTATTTTGCTTTAGTTATAGATGAGGTAGCTGTTATCTATTGATTGACAGCTAATTTTGAGCTAAAATAGCTACTAATTAAAAGGGACAGCTAAAGCCGTCAGTAGTCACCAAAAGCTAATACCGTTTCCTGCATTTTTCAACTAAACCTAACAGCTAATTTTTGTTCCCAAGTCTATCAACAAGTAGCAGAAGCTTTATTTTCACTTTCAGGAGACGAAAATTTCTCATTTTACGTTTTAGATTATTCAAAACAACTTTTGTTCCGTCTGTGTTACGGTCCATGTGGTCGAAGATCCTTGTACGATTTCTCATACTTACAAGGTGTTAACCTAAGGAACCTGCCACAGTCTGTGATTAGATTCTAAAACTTACATCCGACAAAAAGTGCATCCTACAAATTTGGTTTTAGGGGCTTCGTTTTCAATTTATTGCAATTTTAAGATTTTTTGTGTGTTTTCGATCTTAATTTACTAAAACGGCAATAACCCCTTCATGTACTTGAGAAAATTCAATTTCAATTATATCTTTGGAGAGAGCCTTAAATGTTCTATCTCCTTATTGGATCAATCAGAATCAGAAAAGTGAATTTCGTCAAATCTTCAGAATGACCCCTTTTTTCATATTCTTTAGGTCCAATAAAATTCTACTCTTCAAATTTAGCCTGTAGTCCTAAAATTTGCCGCAGAATTTCATCTTTCCAACGGTGTACACAAAATTGGTTGCACAGTACAATTTAGTGGACAAAATCTTGTTAGAATGCGGGAAATCGTGGCTTTTCCTATGAAAATTTGAAGAGTTCAATTTTATTACACCCACAGGGTATGAGAAAAGTTGTCATTCTGAAGATTTGACGCAATTCACTTTTCCGATTGATTTTTCACCAATCGAACCAACCTACAATATTTTTTTGATACAATAGGGAGATAGAAGTGTAAGGCTCTTTCCAACGGTATAATCAAAATTGAATTTTCTCGAATACATAAGGAAGTTACGGCCGTTTTAGTGAATTAAGATGGAAAACACAAAAAATCTTAAATTTGCAATAACTCTAAAACAAAATTTCCAAGAGTAACTTTTTGTCAGAAATGAGTTATGGAGGCTATTCCTAGACGGTGACAGGTTCGTCAGGTTATCACTATGTATAGATGTCATCTGATTTCGATGAAACTTTCATGAAATGTGCTAGAGATGATGTAGATGGTCTTTCATGAGTTCTATAGCCACAAATCAATAAAGCACTTGCGCAAACGTACAACCTATTCAGCAACAGTTCGATCCCAATCCAATTTGGAAGGTAGTGGAAGGAAACCGATTTAATGAACTCAAGTTTTTCAACACGATGGTATCGTTAGCAGCTAATGCGGAAGCGTAGTCTGATTCATTGATTTGTGGAAAAATGAATTCAAGGGGGAATATTTACAGCCTGTCCTGGACATTCCCCAAAAATTTCATCGAATTCGGGTGAAAACTGTAAAAGTTTGAGTCGTCTCAAAGATTTTTGGACACTCGGGAAGGCAGTCACAGCACGAAAATTGGTCAGATCAGTGTAAAACCCAAAGTGCAAGAAGTTTTGATATTGAACAAAAAAGATTTCTACTCCCGAAAGTAAAAACAGACCTTCCCTTATATGGGTAATTTCAAAATTTCGGTCACATTTACGTCACTGATCATTATTGCCGTCAAATCTCAACTAAATACAGTTTTGTAGGTGTTTTACAATTTTCTCCTATGTGGATGTTCTTGTTCCATGGAAAAGTATGTAAAATTTGTGCCTACAGGACCCAGAAGAAAATACCAAAGTCCGTATTTCTCACTCCCTACAGCTGTCACTAACCAGAGGTATACAACTTCCATCGTCACTACTCAGCGAAATATTTATTGGGGCTGTTATATCCACTTACACTATGAAAGAACACACCATCTACAATGGATATGTGCCCCAGACAATATTGGCAATATTCCCAGTTATCAGATCATATCCAGGAGATTTTTTAGGACTTGGGTTGGTCATAATTTCATTCTTGACTTCTGAGAGTGTAGTTGGGGAAATTTCTAGTAAATCAGTCTTCCCTAGAATAGCTGCTTCTTCGTCAGCAGATTGTCTAGGGAAGGGAGTAAATGTCTCCTCAAGATAGTTAGCAAATAGCTCTGCTTTATCTTTGGAACTCCTGGCCCATGATCCGTCTTCTTGCTTGATGGGTGGCACTGATGCTTTTGGCTGCTTGAGTCCTTTAGTTGCTTTAAATAACGAGTAGTCAGTGTCCTCTCAGCTGTGAGGGCATGCAACTTGAGGGCAACTGTCTCATCTTTTACCATTTTATTCAACGAGTTTAATTCATTGCTTAGCTTGTTAAAGTTTTGTTTGTTAATGGGTGTTCGTTCTCTTTGCCCTTTTTTCCTGGGTCGTCTCTTTGCTGCTAGTAGTTCCCTTACGTCTAGTGGGTAGTTTACGTGATACACGGGCTTATTACAGTCTAGTGGGGTACTCGCCCACCCTGCGTGTTGAATATTTTCAATTAGTATGTCCACCTCTTCTTCTAATTGCTCAGGCGTGATAATTTGGACTGCCAGTTTAATGTTCTGCTCGAGTATTTGTCGGAATCGGTCCCAGTTCGTGCGATTATTGGTCAGCCTGGGGGTTTCTTCTCTCAAGATGACTGATTCGCTTATTGTCATGACCACAGGAGAATGATCGGAAAGCAGCTTCGAGCTGTCTTCAGTATAGATATAACTACTCGAAAGACCCTTTGTGATGAAAAAATCCAGGAGATCGGGTACTTTGTTGATGTCAGTCGGCCAGTAAGTTGGCCCTCCTCCTGAATGGAAGTCACAGTTCAACTCTCTTCCAGCTTGTAAGAGTTGTGTTCCTTTTGGGTTCCTTGCCCGTGATCCCCAGAATTCATTTTCGGCATTGAAGTTTCCACCTATTATGAAAGTATCACCGATTCCGTTGAAGAGACTCAGGGAATCGTTTTTATTCAGTGGATGCCTGGGAGGGCAGTAGATTGCAGCAATACTGACTACCTTATTTTGCAGTCTCACTTTGACAGACATAACCTGCATTTCATCTAACTCTATCTTGATGTCTTCTGAGTGTTTGACGTTATGTTTAATGAGAACAGCAGACCCTCCACGAGCACGACCTGCAGGGTGCACTGCAGTGTAAGTGTCACATCCTTTCAGGTTTATGTATGATGTTCGTGTGAGGTGTGATTCTGAGATCAGGCACACATCTATTTTTTCCTCCAAGAGGAAAATTTCAAGTTCTGATATATGCTTGACTAGTCCATTTGCATTCCATGTTGCAATGCGTAGGCTTTTATTAGACGGTGTCATTTTCTCAGCTAGTACTGAACAACGTTATTGTTGAAAGTGTAAGTAAGCCATAGCCACGATAGGCTGTGAGTTGAAAGTATGTACTACGAAACTATGAAACTGCTTCACTGCAATCCTGCAATTAAGGAGAAATGCACTAATTACCGAACGGTTGCAGATTTTTTACATTCCGATCATCTTGAAACTAAATCAACAAAGTTCAGGGGGGATTGTGTAGGTAGCAATTCAAGACTATGAGTTCCAAATAGGCCCTTCATCCATTTTAGACAGTTTTGTTTGGCTGTTTTCTGGTCTGTTTCTCCCGTTTTAATTTCGCTTATCTTTGTGTTCTCGTCGTCTCAGCGTTCAGGTATCTTTTTTTACTTTTGCCAGCTATTCTTTTTACTTAAAGTTTGTTAAAACTAAATTCATTCACCAAGTGCGTTTCCGTCACGGATCGTTTAGATGACGTTTAGAAAGGCTTATTATTAAATATAATGAACCAAATAGAACAAGAAATATGATCATTTTTAATGGACCAAGAAACAAAAATGTTTAACCACTCAATAATCATATCAATAATAGGATTCTTAAGAATTACAACAAAAATCTACGTGGACGCGTGCACCCACAACACCAATAACGCAACAACCAAATTTCCACGTGGCTGAATGATATTGTCTTAATTTTATGTTTCAATGCAAACCAGAGTTTTCTCGCTTGGATGATTAGACTTGGATTCAAGTCTTAGGGTGTAGTTCTGACAATCTGGCAATTACTTGCACCAACAGATTTTTACTCGTGGGGAGGACGGAAACGATTGGGAACATCTCACTTAACTTGTTCATATTGTGGAAGTCATAGCCCTGACTAGTTGAAAGTAAATGCTGAAGTGAAGTTCTGATTATCCAATGGCTACTATCGTTATTCGTAGTCAGTGACTAACGGAATGCTGAAACGTGTGCTTGAGCATTTCCTTAATTCATTCATAAACTGAAAACCAAGCAAATGCTCAGCTAGTTGAGCTGAAAAACCAAGTTAGGTCCAGAGCTCCCTTGAGCATTTTCTTGGTGACATTTCGCATCCACTTCGTATTAACTTCTTCTTACTGTGGAATTCACAGTCCTTACTCAATTTAAAGTGAAGGCTGAAGTGCAGCTCTGAGAATCGAGTAGCTACTACGTTTATTCGTGAGCGAATGCTTGAGCATTTCCTCAAATGGGATTAATAAACAACAAACGCCTTGCGAATGTGCTGAAAAATCAAGGTAGGTCCAGAGCTCCCCTGAGCATCTTGTTAGTGACATTTCATAATGACACGTAGAGAGGGAAGAAACGGTTGGGAACATTTAGCATTCACTTCGTATCAACTTATTTTTACGGTGGAATTCATAGTCCTTACTCAGTCGAAAGTGAACGCTGAAGTGCAGCTGTCAATCCGTTGGCTACTATAGCTACTCGTCGTCACTGACGGAGGGAACGCTTAAGCGAGTCCATGAGCATTTCTTCAAGTGGGATTCATAAACAGCCCTGCTACTAACCTATATTCGTAATCACTGACTAAGGGTAAGCTCAAGTATTTCCTCAAGTGGGATTCATAAATAGAAAATCAAGCAAACGCTCAGCTAAATGGGCTGAAAAATTAAGGTAGGTCAAGAGCTTCCTTTACCATTTTCTTAATGACATTTCATAATGTTCTCCCTCTCGTATTTTATTAGTTTTATATACGTTTTCTTTGTGCGTATGTATACATCTATAAATATACTAGTTGTAACGAATCTTGTTCAGATTTTCGTATTGGACGAGTGGGATGGCGAATCAAAAATAAAAACGATAAGATGATTACTATACCTAAAAGGCACATCCCTGATAGATGTAACTCACTCGACTTTTCCGAGGAAAACCAATTTCAAATGAGGTTCCATCTCAGAAAAGACAGTTTTCTAGCAACTGGCGACTATGTATATGATCAAGGGAGGTAATACCGGGTCCTTTCCCTTGGGAAGTCAAGAAAAATCTTCGTTTCATGTCAAGATATTCCCTGTGCTTGGAAACCACTGCGCTGATGTGGGAGAGTATGTATTTTAAGGTTATGCCCGAAAATTGTCACAGGAAGAGGCGAGAGTAGAGCGACTGAAAACTTGGTATTTACCTCACTTGGGACTGTAAATCTTAATAAACCTAATGAATTACGTATATGTATGGACGCTTCTGCCAAGTTCCACGGTCTCTGCTTCGGCGGTATTTGTATAAAGGTGAAGATTAATTTGCCTTCCTACGAGGCCTATCAACTAAATTTGGACAATATCCTCTTGCAACAGATATAAAGGAAATGTTCTCCCAAATCCGTGTTAGTCCTGATGATCAGCTAGATTCTAGAAAGAAGTATTTCAGTCTATAAAGAAGGTACGGAGTCATTCTCATATTATTTGACTTTTTCGCTTTCCTGAACCATATAAGATGGGCTAAAAAAAGATCGACTTTCAGAACAACATTTGAAGTGGAAAATTAGTATAGATATTCAAGACAACAAACGTGGTAACCAGTAGTCAGTTATTCCAATAGTGGTATTTTTTAAATGTTGAACATTTTTATCCAAGAGGAGTTTTGTACTGTACAACGGATGTGCTGCAGGGAGCAAATTGCTAAACTTTACTCGTCTTCAAGCTCAGAACACCACCCAAAAAAGTCTTTCTGTTGTTGAACTACATTCAACGTGGTATCACATGTATCGCTGATTGATTTGGACATGTTTAAAGTACCAAACACTATCCATGGTAACACTCGGGAATAAGAAAACAACTAAATAACGAATGGCGTTTTATTAAAAATACATTTTTTTCATGAAAAATAGTAGAAACGCCTATTTTGATACATTTGCAACACTAAAAACTTATTTGTTGAATTTTAAATCAATTTAGTTGAATCTTGAGGAACACTTGTTTTCACATGGTAACGGTATTCCTAACCTAACCAAGTGTTGGACGGATGTGAGACGATAGCTCCGAAAAAGTGTCCTTAAGCTCCTTTTTGCCTCTATAATTCACAATTTTAATCATCTACTATTGATGCAACAAAGGTAACACCGTTGATCGATAATTTTTATGACATCCCATGTCTTTCACTTCAATAAGGTAAGTTTTCAGCTGAACGTGACCTTTAAAAGCAGAAATAGTTACACGCTAGTTTCATTGCACTACTTAATATGAAATAAAATATTGCTAGATGAAACGTAATATTTTCAGTTGCAATAAATAAATCACAGAAAAAAATCCCATGTCTTTGGGTGAACTATAATGCTCCAGCCAGCTTCTTCCTGCCTCAAGGCTCCTCATGGACTGACATCAGGAATCACAAAGAGACGTCTCGAGGTCCTTTCAAATCATTTTCAATTAACAATGTTGCCAAAACACACTGGGAACAATCGTGGTGATTTTTTCCCCCAAACTTTGGGGACAAATATGTTTTTCTCCAATTAACTTAAACTATTAGACATAATAAAAAATAAAAATGGACTGAAATACTCTCGTTTAATAGTGAATTTTGTTTCATTGAGATTTAATCAATTCAGAGTTTTTCTTTTCATAACACGACTTACTTAGAACATTCACACCTTGCGGAGAGTAACACTCGTGACATTTTCTTACTTTAAGGTTTTTTATTTTTGAGGTTGCACTAGGTCTATCATATTGTTACCATCGTATTTCTATCAGGAAAACCTATCGAGTAGCACGAAACAAGTTTTTGAGGGGAGGTGAAAACGCTAAAGAATGTAAAGGTCTGGGACATCGAACGTTATATTATAGGAATGACCCAAGAAACAGACATATGACGCCATTTTGAATCTAGTTTAGGAACAGAAAGACTTTTTTGGGTGGTTTTCTGAGCTTGGAGACGAGTACCATTTAGCGATTTGGTCCCTGCAGCCTATCCGTAGTACAGTAACCTTACCCCTGTGACAAAACTCCTTTTAGATTAAAATGTTCAAAACAAAATAAAAATACTACTCACTAGAAAAACTGACAACCGGCACTCACGTTTGTTATCTTGAATGTCTATGCTAATTTGCCACATCAAATTTTGTCCAATAAATCGATTTTTTTGTAACCCATCTTAGATAGTTCAGGAAAGCCAAAAGAATATCAGAATGAGCCAGATATATCAGCAAGAATCAACATTATCGGTAGAAACATCATTAGGGAATTACTGACACACTCGATGTGGCTGGGGAAAACCCCTTCAACAACTAGGCGGTAGCCCGCATTACACGCAAGTAATGCACTAGCGTTTGCCATGCCGGCAGGCGCCCTTCAAAATTATTTTTCAGCCAAGCAGCTTCTGTTGTTTGAAAAATCCAATTGCGATTATAACGTTTAGTAAGCTCGTATTTTAAATCAGTTATGAATGGAAGGAATGCCAATACGGGTCTAGGTACTTACAACTAGTTTCTAATACTATATCTTTTACGAAATTACCTACGTAGAACTGAAGCAAAAACTCAAATGGAATTGTCCAACACAACCTTCTTGCTCTTCAACCAACTTCTTAAGAAAATCTTTGGCTTCATCTGCTTCAAGGAACTGAATCATATTTTTTAAGTCAGTCGATTTACGGTATGGTAAATTAGCGAATCAGGAATAAAGGCTATCAAATTTTTCTCATTAAAACAATCAAATTCCAGAAGAGAATTTGCCGCAGCCGCAGAGTTCGTTTCTATCTTGATACGGTTTCCTCCCACTTGTTTTCCTTGAATGGTGGGAAGGATCGAACTGACCGCATGTAGCCCTGATCACAAGAGGTAATGAGACATAATGAGTGTGTAGGTAAAAAGGTGAATGGTGGTAAAACCCTACCACCTGAAGTGTTGTCAACGTCGACGTCGTGGATCCATCTCACAAATTTGATAGTGTTCTTCGATTCAATGTTGCAGACGACAAAAATTGAGGAAACCCAAACGTGGAAAATTCTCAGCATGTTCGTGATTGCAATGTTATCAACTTTAAACCTTCGGTTGCGGACTTGGAACAGCAGCATCCGAGAGTAGCATTAGAATTATGCATATTACGGGAGAGCACCATCAAGAGTCATTTATCTAACCATCCAAAATGTAAATGTTTTTCTTGGAAACATCAGCAATGGCGATGGAACGGTCAAGATCTCAATTCCAGTCTTACGATCGCGACAAACACAATTTTTGTCCTAATCAACTCATTGTGGAGCCTGCTTGTAAACGACAATAATAACCAACAGTTTTGGTTTATTATTCAATAATAAACCATTGTAATCGCTCTTGAAAAAAGAAATTTCTAACCCTCCCTGAAAATTTCAAGGTTTACGTTTCAAAGGGTGTAGAATCCAAATGTGCAATAACAATTTTTCCGTCCGTCCGCCGTACACACGTTTTCACCCAAACGACTGGAGCAAAGAATCCCTAAAAACCTCCAAAAAAACTTGTAAAAATTTTGTAAAATTCCTAAAAACCTCCAAAAAAAAACCGAGGCGCCCTAAATTTGGACTTTTTTTGAAGAACTTTCCATGAGGAATCGAATGAGCCCCTCCCCAGGTCTGTAGCTCAAACCATTCCCGATGTACGGAATGATCTTATGCTGGCAACATTTGCATCCACATTCACTACATCACTAGGTTACTGCGACCAAAACAAAAACAACAGCGTTTTTTTCGTGATGTAGTGAATGTGGATACTGGAATGAACTCCTAAAAGGGTTTATAGCCGATACACGGGTTGAACCATTCTGATATGCATGAAACGCTGCAAATTCTTTCACTGGGGTTTATTACGCAATTTCAATAATTTGGCTTGCATTCATGATTTGAATTTCTACTAAGCTTTGGAGTGTGCGTGTTTCACAGGTGATAGAGCGGTTATTGAATTTCAGGAGATGTGCATACAGCACGTAAATCTGTTCTCAGTCAAAATACCTATTTGGATTGATCAGTTGATCATATTTGTGTGCCTTCTGAAATTCAATAATCGCTCTATCACCTGTGAAACACGCACACTCGAAAGCTTAGTAGAAATTCAAATCATGAACGCAAGCCAAATGAATGAAATTGAATTCCCCAGTGGAAGAATTTGCAGCGTTTTAACACCCAACCCTTCCTGCTGATACAGCTTCACCTTCCATGAGCTTCTTGAAACATACAAGGCTAAAAATAGCAGTTATAGCATGCCAAGACAAAAAATTAGTAAGCAGAAGTTTGTCAAATAACGTTGCACGACCAAATAAAAACCAGTTTGTAAATAATGCAAGGGTGAGAAGCAGTTTCACAGCCATGCGGTTTTAATACTGTTTTAATGGCGATTCGAGACTACCAGAATAGTGAAAAACAGATCAATGAATTTGAATATTATTTCCCATATTGTTATTATTATTTTTACCCTTGCACATTAAACCAATGGAATAGAAAAAGAAAAAGTAAATAGTTATTTTGGAGAAAGAACTATCAAAGTTTCTATTCACAGCGTGGTAATCGTTAGCAAGGATCGGTTGTAAGTGAAAATCATTATAAAAATACGCGCTATTTTAGTCTCACTTTTTCCTGTGGCTTTTCGGCGGGGGGTCACATCACAAAAACCTTATCAAGGTTAAAAACGTCTGCCAAGTGGGTGTGGCACATAGCTTCCTCCTATCCACAACATGACTGTATAGACCATTGAAAATTATTATTGACTAAAGAACTTCATTCAATCAAGCTCGAGGCTAAAACTTTATTTTCTCTTTATTATTCACGAGGACCATCTTTACATCAGCCCGAACAATCCCTGAAAATTTCATCGAAATCAGTCATGAACTCCCGGAGTTATGCGCGTAACAAGGATTTCACTTTTGTGCATGCGCAGAGGCTACTATTGATCCAGGGGTCATGAACCCTATAGGGGACCATTTGCACTCCAACCCGCACAATCCCTGAAAATTTCATCAAAATCGGACTATAACTTCGTGTAGTTTTGCCCTTAACAAGGATTTGCTGACAGACAGACAGACACACATACAGACACGGAACCAAAATTGTTCATAAAGGTCTAAAACGCAAAATGCGAGTGGAATTTTTGATTTTGGAGACAAAAAGATTTTCACATTCCGAAAGTGAAAACAATGCTTCCGCTACCTTGGTAGACTCGGAAGCAAAAAACAACTGCTTTTGGACGGCAGTATTGTTTTGCACGTTCGTACGTCGTTGCTGATTTTTCGGAGAAAATCAATTGCATTTTGGATGATGAAATTTTAGATCAATCACTTAAGATGGTGTTCTCTCACTCTACGTAGAGTTTTAATGCTACTCTTTCTCTCGGATGGTGCTTTACCTCGAACTTTTGTGTCCTGACGATGGAAAGTGATGTTTTATCAGGAAGAGGAGGAGAGACGGGTGTAGAAAACACGTTAATTACTATCTGGTTATTTTGTAAACATTACCAGTAATTTTCGCTAATTACTGACCTAATTAGCGCTGATTGGTAGATACGCGCTCAAGATCGGTGTTGCGGGACAATCCTTATATCATTATTACATTGGGTTGAAGGACGCCTGCCGATATGATGAATACTTTCTGCATTACTGTTGTGTGTTGCGGGTTAACGCCTCATCGTAGAAGGGGTTTCTCCAGTCACATTGAGTGACCCTTAACCCATTCTCATGACGCACGGTATCTTCTTCTTTAGTTCACTCTAAAACCCAATTGGCATGCTAAATTATCTCTTAACGGTTGTAATTGCTGTTTTCCTGGTTTCTAATTGAGATGCTAGAGAACATGAACTAGGATGCCTTTCTTCCTGTTCGGTTGACAAACTGTTTCGTTTGAACGTAACAAAACTTATTTCCGAACTTTTGATGTTTAAGTGTTGGTTATATCATACTTGACAGAAATGTAACTCGAGTTTCACCAATATTCTGAAAAAGCGAGAAAACCACAGAAATTAAGGTGAACTATACGATGCCGTGAGTTTTGGGTGTCTCAGAAAGGTATCCTACAAGATAGACATAAAATGGAATTGGATATCATTTATCCTAATTTTAAAAAATGATGAGTTAGAATAAAATTAGGAAAGAAAAGAATTAAAAGAAACCGTGAACAAAGTGGAATTCGTCAAGAGATTTGGATTGTGGGATATTAAGGGTTAATTCCCTAAGAATATTCCCAATTTCTTCGTGATAGACCGATGATGTTTGTTCTTGCAGATATACCGAATTCTTGAATGTAGAAATGCTCACTGAGTGGTGATTGGGATTATTGTCAGAATGAAAGCTCTATATCTGTTCCTTTCAGAAGATCAGCTAAGCATCATAAAATGTAGGTCTTCGAATGAAATGAGAGAATAGAACCAGAAAAAAATAGGTACCCACTAGAAGTTTAAGCAACAAAAAAAATCTTCGCCCCTTGCACCCCCAGATGATTTCCGCTGAAAGCCTAACGGCTATAATGTGATGTACCTTGAAAAGGTTTTTGCTTCTCTCTCTCCCACTGCATTATATAAGATACCTTTTAGTCTCACTGTATTGTATTATAAAAGACCCCGGTAACTGGCCTGGAACTTTTCCAATCTATCCTGAATCTTTCCAGAGACCCCAAAACGATTTGGGAAATCCCAGAATATTCAGGATGGTTGCCCAAACCAAGGGGTCCGCTGAAGATTTTTTCGAATTGAATCTAATGGCTTATACACCTAAGGGAGGAGGATCGTGCATCGATGTGATCTTCGCTCGGGACATGGATAACATTGACTCCAAAAATTACATCACTTTTTATACTTATCACAAACCAATATTGGCAATAACTTGTAATGATGGTACGGAACAAAAAATAAAATAAAATCATAGGTAACCAAGCCAGAACTTCACTCCAATAACAAGTTAATTCAACAAAACATGCTCGTAACCAATGGTTCTCCGGGATGTAAGGAGGGGGAAATTGGCAGCGTAGGATGTGGTCTGGTGTCAAATAAATTCACAGCTTTCCAAAAAGGGGTGAACAATTTTTGTGCGACGAAAATGCCGATAAAAAATTTCCTTAGCAACGATCGGTTGTAAGTGAAAATCATTATAAAAATACGCGCTACTTTTGTCTCACTTTTGGTTTATTATTCAGTAATCTAACCCCCCTGAAAATTTCATGGTTTACGTTTCAAAGGGTGTAGAATCCAAATCTGCAATAAAAATTTTTCCGTCCGTAACCCGTACGCACGATTTCTCCCGAACGCCTGGAGCAAAATATCGGAAATCTTCAGGAAATATCAATATTGGTCCGGTTGACCCCAATTCTTCCGCCAGCACTCTCACTTAATTTAAAGTGCCCTTTAAGGGTTGTCGAAGTTTTGTAAAATCCCTAAAAACCTCAAAAAAGTCGAAGCGGCCTAAATTTGGACTCTTTTTGAAGAACTTTCCATGAGGAATCGAATGAGCCCCTCCTCAGGTCCTAGCTCAAACCATCCCCTATCTATGGCCCGATTTATGGTGCCAACATTTGCATCCACATTGACTACATCACTAGGTTACTTGGATCAAAACGAAAATAACAGCGTTTTTCTTCTTTTTGTTATGATCGCAGTAACCTAGTGATGTAGTGAATGTGGATATAAGAGTGAACTCCTAAAAGCGTTGCCGATACACGGGTTGAACCATTCTGATATGCGTGCTCTGTCTTGAGAAATTTACAATTTTCAAATAGAATATTTTTCCATTGTAATCGCTCCTAAAAAAAAAGCTGCAAATTCTTTCACTGAAGTTTATTATTCAATGATTCATGAATTGAATTTCTACTAAGCTTTGGAGTGTGCGTGTTTCACAGGTGATAGAGCGATTATTGAATATCAGGAGGCACACAAATATGATCAACTGATCAATCCAAATAGGTATTTTGGTTGAGAACCGATTTAAGTGCTCTACGCATATCTCCTGAAATCAAAACATAAAGAAAAAAAACGCTGTTGTTTTCGTTTTGATCGCACTAACCTAGTGATGTAGTGAATGTGGATGCAAATTTTTTAAACTGGAATAAACACATAGAAAAGAAGAAAGAAGAACTTAAAATCAAGTACAGAAGGATGTATTGGCTAATGGGAAGGAATTCCCATCTCTCTCTTCACAACAAACTGCTTATACAGGGTGTCCCGCACTTAGTGTAAAAAAAAAAATTGGGTGAAACTACATGGAAAATGGAGTAAATCGCCGCAAACCGCGATTTTTTTCCTCAACCCGTTGCTAAGATATGCTATTTTTAAGAGTTTTTTCAAAAAATCGCGTTTTTCGCCATTAAAACGCTTTTTTCTCGGCAATTTCCCAACATTTTTGCACATTTGACCACATTTTTGGAATTTGCGTTAAATTTCCTATAAGATGAAGTTACTTTGATTTCCAAAACGCATCTTCCAAACACCGAAATTTTCAATCAAAGATGAACATTTTTCGCAAAGTGAAATTTTTCAAAAACTTGGAACGCTTGGCGTGACCACAAAAATAATTTTTTTCGTTGTCAAATTTTATAAAAACTTCTCCCACTTCTAAGCTTTCCAACGGCGTCTCAACCATTTAATTCTGATTGGAATTGACGGAGAAATTAAAGTTCGAATGCCAGAAAACGTGTAGTTCGTTTTAACGTAAGTTGGTAGGTGACGTACGATATGGGCCACAGAAACTGATTTTTCTCGATTTCAATTAATGTTTTCCGGCATTCAACCACAGGTTCGAATTGGGCGTTAAATTCCTGTAAGAAGAGGTTCATTTTGTTTCAAAATGTTTTTTCCAGGTACTGTAAAAAATTAAAAATTGAGAATTGTGATAAATGTGTAAAAAAAATTTGTAAACAAAATGAACCTCTTTTTACAGGAAATTTAACGCCCAATTCGAACCTGTGGTTGAATGCCGGAAAACATTAATTGAAATCGAGAAAAATCAGTTTCTGTGGCCCATATCGTACGTCACCTACCAACTTACGTTAAAACGAACTACACGTTTTCTGGCATTCGAACTTTAATTTCTCCGTCAATTCCAATCAGAATTAAATGGTTGAGACGCCGTTGGAAAGCTTAGAAGTGGGAGAAGTTTTTATCAAATTTGACAACGAAAAAAATTATTTTTGTGGTCACGCCAAGCGTTCCAAGTTTTTGAAAAATTTCACTTTGCGAAAAATGTTCATCTTTGATTGAAAATTTCGGTGTTTGGAAGATGCGTTTTGGAAATCAAAGTAACTTCATCTTATAGGAAATTTAACGCAGATTCCGAAAATGTGGTCAAATGTGCAAAAATGTTGGGAAATTGCCGAGAAAAAAGCGTTTTAATGGCAAAAAACGCGATTTTTTGAAAAAACTCTTAAAAATAGCATATTTCAGCAACGGGTTGAGACAAAAAATCGCGGTTGGCGGCGATTTACTCCATTTTCCATGTAGTTTCACCCAATTTTTTTTTTTACACCAAGTGCGGGACACCCTGTATAAAAGCAGATTCTTCGCCCTATTTGGACCTATGGGATACAGATCTGGGGCTGTGCCGAGAAATCAAATATTATTCAGAATAAAATACTGAGAAGTATAGTTGAAGCCCTTTGGTACATGCGAAACGATGATATTCATCGAGATTTGAGGATGGAGACAGTCTATGAAATTATTGCAAAATACGCAAGGACTACACATGAACATCGCCTCCACAAACACGTGAACCCGGAGATGCTCTACGTTTTGGACAACGAAGGTGAAATCCGACGTCTCAAGCGAAACAAACCACTGGATTTAGTTGTGCTGCGTGAATAGAAGTGCAATCGAACTCAGTGCTAATTAATTGAGCTATATAATAAAGGGCTAGATTTTGCTGTAAACCTACCCTCTTGGAGTGTACCTTTATTGATATATAAAATTGCTAGATGAAATGTATTTGATTTTTCAGTCGCAATTAATAAATCACGAGAAAAAAAATTGTGTTATTCACCTATTTCTTTTTAACCTGCGTAGCAGGGCCATTAAACTAGTAATAATAATAATAATAATATCAATACAGTTATTTAGTTATTATGATTTATTAATTAATTAGTTTGGTGCGATTCTGTGAGGTCTGGTTCGTTTCAATACGGTTATCTCGAAAAACCCTGGAACTAAGCCAACAGGTGTGTAATTGTGTTTCAATGATGTACAACCTTTTCTGGAAGCACGTGCTCTCCTACTGGACTCCCATTGAGAACCCTCCTCACAACCTCAAATTTATCACCTTCGAGAAAATGAAAAAAAGACACACATAAAATACGTAATTTACGGTTAGCAGTGTGAATTGAATTACGGTCGAATAATAAGAGGAAAAAAAGTGGGAGATAAACTGCGATATTAATCGAACCGTTCAGTTGTCTGCGTCGGTGTGTTTTTTACTGGAATTCGGGTTTCAAAGAGGATACGATGGGAATAGGAGGGTTTAAGGTGGAATAAGAGATAAGACTTTTCACCGACATTTGTCAGCGTCAAACTTAGTAAAGTGGAATTATGAGTTGAAGTTGTACAGGGCTGTGGATTATGCGAACCTTGGAGAGAGACGTGGAGTTAATTCATGACTGACTCTTCAGTAGGGAAAATTCGGAGTTATTTATCGTCAAAGCCGATATTCAAATTCATTCTCAAGTTCATAAGTCTCACTATACTATTCAAATCTATCAATTCCTACCAATTCAAAAGTTTTTCAGTGACTCTAATGGTTAAACTGTTACGTACCAGTAACAACCAAGCCCTTTTATACGTTTATTTCATACATTAATTTCATTACTATAATATTCTCTTTGTGAGAAAGTACCTGCAGACATTTGCAAGCTATTAGCTGACTCGTCACTCTCTCCAAAAAAATCCGGCCATTTTATATTTCCGAAATGGAAGTAAAAAATGTAAACATTATTTAGACTTACTATTTTCAGTAGAAAGTGTTAAATCGTACAGCGAACTGTTTTATAACTCCATCAAACTTATTCATTTCACGTTTCAAGGTGCGTGGATTCAAAACTTGCAACGCTTGTCCACCGTACGCCGCACAGTAGAAAATAGACCGATTTAGGTGGACAAAATTCTGAAACTTGTCCATATTTAACCTTTGGGTTCCCAGATTACGGAAAAAATAATATTAAAAAATCTAATTAATTTTTTTACTCCATTGGCGAGCACGCAGTGGTATAAAATCAAATTGATTTGCTAAAATTTAAAACTTTCCTACATTTAACGATTGAAGTCCCAGAATACGGGAAAAAAATATCAAGACATTGAATTAATTTTTTGACACGATTGGCGAGCATGCAGTGGTCTAAAATCAAATCGATTTGCTAAAGTTTGACTAAAAAAAAAATTATGTATCACCCAAAACGCAAAAAATCGCTAAAATTCTTTGCAACATTTAAAGACTAGGATTGATGAAACAAATACTGCAAACAAATCCTTGGGGTAACATGGGGGTAATATAGTTTTTTGAAATCGTTATTGAATAGGGGCATACATTTACAAATAGCTAAATTAAATTTACAGGTAGAATTCAATAATGTATATTTAATAATGTATATTTAATAATGAATGTGGAAATTTAATGCCTTACCAGTCTCAGCAATGTCCAGTGTTGAACAAAAGCAATAAAACTTCGCGCTACACACACCTTCAACATAATAAATGGCCATCATATAAAGACAATCCCACTGCCAGTTATTAGGCACTTGTGTAAACATGATTGATTCACTCCTTTACTATTTGTTTGTAAACACGATATGGCGGAAATATTAGTATTAAACGTCTTACTAATAATAAAAAGGTAGGTAAAGCACGCGGAAATTCCAAATTTTTGACTTAACTTTTGTCCACCTAAATTGGTGATTTGGCCGTGTGTGCGCCGTAAGGGCTGTAACCCCTCCCCAGGTCTGTAGCTCAAACCATTCCCGATGTATGGCATGATCTTATGCTGCCAACATCCGTCTTCGCATTGCTAAGTAAACAAATTAAAAGGTCATTCGATGTGGGACGCGTCGCGCAGGGTTTTCGTGCGGGACTCACAACCCCAGGTCCTCGGTTTCGTTCCCCACGTTCGGCAGGGAAATTTTTGCCCCATATGAATATGGTATACACACATGGACACACCAGAAACGTCTTGCCCCTCAGGTACACCTAGGCCCAAGACAAAACAAAACGCTGTATGTACGTGTCACAAGTGCCATAAATCATAAAACTATAAAAAACGCTGCCAATTCTTTCACTGGGGTTTATTATTCAATTTTATTCTTTAGATATGCATGAATGCTTGCAAATGCTTGCACGAATTCGTGATTCGAATTTGTACTAAGCTTTGGAGTGTGCGTGTTTCACAGGTGATAGAGCGATTATTGAATTTCGGGAGGCTCACAAATATGATCAACTGATCAATCCAATTTACCGAGAACCGATTTACGTGCTCTATGCATATCTTCTGAAATTCTATAATCGCTCTATCACCTGTGAAACACGCACACTCCAAAGCTTAGTAGAAATTAAAATCATGAATAGATAGATAGATAGTTTATTTACATCATTTTTACATGTTACATTCTACAATTGAATAATAACTGATGACCGAGCTGGATAGTGTAACACTGTGGCCCAGCCCGGAGTTGGTTCTTACATCTAATTTTTTATAAGGTACGTATCTATAACACTATATTTACACCACATTAATTATTAGAATTTAGATTTAACATTCCATCAAATGATGTACCTACTTAGTATAACACGCCATTTATTATTATAAATTATAACTGCTCATTTTACTCCTTTTATTATTATTTATTTTAACTGCTTTGTTAGTACTCATAAGGGTTAGCTCTTATCAGTTTATAACTTTCTTTTTTGAATAGTTGCTCACTATTTATATTCATTAGATTTATAATTTTTTCAAAATCTTTATTGACTATTTGCATGCCTCTGTATTTTGTCGTCATTTGAGCAAATGTATTTTTTACTGCATGCAAGCCAAATTAATAAAATTGAATAATAAACCCCAGTGAGAGAATTTTTCATCTTTTTAATGATACGATCGCTGTCCAGGAACGGATTAAGATCATATCGCGAGGTACTACTGTACTAACCTATTCGATAAGTTAGTTTTGAAGTTACTTACTTTCTCTTCATCAACCCTTCCCCCTCCCCATGACAAATCTAATAAATAATATTTTGTTGGGATATGAATCAATTCTGACCTACTTTCATGAAAAATATTTGTTCTAGGTAAAGGAAATTCGGGAAAGAGAGGGAGTGGGCGACAAAAAAAGGAAGAAAAATGCAGGAAGGCTGAAAAAAAGGGAAATCCGGTCTGGGAATTAGGTTCAACCTGGAATAACATTTAAATCTATTTACCCTCAACGAAGAACCGGGTGATTGAATAAGGTGGGGGGCGAAGGGGAAGGGGTCCTGGTCTGGCGGTGGGGGAAATTTAGTTTTCGCGTTACATTACCTTTTTGGTTGGAAGTAGGGTTTCTCGCCTGCTCCTTTTCTTTCTGGTCGGAAGGTGAAACGAGATTAGGAGAAAAAAAAAGCAGAAAGGGGGCGTAGAAAGCCAGATGAAGGTCCCTTAAAATCAATAGCCGAAATGTTGATGGAGCGTTTCAAATTTAGAAGGCGTGTGGGATGTAATTTTGGTCGGGTTTGCGTCGACCCTTCGTCAAACCCACTTGAGGTCTATTCCCCCATTATGAGGTTCCGTATCGAGGTGGCTCTTCAAACGGGGGAACAAAAACCCGAAAGGGTCGTTTTCCGCGGGGATAATTTCGACGGGAGCTTCGTCTTAACTGGAAAAGTCAGGGGCGAGGGGTTTTATCACAATATTTATAGAATCGAGAATGGCAACCACAGTTTGCATTTTAACCCTAAAATGTTAATATGGAGTAAATTTTACTCCACTGGAGTGATGGAGAGAATTTTCAAATATTTCATTGGCAGCTAGCACAAAATGAACAACCATCTTCATTTTGTACAAAATGAAAAACCATCTTCCTGATACATATTACCGCCTTATGCTCTCATATTTAGAAGGACGTACTTATTCGGTGAGGTACAAAACAGCTCTTTCGACGTCCTAAGCCAATCCACTCTGGAGTTCCGCAGGGCAGCGTGCTGGGGCCGTTCCTTTACTTAATATATTCGCACGATATTCCCCAACCAATAGACGCCACATTGGCGCAATTTGCTGACGACGTGGCTATCCTCCAAGTTGATACCTCACCAAATACTGCAGCAACCAAATTTCAACCAATACTGGATGAAATGCACAATTGGTGCGAAAAGTGGAGAATTAAAATGAATCCAGCCAAATCTGTAGTGGTCCCATTCACTAAGCTTAGAGCTAGTCTCCTACATACCTTACATATAAACAACACAACAATCCCCCAGGCTACACACGTTCGCTACCTCGGTGTATACCTCGACAGGTCAATGACATGGGAGGTGCACATAAAACACCTAGTCACTAAAATAAGAACCCGAGTTAGGCAGCTCAAGTCTCTCCTCCATCAACGCTCGCCTCTAAGCCTTGCCACAAAGAGACTCCTCTACCTGTCTCTCATCCGCCCAATCTGGGAGTACTCTTCGGGTCTTTGGGGATGTGCTGCAAAGATCCACATACATAAAATCCAGGTTACGCAGAACCGTGTACTGAGAATGATAACTGGGGCACCCTGGTATATACGAAATTCGTCTCTACACAATGATCTGCACCTACCTACTGTCCAAGAAGTGATAAAAAACAATTACAAAGCTCTATACACTCAGATGGTTCACCATGAAACCGAACTAGTCTCCCAAATCTCCCAAAACCTCCCACCTCAACCGGAGCGAAGGCGCCTCAAAAGGAAGAGACCTCAGGACTCACTTATTTAATAAAAACAAAAGAGAGCAAGACCTGTGATATCTTAGTTGTTTCTACCTGTTAATATATACATAATTGTTCCTATCATGCACTTAATTTATTATAAATGTTACAACTAATAATTGATTGTTATTTGAATGTTATCTATTTATACATAAGAAGTTTTGTTTCACTATATGATTAATCTTAGCCTAATCGCAAACTGATGAAGGACAGCCAATGGGCTACACCTTATACACGTAACTCATGAATTAGGCTTGGCCTACTATATTATAACTATTCTCAACTGTAATGTCAATACTGACAATAAAGTTTTCAATTGGAAAAAAAAAAAAAAAAAAAGCTAGCACGCTGAAAAATCAGGTACGCATTAGGGATTGGTGGTGGTGGTGGTACCACAAATACCTCAAAACGAAATGTTGGCTAGAGCTGATCAAGAGTCCATGACCTGTCCACAAACGTATAAGTTGTAGTTTGTCTTCGAGAGGCAAATTCAGACATTCATTAACGATTTTCATGTTTCATAAGTGACAGATTCGTTGAACGTTTGATTGTTGGTTGTACCATTCCTAGAATTCTTATGCACAATCTTTAATAAATAAAAATTTTCACACAACGAAAATTTAAGCTTTAAGAACGAGATTTTTCTAGCTTTCGATCTTTTTTCCAGGATTCGTTGGGTTTTAATCGGCCTGCTTGCTTTGGTTGATAAGATCAATTCAGTGATTCAGTACGGGTTTATGTGGATTATGCCTTGCATTGCACCTGAGAAAGTGAGGAACTGGCGGTCTTGTTGTGCCTCCGTGTAAATGTTCTCATCAACTTCATTGGCACCAATTCAACTGATTTTTTGGTGAAACGCGCTACAGTTACTGCTCTTTTGGTTTATTATTCAATAATAAACCATTGTAATCCTCTGGAAAAGAAATTCTAACCCCCATGAAAATTTCATGGTTTACGTTTCAAAATTTGTAGAATCCGAATCTAAAATCAAAATTTCCGTCCGTCCGTAAAAATATCTCCGAAACGGCTGGAGCAAAAAATCTGAAATTTTCAGGAAAAATCCATCTTGGTCCGACGACGCCCCAATTCTTGAGCCAGCTCCCTCATCAATTTAAAGTGTCCTTTAAGGGCTGTAAAAGTTTTGTAAAATCCCTGAAAACCTCAAAACTAGTCGAATCGGCCTAAATATTTTCCTATTTGAAGAACATACCATTAGGAATCGAATGAGCCCTTCCCCACGTCCGTAGGTCAAACCATTCCCGATGCATGGCCCGATTTATGGTGCCAACATTTGCGTTTTTTCGTTTATTATTGTTTGTTTGTAACATAGTGATGTCCGGCCGATAGCGTCGAGTTGTAGTGAATGTGGATACTGGAGTGATAGCCGATGTGAATACTTGTAGTGTAGTTAGAAGCCGATACACGGGTTGAAGCATTCTGACAATATATAGGTAAATATTATTCAATATTATTACTGGGGTTATTCAATATTATTACTGGGGTGAAAAATAAGTATTCTTTCACTGGGGTTTATTATTCAATTGGCTTGCATTCATGATTTGAATCTTACTAAGCTTCGGAGTGTGCGTGTTTTACAGGTGATAGAGCGATTATTGAATTTCAGGAGATATGCATAGACCACGTAAATCGGTTCTCATCCAAAACACCTATTTGGATTGATCAGTTGATGATATTTGTGTGCCCCCTCTACATCTGTCTACCTTTGGCTACATCGTTTAAATTTGGATTTGGGGAAGTTTTAACGCAATACGAGTGCCAGAGGACTTGATAAATTATAGATGTTTTTATTGTGGGGAGGTATTGAGGTTCAATAAAAACGCTGCAAATTCTTTCACTGGTGTTTATTATTCAATTGGCTTGCGTTCATGATTTGAATTTATACTAAGCTTTGGAGTGTGCGTGTTTCACAGGATAGGTCGATTATTGAATTTCAGGAGATATGCATGGAGCAGGTAAATCTGTTCTCGGCCAAAATACCTATTTGGATTGATCAGTTGATCATATTTGTGTGCCTCCTGAAATTCAATAATCGCTCCATCACCTGTGAAACACGCACACTCCAAAGCTTAGTAGAAATTCAAATCATGAACGCAAGCCAATTGAATAATAGACCCCAGTGAAAGAATTTGCAGCTTTTTTATATGGTTTTCCTTCACAAAGTGTTCAACCCGGTTTTCTCATGAAATACCACTCTAATGTGAGTGTCTGAAAATTTTCTCTTTCACCAAAACGCTGCTAAAATTTACCAAACGTTCATTATTTCTTAATACCATTTTCCTTCTATTAAAATCACTGATGTGTGTGAAGTAGAGATATCCTTAGGTACATTATCTAAACTCGGCGCTTCCTTAAAAACTGCATATTATACTAGCAACGTAGATTGATTGAGAAAGAAATTACTTATGGAGGATTTCAGCTGATCAATGTGTTTGCTCCGCCATTTCTCGTTCCATTGCTGAAATTTACAACTTTTAGGCATTGTGCGGGAGACCTAATTTATGTGCTACATTATTGAGATAATTTTTATATAGTTTTTCGTAGTTATTATTATCTACTGTAATATTAACTTGCAACTTGGAAAAAAACATGTTTTAGGTTATTTAAATTTTTTTTAAAAATTGACTTTTGGTTTATTATTTAATAATAAACCATTGTAATCGCTCTGGAAAAAAATTCTAACCCCCCTGAAAATTTCATGGTTTACGTTTCAAAGGGTGTAGAATCCGAATCTGCAATAAAAAACGCTGCAAATCTTTCACTGGAGTTTATTATTCAATTGGCTTGCGTTCATGATTTGAATCTGTGCTAAGCTTCGGAGTGTGCGTGTTTCACAGGTGATAGAGCGATTATTGAATTTCAGGAGATATGCATAGAGCACGTAAATCGGTTCTCAACCAAAATACCTATTTGGATTGATCAGTTGTTCATATTTGTGTGCCTCCTGAAATTCAATAATCGCTCTATCCCTGTGAAACACGCACACTGCAAATTTTTTCAGTGGGGTTTATTATTCAATTTTATTCATTTGAGTTGCATTCATGATTTGAATTTCTACTAAGCTATGGAGTGTGCGTGTTTTACAGGTGATAGAGCGATTATTGAATTTCAGGAGATATATCTGCATATATGCATAGACCACGTAAATCGGTTCTCAACCAAAACACCTATTTGGATTGATCAGTTGATGATATTTGTGTGCCCCTTCTACATCTGTCTACCTTTGGGTACATCGTTTCAATTTGGATTTGGGGAAGTTTTAACGCAATACGAGTGCTAAAGGACTAGATAAATTATAGATGTTTTCATTGTGGGGGGGTATTGAGGTTCAATAAAAAAAACGCTGCAAATTCTTTCACTTGGGTTTATTATTCAATTGGCTTGCGTTCATGATTTGAATTTCTACTATTTGCAATTTATTACAGATAGGGCGATTATTGAATTTCGGAGACACTGCATGGAGATAAATCTGTTCTCGGCCAAAATACCTATTTGGATTGATCAGTTGATCATATTTGTGTGCCTCCTGAAATGAATAATCGCTCCATCACCTGTGCAACTCCAAAGCTTACAGAAATTCAAATCATGAACGCAAGCCAATTTAATAGACCCCAGTGAAAGAATTTGCAGCGTTTTTTATATGGTTTTCCTTCACAAAGTGTTCAACCCGGTTTTCTCATGAAATACCACTCTAATGTGAGTGTCTGAAAATTTTCTCTTTCACCAAAACGTTGCTAAAATTTACCAAAAGTTCATTATTTCTTAATGCTATCTTCCTTCTATTAAAATCACTGATGTGTGTGAAGTAGAGATATCCTTAGGTACATTATCTAAACTCGGCGCTTCCTTAAAAACTGCATATTATACTAGCAACGTGGATTGATTGAGAAAGAAATTACTTATGGAGGATTTCAGCTGATCAATGTGTTTGCTCCGCTATTTCTCGTTCCATTCCTGAAATTTAAAACTTTTAGGCATTGTGCGGGAGACCTAAATTATGTGCTACATTATTGAGATAATTTTTATATAGTTTTTCGTAGTTATTATTATCTACTGTAATATTAACTTGCAACTTGGAAAAAACATGTTTTAGGTTATTTTAATGTTTTGTAAAAATTGACTTTTGGTTTATTATTCAATAATAAACCATTGTAATCGCTCTGGAAAAAAAAATTCTAACCCCCCTGAAATACATGGTTTACGTTTCAAAGGGTGTAGAATCCGAATCTGCAATAAAAAACGCTGCAAATTCTTTCACGGGAGTTTATTATTCAATTGGCTTGCGTTCATGATTTGAATCTGTGCTAAGCTTCGGAGTGTGCGTGTTTCACAGGTGATAGAGCGATTATTGAATTTCAGGAGATATGCATAGAGCACGTAAATCTGTTCTCAACCAAAATACCTATTTGGATTGATCAGTTGTTCATATTTGTGTGCCTCCTGAAATTCAATAATCGCTCTATCACCTGTGAAACACGCACACTGCAAATTTTTTCAGTGGGGTTTATTATTCAATTTTATTCATTTGAGTTGCATTCATGATTTGAATTTCTACTAAGCTATGGAGTGTGCGTGTTTCACAGGTGATAGAGCGATTATTGAATTTCAGGAGATATGCACAGACCACGTAAATCTGTTCTCAACCAAAACACCTATTTGGATTGATCAGATGATGATATTTGTGTGCCTCCTCTACATCAGTCTACCTTTGGCTACATCGTTTCAATTTGGATTTGGGGAAGTTTTAACGCAATAGGAGTGCCAAAGGACTTGATAAATTATAGATGTTTTTATTGTGGGGGGGGTATTGAGGTTCAATAAAAAAAACGCTGCAAATTGTTTCAATGGGGTTTATTATTCAATTGGCCTGCGTTCATGATTTGAATTTGTACTATTTGCAATTTATTACACTTTTGCAATACGGCCACACACTTGTTTGATAAGGTGTTCCTGAACCGATTATCATGACATTTAGACTTGTTTTCCTCAGAACGATGAGAACATTTTGAATCTTACAAGAAATTACATTTTCCAACAAAAACAACTAAAACGTCTTGCGTCAAGAGGGGAGATTGAAAGGGGCTTTTACTGCTGCTAATGAGGGAAAGTCAGCCGAGTTAAAGGGTCCGCTGTGGTGTTGCCACCAATTGGCGGGGAAGGGGTTTTCGTCCCTGCATATATGGGCAATAGTATTGGTACAGGGGCGCCGCCTGCCGCGCCGCTGCCGCCTGCCGCCCCTCGCCCCTTAAGAGAAACTCTCCCACAGCGCGGCGCGCTTGTGTATGTACCTACATGAAGAAGTCGCCAGCCGCAGACGCGTCAGGGTCATATGTGAAAAACGAACGCGAGCGAGCGGGCCACCAACGTGATCTGTTCTATAAGCGATCAAACTATGCTGTTCTATGGAATTGTCATACGTAAAAGCGCGGTGCCGCGCTAGTTGAGTTTGTCGCGGCAAACCCTCGTGCCCCCTGGTGTGACTTTCAAATCGCTTTTTCGCCGCGCAATCCCGTTAACATTTGTTTACGTTACACTTTGTAACGTTAACGGCGGACACTTTGTAGGTTAACCCGCTTCTGTCGAGATTTACCGTTCTTCGTTGATATCGCCTTCGTAGTGTATTTTCAATGATTTTCAATTGAATGATGTTTCAAAAACTTAAAGTACGAAAATTTCAAAGATTCTGATAAGATAACTTCAACAAAATGAAACGTTAAAAACGTGAATTCTTTTCATGATTTTAATAATTTGGAGAGCTTTAGAAATGTTTTCATTCGATTCAGCGAGAAAAATTACTTGGTTATTTCCCCTTCGTCTCATCATTTTCATCCAACAACGCAGGAATTATTTCATGTCAAAAAGCTGATTTCGATTGAAAAATTCACGTTTTTCCACGTTCAACACCGAGTTCTCTGTCAAAAATCGCTCTGAAATAAAAAATTCAATAGACCCATAGAAACGCTGCAAATTCTTTCACTGGGGTTTATTATTCAATTGGCTTGCGTTCATGATTAGAATTTCTACTAAGCTTTGGAGTGTGCGTGTTTCACAGGTGATAAAGCGATTATTGAATTCCAGGAGATATGCATAGAGCACAAAAAAAATACCTATTTGGATTGATCAGTTGATCATATTTAATCGTCATCAATTGTGCCTCCTCTACATCAGTCTACCTTTGGCTACATCGTTTCAATTTGGATTTGGGGAAGTTTTAACACAATACGAGTGCTAAAACCGATGACTTGATAAATTATAGATGTTTTTATTTTGATTTTGGATTGATCAGTTGATGATATTTGTGTGCCTCCTCTACTACTACTACTGGGGTAAATTCTTTCACTGGGGTTTATTATTCAATTGGCTTCCGTTCATGATATGAATTTCTACTAAGTTCAATTTATTACGATTATTGAATTTCAGGCAGTAGGTAATCGGTTCTCACCAAAACACCTATTTGGATTGATCAGTTGATGATATTCTACACCTGTCTACCTTCGGCTACATCGTTTAAATTTGGATTTGGGGAAGCTTTAGCGCAATACGAGTGCTAAAGGACTTGATAAATTATACGTGTTTTTATTGTGCGTGTTTCACGGGATAGAGCTATTATTGAATTTCAGGAGACATTGTGCATGGAGCACGTAAATCTGTTCTCAACCAAAATACCTATTTGTGTGCCTCCTGAAATTCAATAATCGCTCTATCCCGTGAAACATGCACACTCCAAAGCTTAGTAGAAATTCAATTCATGAACGCAAGCCAATTGAATAATAAACTCCAGTGAATGAATTTGCAGCGTTTTTAGTCAACTTTTCAAACTTTAGGCCTTGTGCGGGAGACCTAAAATTTTTTTTGGTAATTGTAAATTTGTGGTCAATTAATTGTGGTTTGTTGTGGTAATTTTTAGTACCTAGTACCAACTTTTTTCAACTTGGAATTTGTAAACAAAAGAAAAGTTACAAATCGATAAACCCTAGTGTAGAATGGCCTAAACAAGAAATAGCTTGTCCTCCGAACACGTTGGAGGCATTTTATTCGGAAATTCGCTAATGACTCGACGGGGCATCTGGTTTTCAGGCAAGAAAGGTGTGTTCTTGTTGGGTCGAGGAGTTAAAACGGTGATTTCAGCTAATGCACACTGAAGATGTGCAGAAAGTGCAGAACATCATACTCGTAGTACAACATTTGGGATGGGTTAAGGCAGAATAACCAAACCAAGTTGATGACGCTTCTATTTATTTATTTATAATATGCAAAGCCCAATACAACAATTATTTATATGCATTAATACAAGCCAAGAAACATTTGCATACATGAACAGTAAAAAAAAGAGTACATTTACACATACAATTAAACCATGAGTATAGAATAAAAAAAACATTCATATTCAAAAATTCATCACGTTACTGTCTCACCGAATTCTTCCAGAGCAAAACGCTTCATACAAGAAATTCTCTGCACTCACTCAGTTAGATGGACGTAAGTTTCAATATTTCCGAAGCAGTAGGTAGGTACTACCTTGCTAACACCAGTGGTTGTCAGTGTTGGAAATCCTTCAGTCTTGAAGGTGTTTCAAAAAATTCAAGTGTGACTCAGTTTTTACTCAATGGTTCCTCGCCCAGACATGTCTGGTGGTATGCCACGTATAATGAATAGGTAGCACCATCAGCCTTGATCCACATTGATCTGAAAGTTACTATTGTAAGTGATACGAGAAATGTCGTATTGCAGAGAATGGATGTCAAAACACGGACTAAATCTTACGCGACGCTATTGTGGAAACCCATGTCAAGACAAATACAGAGTTTGTAAAAGAAACGTAGTTTGTAAAAGAAACGTAGCCTGTTTCGACAAAATTTAAGAGTTAGTAAGTTATTGTTTCGTTACTGAGGATGAAATTACCGTCAAAATCGATTCTACGTTGCAACTCTTTAATTTTGTGGAAATAGACTACGTTTCTTCTACAAGCTCCGTGTTCTTTCTTGATGTCACACTTTTTCCTGGTGACCTATCTCAATTAGTATCCAGTAGCTGACCAGCTAACGAACTACGAATAGTGCGGAAACTGGGTTCCGGAGATGGCTTGATAGCTCCACTCGTCGAACTGCTGGACTTGCTCGGGAGTCAACGATTTGCACCACGCCCCTGACTCTCCTTGCCGAATGAACTTCATGCCTTTCTTATTTTGGACGCGCTTGTTGTTGACGATGCTCTCGAAATTGACAGAGGGATTTTTAGACATGCTCCCGAAGCTGAGGTGGTCCAGGAAATCGTCTTCAAGATGTTTAGGGATGTCGGCGTCTATAAAACCCTCAATTCGGCGCGCCACTGTTTTTAGATCCTGCAAGAGAATTGCAATGATCAAATAACAACTTTGAAGTGATTTGGGACTTCTCAATTTCATTAGTCGTCATAATCATAAGATTTACTACCCCAACATCTGCTAAATAAATGCTAATGGGGACATTTGTATATATGTGGAAAAAGAACGCGAGCGATCGGGCGACCAACGCGATCAAACAATACTGTTCTACAGACGTGTCTTACGTAACTACGCGGCATTGCGCTAGTCGCGGGAAACGCTCGCATCGCGTGGTTTGATAATCAAATCGGTTTGATATTTGTCGCTCGCGTAATCGCGTTAACATTTGTTTACACTTTGTAGGTTAACCTGCATCTGTTGAGATTATGTCGTTCTTCGTCCATATTGCCTTTGTGGTTCATTTTCGATGATTTTCAATTGAATGATGTTCAGGTGAATCGAAGGAATATGTAAACGGTTGTGCTCAGATAGTAAAACAAACCACATTTAAATTAATTAATAGTCCATTATTATTTACGTTCTATCTAGTGTTGTAATATATTTTTGAATGTTGTCACGTTAAACACCGTTTCAATCAACTTTACCCCCAAAACTTTTTTTTGAACCCTATGAATTTCAATGAGGCAGTCTGCGTCTAGGCCCCCCCCGTGGTTACCTCTGTTTACACGCATAATTTGCCTCATGGATTCCTCTGCATTGCCATACTAACGACAATTATTATTTTTTTGTTGCAGGTGAGTCGTAGTGTTGTTTCTGGAATCCGATAACGTGTGGTATGAACTATTCCCTCACATTTTCCAGGTAAGTAGGTACTCAAAAAATCTACAAAATGTACAGTATGTGTTGAGGTGAACCCCAGGATGATGTAAACGGTTGTGCAGTTAACTGATGGAGGCTGTATTCCAAATGAATGCGCACATGCTCAATGAACGAGTTAGGAAATACAAAATTCAATTCGTATTTGTCGATACAGTGAACCAATCAAATAAATAAAGGTGTTGTTGAATAAAACCTTAGGGCGCTTCTGCCAAAGTTGAGGTTTCGCGGGTAGCCAACAATATCACAAAATATGCTGCTTTGCCACTACTTAGTTTGGAAAATGAAGTCACTTTTATAACTATGATATGAATCGGTCAAGTTTGATAAGTGATTTAGGGATCCCAGCCGATTAGGGAGGTCTTAGGAGAGCCAAGTTAACAAGGATGTGAGAGCCGGCTAAAATGAAGAGAGAACTGACTCCAGATTCTGATAACCAAAAACGGGAAAATTTTGATTGGAGGGGAAGTGAAGAAAATTTAGAGTGGGGAATCGCGGGGAGCAGAGAGAGGGGGGTAGAAACCAATCAGGGACGGGGTTACAACTACCCCAGGAAACCCCAGGGTGCTATGAGGGAGACTACGGGTGACTGAGCGTTTGCCAGAAAAAGGGTGGCTTGGGAAAAACCAACGGCTCAAAGCAGCTTGGGGAATTTGGAGTCCATTAAAGGCTTTAAATATTTTCACATAGGAACGGGATTTTCAGAAATAGATATGGTTTCAGGATTAACGGACAATGAGGTAACCAATAGCGGCGACTACGCGATACGCTTAACGCCACGGTACGGTCCGTATAACCTGCGGGCCTCGAATACGAGTCAAGAGTGGTTTTCAAAAGGTAATGCCTAAATACTGAAAAACTCTAAAACCATTTCAGATACATCTGAACAAATGATGTTCAAAACTTACAGTAGGATTTGAGAGCTTCAACAACATGAATAATAGATAAATGTTACCATTTTCTGAAAAACAAATAGATTTTTTCTTTGCTCTACACCTGATTTTTTTATGGTCTTTTTTCCATGGTAATGTACTATTACTATTATTATTGCAGTTTTAGGCATCGGTTTCCTGTTAAGAGAGCGGGGCAATGTTGGTATTATGTTTTTTTACGAATCATTATTATCATTATGAATTATTATTGATATTATTACCATCGTATAAAATCATTATTGAATCATCATCATGAATCATTATCACTATCGATTTTACCTGAGCGTGAGCATCAGCCGTAGCATCGAAAATTGAATTAAATAACCAAGAAGGAGCACATCACAGCTGTAACTGAACCGAAGAAAAAGACCATCGTGATACTCTTGAAAAACTGCGCCACCCATATACCTATTGGTGATTGACTGTTCAAAAACCTTTTTCTGTTACCTTCTTCATTTCTTCGTAGGTGATGAATAGGACGTTGGCTTCGTTCTTCTTGTTCCAAAACGGAAGGACGTTACCCCAAAACGAGCCGTACAGGACTGTAATCAATGAGAATCGATAAGTGACTAATAAACTTTAGCGATGTTTGGTTTACATACCTGAAATTAACATGACGTAGATGATCATCTCATCATGATCATGATCATTTTCCTTTCGTTGCCACGTGTAGGGACGTTGCGATGTTATCGATATTTTCCTTTCAATTATCGATAATTGGAAAAGTTATCGGAATCGTATAACCTTATTATAAAGTT
The DNA here is from genome assembly GCA_031894815.1 of Creontiades dilutus. Taxonomy (NCBI): domain Eukaryota; kingdom Metazoa; phylum Arthropoda; class Insecta; order Hemiptera; family Miridae; genus Creontiades; species Creontiades dilutus. The sequence goes on along the minus strand of JAVIWC010005168.1, from coordinate 25,486 downwards.
ATAACGGATTGTGAATGAAAATTATGAAGTGAACGACATTGTAGCTTAATGACGTCAATAGAGTACTCGAGCCAAGAAGTCAGTCCTCTAAAAAGTGACCCTTTGGTGGTATGGGAGGAGGTGAGAGCAATACTCCCAGAAAATGTACAAATTGGCCCAAACGAACTTTGTTCATATGGCATCATCTGTCCACCGCCTATTTCCAAAAGTAGGAGCAACGGTGACAGCTATGAGGAATCGGTTGTCTACAAAATATTTGGGCTAATTGTTGTTCTTAAATAGCGTTTCCGATAAGCATTTCTTTTAAAGAGCTTTTAATTGCTATTTGACTAATTAATACTTATTCTGATTGAAATAAAATTTGAAATGAAACGATTACTTACCAACTTAATTTATCCAAGATTTCAACGGCTTTTATTTCTGTATCCTTCCCTCTTCAGTCACAGTTTTAATATTCGATATCGATATTTCTTTTCGATAAAATCGGAAAATCGATTTTTGTTTTTGATGTACATCTCGAAACTAATATTGATATATTGTAATACTGCAACGTCCATGTGCGAGGGTCGGAATTACCCCATTATATAATTTCAAAGAAAATAGAATTTATACAGATAATTACTCAATTTGAGAATTTAAGAGTAAATAAAAGCAAATAAACCTACTTGTAAGTTATTCATGTATTACAAAGACGTCCCTATGTCCCGTTTTTTTTAAGATCACATGATATTATTTTACAATAATGAAGCATGTTCAAATTCACATTTGTGTCGACTTTATTTTTTTCTGTCAAAGTTCTAGCCTTTAGAGAGAGCGGACGGAAGTTCGTAACGCAGTCAAAACGGGACAATATTGTAGGGACTTTCATCAATAACGAACGTAAGAACATGAGCGTTATGTCGAAAGTTTTAAATATTCAGATTTTTTAAATCAAATGCTTTAATTTCACCCATTATTATTGTCTAACAGTCGTGCCAAGAACTCCCCTAACAAAACCCTGAATATGATTTTAAGTTTCATCAACTTCCGTCCAGTAGATTTGAAGAAAAGCTCCTGACGACGGACAGATCTCTTTTATTCGATTTTCGGACATTTTGAAACGAAATTTCACAAATTTTCAAGGGGGTTCAAATTTGTTTTCTTGTTCGATTTTCAATAACAAACCAAAATAATTTTAATGTTCTCTTGTTGATATTAAAAATCTTAGTATCTCCATGGTTTTTTTCAGGAAATTGTATATGCAGGTACAAATATATCTCCAACACTGAATTGTTGATATCTAGATTGAGAGAAAGAATCAAGTTTTTCTGTTTAGGGACTTTAGTTTATTGATGGAAGAGCTATTAAAGATTTAAAAAAAAAAATCGAATTTGCAGGGGAACTGGCTCAGTTTTTTTGGTCTCTCGAAAATTCTTTCGAACTTTTGTAAGCGAGCTTTATCAAAAAAATTTGTAAGAAGGATAAATTGTTCGTGGTAATTCATAAAAAGTTCTTGTATTAAACTCCATATAAAATTCTAATAAGCACTTTATTCAATGAAGTTGACATTCAGTACGTGCAACATTCTTTCAGTATTGTACTTCTTAACTCACTTTCGCTCCGTTCTCTCCGAAACGAACGCTATTTCATATTAAAAATAAAATGATAAACTCTTCAGTGGAATTTTTATTGTGCGTTTCAATTTTCGGGGGTAAAAACATGATAAGAGAGCTCGCGAATTCAGTCACGACTGAAAACATTCGCGATTTCAATGTAATAACGACGGGGGAAGGCTTTATACTTAGAATACAGGAAGAGAAATGTAACGAAAATGAAATAATTTCCGTTAGGAATGAGGAAGTTACTCACCTTTCCCCTGAAGGAACGCCTTGACGAATTCTTCTTTCGTTCCGGTGTAATTCTCCAGGAGCTGGTAGTGGTGGAAGTAGGAAACGGCGACGTCCTTAGGGTTTCGGTAAACGTATATGATCTGAGGAAATAAACCATTTTCGTAAGGCCTATTACTGTTAAATTATTAATCATAGTTGAACAGGTAAAATACGGAATGATGACTAAAATCTCTAAAAAACGCTGCAAATTCATTCACTGGGGCTTATTATTCAATTGGCTTGCGTTCATAATAATTATGAACGCAAGCCAATTGAATAATAAACCCCAGTGAAAGAATTTGCAGCGTTTTGATTTCAAATTATTTGAATTTCTACTAAGCTTTGGAGTGTGCGCGTTTCAAAGGATAGAGCGATTATTGAATTTTAGGAGGCACACAAATATGATCAACTGAACAATCCAAATAGGTATTTTGGTTAAGATCAGATTTACGTGCTCTATGCATTTCTCCTGAAATTCAATCACTCGTGAAACACGGACACTCCAAAGCTTAGTAGAGATTCAAATCATGAGTGCAAGCCAATTGAATGATAAATCCCAGTGAAAGAATTTGCAGCGTTTTTATTTCTTTTTTTAATGGTTATCAGAATGCTTCAACCCGTGTATCGGCTACAAAGCCTTTTAGGAGTTCACTCCAGTATCCACATTACTACATCACTACATCACTCGTCACTAGGTTACTGATATCAACACAAAAGTTCGCCGGGTCAGCTATTATATTATATATATATTTTTTAGTGTTTATCACCTTGGGCTTGATGGTCCATAGTTGATCTGGGAGGAGGCTCATCGGGAGGTGACTTTTGATCACCCTCGGAGAAGCCCTGGCTGTCAACAGGTCCACTGCTCCTGCCTTGGCCATCGCGTTCAACTTTGATTCTGGGTCGTGGAAGTAGTGGTACCTATTCGACGAGACATGCCACTCCGTTATGGGAATGTAAAGCGGTGTTTTTCAATCATATTAAATCCTACCGAATGAAAACTTGTTCCAATCGAATAAAACCTTAGTCAAATCAAATATTGATTATGAGCAATTCCCAAAATAAATAACACTCAGATTCAACCCCTGCTTCAAATATTCGTACAAAGGGTCGACCCCATGTAAGCTAGTGTCAAACCTTGAGATTTTTTGTGTCCAAATGGGCGACTAGTTACTTTCCATATAAATTATCTTCGGACAACTACTATCCTATTTTATTTTATTGCACGTTTTTAAGAAATTGTCTTGACTGTTGAACGCTATTCCAATAGGCGAGACAACAAAACAGTAATTTTGAACGTACAATATGATAATCTACGGACTATTCGTAGGGTAGCCTAGGGATTTTGGAAATCCGTAGATAGTGTTGCCACTGCAGCTTAAGGCATCATAAGCCGCAGTCGCCAATTAAAATCTTCGAATTTCGGTACCCTCCTGACGGATGCAAGGAGATTTTCCTGGAAAATGATGTGGTCGATAGTCTTAGTTTGACTCTTGCTTGCAATAAAATATATGAATCAAAACATCGTTCAGAATAAGAACTATAAAACTATAGTTTTAAAACGTGAAACTGTTGTCTCTCACATATAACCAAAACGATACTTGAATTGCGCCACTTGTACTAATGATTGCATAGTTGTTTTCTGGTATCGAGTTGAAGGCATTATTTGCCATATTAGATATCTCTTTCTTTCAAGAGCACATATAAATCACGGTTTAATTTAAACTATTAACCTTCTAACTTATTCTGAGAGACTATCATATTATTCCATCCTAGTTATACAGATGAAGTTTCAAATATCAGAATCGACAGGTAGAATTTCAAAAATTCGTATGAAAAACGACCTTACTCAAGAAAAGGCACTCGATGAAATGCGTTGACCTCTCGGGATGTCTTGAAGTCGAAATCGTTCTTCATCAGCCAAACCATTTCTTGCGTCCACGTAGTACCTGGGGCAAATCAAGAGTGGCCATTGTACTATGGTAGTAAGGCTGAATGTCCACTGGACGCAATTTCGCGTGAAGGGTCTTTTGGAGGAATTCGCACGTGTTCGTCAGTTCCCAATTGAGGAGGTTGCATCACAAAAGGTATTAAACGACAAGTTTTCCAATTTCTGACTAATGGTTTCTAAGGGGTTTTGGGGACTGTTTCTTCACAAAAATGAAGTTGTTTCACCTCAAAACGTACTCTTTCCATTAAAAATTAGCGTTGCAAAATCGAGTTTTCACCCAAAAGGTACTACATCCCTGACGTATTTTTCAAGCAAAACGTACTTTATCCATTTATCAGTCAGAAAGTACTAAAACCAAGTCCGTCATAACTGTATTCCAACAATAGGTACTCCATCCTTAAATCCAGACGTGTTCTCATGTTCGGGCTTCGTTTTTGTCTTTTTTTTAAATTCTGATAATTTTATTTTAATACTACCCACCTGCAACATCCTTGGGTTGTGTCGGTAACATGTTGGACAGTGGCCTCAAAAAAGAAATGCAACTACAACTCCTTCCGACTGTCTATTTTGATTACCTTGCTAAGCTGATAAGTGTGAGTTATTCTTTCGAATTTGGTGTTTTGTTTTGTTATTTTCCGACAAAAGTTTATGTAGCGCGCATGACTCTTCTTTTAAATTTGGTAGAATTGTTACCATGGAACCCGAGGGATCAAAAAACTCCGCCGTAATCGGGGGCTTTGAGCCAAATGAAAGTGGTTATAATGTTGACCTCCTGTTTGGCGATGAGTGGACAGAATCGACGGTGAAAAGCCCAGGTAAAGCTCGCAAAAGAGCCCAAAATGGCAAGTTACGCGCAAAAAACAAAAAAATGAAACATGTTGAGTTGGCTGAAGGAGTAATGGTAGTGGATTGCCCACACATTATGAACAGATTACAGAGTTTTATCCTATAACATCAAGAATCCGGGAATGGTATTAGTGAAACCGACCTACACAGGGAACACAACCTCTCAGAAGATTACGAAAACGCAGTTTTTCAAATGTTTTTCAATTGCTACCAAAATACAAAATTTGATTAATAATAACATTAGGTATATCTCTTCGCTTTTTCCACCATTCCCAGCATATTGAAAGTGCCTAAGGACAATTTTACCAACATCAGACTGACTTCGATACTTGGGAAAATTTATTAAAATTTAATCAATACTAACTGTAACTGTGGCTTGGTTTCAGTCAAAAGCTACTCTATCGAAAAGTGTTGCACCCAAAAAGTACTCTATCCATATGTATCAGTCAATACGTACTATATCCACGGCTTAAAAATTCAAAATTTTGCATAAATAATCAAGTTTTTAATCCTACATCATTTAATCCTATTTGATAAACTATTTTTCCACGCAATGAAGGTCAATATAAAAAAAAAGTTTGAAAATATGAAGTAAGTATGATGATTTTGCTACAGTTGTTTGCGGTTCCTGTAAAATTCACTCAAATGGATATAGTACTTTTTGTAATGCAAACTCCTCAATTTCTCGGGAAGGAACCCATCGACTGTACGCGAAAACGTTTCAGTTTAGTTTCGTGAATCGATGAAGAGTATTTTTTATTAAGGATATTGTATCTTTATCGTGGAACATGCCACTTTCCGAGCGTTTAATGCAACTGTATGCATTTGAGTCCCCGAATATGATGAGAACAAGAAGAGAGAGAAGAATGGGAGTAAGGAATGAGTAGATGAAAGTCCAGTTTTCGCAGACGAGACTGTAAGGAGAATGGGTTAATTTACTTCAAGACTTGTCGCCAGAGAAATTTTTCAATACTTGTCGAATGAGTGAAAATACATTTGAATATATTCTGTCCAAAGTAAAGGACTATTTAACCAGAATAATCAATTTTTCAACATCCGTTCTTGATTATGGCTGGTAACTCGAGTCTGAATTCAAACTGGATTGAAATTGTTCCCCCGAAACTACCTTTTCCGGTGGATGGGAACCCACTTGAACTCCGCTGCGTGAAGTTAGGCGAACTGTTCGTGCCTAATCGCGCCCAGTGGCAGTTCAGCCTACGCGCGATTCTTTAGGGACAAAAATGGAAAAATTGTAAATGGTTTGAAACCAATTATTGACTGGTCAGATGGCTTCCTACATAACCGAGCGGAAAATAAATATTCGACTTATAGGCCGATTGTAGTGTTGACATGATCAAGTAAACCAAGGTGCGATTTAATCGATTTTCTTAATGTTTAATTAGAATTTGATCAGATAGAAACTGCGTCATCAACTTACCGCATTTCGGGTAGGTAATGATCCAAACGTCATCGCTCCGTACTTTGAAGTTCCTTATTTTATCAGCGTGGTTCAAGTAAAATTTCGGAAGAAGGCAGTTCTCGGGATGATACCTGTGTACATATTAGGACAAACCAATTTAATTGTTTAATTAAATTTAGAAGAAATTTATTAACATGAATTAACATCATTGTCGTACGTAGACTTTCGTATTGGTGCAAATTCGTGTTCACATTTTGTTAATTGCTTATAACAAAGGGGAGGGACCGTTATTCAAAGCAACTCATTCTGTACAGGTCATTGTGCGTGCTTCTGTGGTGTAAAAATTAATTTTTTCTTTTCAATCGACTATTAATTTAGGTTAATTATTGATTATGGGGGGGGGGGGGGGTCAGTACTAAATAACACCCAATTTCGGTAAACCTGAAGCACTACCGTCGAAAATAGAAGGATTACGTACCTAGTGATTGGCACAGGAGTTCCGCCTCCTGTATGTGCCGCCATGTACTTGACGACGGGGTCCGATTCAATGGTTTCCGTCCGAAAGTCCATCATTGTTGTCTGAGCAAGCGATCTGAAACTAACGGCGAACAGGAAACATATTAATCTATAGCTGGAATCACAAAGCTAAGTGGCAACCAGAATGATTACAATTGTAAGAACAAGTAGGTACACACACTTGTTAATTTAAGTGCAACAACAAGTTCATGGTGGACTCCAGGTGGTGCTTGTACTCTAAGTACAGCTAGCACATTTCATCTTTTAATCTAGAATACGGTGGAAAATAAATTAAACAAAAAACCTTTTAAAGAAAGCTTTTATTTAAGTGCCCTAAAAAGAAAGAAATAAATGTTTACTTACAACTTTTAATTGTCTACTTACAGGTTATATACAGAATTCATAAAATCATAAAAGCTTGTCGCGAGATGTAGGCTTGTGTAAATTAATTAGTTCCTAGGTACCTATTTCACTGACCAACTTATTCCGATAAGTTAATTAATTTTTAAAAGTTTTTTAATGAGGCGGTTGATTCCAAAATTGTCTACATTCAAGCTAAACTTTAATTTATCAATATACGGATCGATCACTAATCAGGGATTATTGCTCTTGTGTACTGCAACCAACGTAACAACTAAGAGAACGTTCAAGCGTTACTGTCGTTCAATATTCGGAGGTGCCCTATCCAGCAAGATAGATGTAATGGAAATGGTTCTTCTAAAAAAGCACAACAGAACAAGCAAGTATGATTTTCAAGTAGAAGAAGTTGGACTTTTGGAAGCAAATCCAGAATATGATTTCGTTGTTCTTCGGGAAGAGAAGGTACTGTGACACTGATCACATGAATCTATTGCTCCTTCTCAGGATACCCGATCCAGCCATGATGAAACCTCCAACCTTTTTCTCTTTTAAGACCATGGGTGCAAGAGCAGATGCAAGATACGTACAACTCAAGCGAACAAGATCTTAGGCCAACATCACCAGCTTAGCTTATACTTCCTTACAATTTCCTTAGCCGACCAACTAGGGATGAAACTGCAATAATGTAACCCGTTGAAGTATCTAGTTATTGCATTTTCAGAGTTATCGCTATAACCAGTTACTCGAAAGATATGGTATTGGTATTGAGCCTTAGAGTAGACCAAGACGTTTGGAAGTTGGGATAAGGGGGAAGTTTTCTTTGACATCCGATAATATTGTCTACCTCTGTCTCAGAGGTGACAAGGGGTTGGAATAAGTCAACCTTTGAGGCTTATACTGGTAACCAAGCTTAATGACGCGTTATTTTACAAGATGTTATTGGATCTCACCTGACTAGAGCTACCCGAGTGATCAAAACTTGAACAACAAACGCATAACCAATGCTTACGATGGGAACAAAAAACTATGATCCTAAGTGGAAAGACATTATAAGCAAAAAACAATTGCGCACATCACATTAGATTGGTTTTCCTAAAATATTTTTTTGAATGTAAATAATTTTAAATAAATTAATACAAAATATATTTCTTATATACAAATAAGTTTCGTTTCCTGTATTGGGCCTAATTTTTAATTTGTCAAATTCGTCTAGGAGTCTTTAAAAACCCTAATTTCAACTGTCTGACTTGCAAAATGTTCCATTCCTGAAAATTCAACGGTTAAAATTTTTATTGAACTACTAAAAAGAAATCATGGAATTGAAAGAAATATACATTTAATCACTAAAAACTAATTTTTTGTTCCTATATTAGGCCTAATTTGAATTTGTCAAACATGTCTAGAAGTGCTTAAAAACGCTGTTTTCAAGTGTCTAATATTTTCCTGCGGAAGCCTCGGTACCCCCCTACAGCTGGGGGCTTAGCCCCCCAGACCCCCCTGTTTGCCCGCCCCACCACCTGCACATTATGGTATGGCCTTTGGGGCAAATATTTTGGAGACCCCTGCTGATGTAGATGAATCTTTAGGCCGTCGTTGGGAAGCGTAGTCGATGACAAATTAAACGGTACATATTTAGTTTTAGAGAAATTTAATTTTAGTTTATTCGTTATTAGCCAATGATTGACTTCCTACAGGCCAACGTTATTTCATACTCCTGATTATTCGGCATGAAATCGAGTTATCCGCAAACAAAACCACGTCACCGCTCTTGTTAAGGATGCCAAGCTGGTTTATGTACACTATAAAGACAATTGGACCGAGAACCGTACCTTGGGGAACACCAAAATCGCCGCATTAAATGTAGGACTCTAAGCAACCATTAAGCTTAACACATTGGATCCTTTCACTGAGGTAGGTTTTAACCCATTTCAATGACTTTCTTTGGGATAATTAAGATCACGAGCCCAATAACAAGAGTCCAACAACACATTTAGGGCAGCTCCTCAAAAAATGAAAATTTGTTAGTATTTCGTAAATTCAAGAAACTGATATCATTTAAATGATTAACAGGAGTACAATCCAGTTCTTAGCGACCGACCCGACAGAAGGGTTTGCCGCCTTCATCAAGAAAATCTGGCTTCCCTGTGATCGAAACCAATTTATTTTCTCCCCTGAGTTGAAAAACCACGTAAACGCTCACCGGAGCTGGTGGCCATTAGCGGGCGGGGAGCCTCTCATTGTCGGCGTGACGGTCAGAAGCGGTGATTGGTGGCGTGGGGGTCGGGGAAGTCCGAGCGAACAATAGCGTTTCGGGAGTGGTAAAACAATGGGATACCCTCCCTGCCGACATTCCCTGTATCCCTTTTCTTTCCATTATCCTGGTAATTAGCGATGTGCAGATGAGTCTGGGATGATGAAGGGTAGCTTACTTCTAATGTGAGTGAAAAAGGAAAAGGGCGGGAGAGGGAATGGATGGAGGTGAGAGTTGAATTCTCTCGGCAATCAGCACCTAATTGGACCATTCTTGGAATTACCGCTTCCCGAGGACCTGAACTATCAAAGGGAAACCGCGGTGGACAAACGGCTCGCCTTTTGGGCAATTGTCAATAAATGGGTCGATCGTTTGATCTTGTTTCCGCTATACCAACCACCTCAAACGGCAAAGTCATCGTGTCTTTAATTAATTCGTCCCTATCTAGAGAACATTGTAAATCTTTGAATAGATGGCAAAAGTCGATAAGTCACGTTTTAAAAATTGTTCAGAAGAGTAACTTGAAACTTTATGAAACCAATATCATGTACCGGAATGATCGATGCCAATGCATTCTGCTAGCAATTTTCGGAACTAAACAGTATAAACGTGTGCGTGTTTCACAGGTGATAGAGCGTTATTGAATTTCAGGAGATATGCATAGGGCACGTAAATCGGTTCTCAACCAAAGTACCTATTTGGATTGATCAGTTGATCATATTTGTGTGCCTCCTGAAATTAAATAATCGCTCTATCACCTGTGAAACACGCACACTCCAAAGCTTGGTAGAAATTCAAATCATGAACGCAAGCCAAATGAATAAACTGAATAATAAACCCCAGTGAAAGAATTGTCAGCGTTTTTTATGATTATCAGAATGCTTCAACCCGTGTATAAACCCTTTTAGGAGTTCACTCCAGTATCCACATTCAGTACATCACTAGGTTACTGCAATCAAAGTAAAAAAAAAAAAAAATCACTCAGTCGACTCGAGCCGACTTTAACCGAATGAGCGTTACAAAGCCGAGCGTGACGGCTCAGCCTCATTCAATGCCCATACAAGAAAAGTGCTAAGCGCGCCTAAAGAAGTTTTCACTTCAAAAAATATTAAAACCATTTTTCAAGCTAGTGAGAAAAAATTTGACATTTCGAAATATCGGAATTGAAGTATCGATACTCGATATTATTGGAGAGCCCAGTATCTTTACAAAAATATCGACACTCAGTGGTGAAATAATAAACATCTATATTATAGATGTTTTGAAATATCAGGTATCGATACCCATCCCTTCAATGCAGTCATATGATCTATTCAGTCATGCGATCGATTAAAGTGAACAAATCTGTTGCTAGAGAATCAAATCTTGAGAGAATCAAATTCATTGTAATATGGGGAAGCAATGTCAAGTACCTTATTGGTAACATTTTTTCGGAGCTACGTTCACAAATTTCTAGTGATACCGTTAGACAATTGAAGTACAATGCGGTACTGTTTTTTTTTTCTTTTTTCAAATTTAGTATCTTATTGGCATCACAAAGTTGTATACAGCCACAATATAACATATCACGCCGTGTGGAGTCATGTGACAAAATGTTTGTTCATCCTCGGAATCTGCCAAATCGTGCAATTGCATGTGTTACTTCGCAGCTGATGATTGCAGCACCTGATTCGCAATTGGAATAATTTATTACTAATTACGCCTTTCCACGCTGAATGTTAAAATGGAGACATTAGACACAGCTGTCTACTTCGCCGTTCTGTATCACTTGAACGACAAGCACATTATCGATCTAGGCGATATTTCTCCAATTTGATCAGTGACATTTTCAGAATAGAATCAGCCAAAGTAGCCTTTCACCCTCCCCTGTTTCCGCAAAGTAGTCGTCCTCCTGGATATGTACAGTTTTCGTCAAATTTGGGTTCAAGATTGCCGTTTTCGTTCATTCTTAGCCCCAACAAGGGGTTATCAACAACTAATTCGACAAAAATGTCCCCACCGCCCACAAAGTGTTGAAGAACTCAAATCAAAACCAAGGGAGACGCAAAGCTCGAGCGCTCCAGCACCCCCGGGGCCGTCACCCGACAAGCGTGGATATATGTTGCGAGTCTGAAATTAATGAAGAGGATTCAATGGTGAAGCACGAACAGGTGGAGTTTACAGCGATGACGGGAGGGGTTGTTTCATTAGCTTCAGCTCGATAATTACCTCACTACCAGCCCCTTTCTCTATTGCTTCAACAAATACAACCCAACGTGCTAGAACACTCACACGGGTTCCCAACCCAAACACACATGCGTACATGTGCGGGGACGAACAAACATCCAGGCCGCATTCACGCTCGCATTTCGTATTAAGGCAAATACATCAGCTTGGCCTCTCAGATTAATGGGTTGCGGATTATTCTACATTGAAAACGTGAGGTAACCATTGAAGACCGAGCTGGTAGGTGTACATGTACTCCCATCTTCCGAATTGAATAGAACCCTTTCCTTTATATAGCTATCTTTTTAAAAATAATTTCGAATCTGACAATTTATTCAGGTGCAAACCGTAACAGATCACCAATTGCAAATGAGTGATTTTTTCAAGTAAAATAAGGAAATTCAAATTGGGAATATAAACCTGGAATTCGTTCAGAGGAGGTGCAGTCCAAGAGGGGCTCTGCAAAGATTAGTTGGAAGAATTAACGCACTATGTGTTTAGTTTAGAAAATAAAATAAGAAATATTTCAAACCTACTCGTCTTGGAATGTACCCGCAGATTAATTGGTTAGATTGGAATCTGTGATAAAACTAGTTTCTATTCGTTTTGATATTAAGACCTGAATTGATGTTGAAATGTGTAAGTCTAAAAGAAAAAAATGCACTTCAGTATCAAATTTGATTTAAGTAGGTCATTGGACTGCCCGTCGGAGGTTCAAGCTGTGACTAATGAAATATTATGCATATTTAAAATACTGAACTTCTCTATATAAAAACGCTGCAAATTCATCCACTCGGGCTAATTATTCAATTGGCTTGCGTTCATGATTTTAATTTCTACTAAGCTTTGGAGTGTGCGTGTTTCTCAGGTGATAGAACGATTATTGCATTTCAGGAGAAATGCATAGAGCACGTAAATCTGTTCTCAACCAAAATACCTATTTGGATTGTTCAGTTGATCATATTTGTGTGCCTCCTGAAATTCAATAATCACTCTATCACCTGTGAAACACGCAGACTCCAAAGCTTAGTAGAAATTCAAATCATGAACGCAAGCCGATTGAATAATAAACCCCAGTGAAAGAATTTGCAGCGTTTTTTTATTGAACCTCAATACCCCCCCACAATAAAAACATCTATAATTTATCAAGTCCTTTGGCACTCGTATTGCGTTAAAACTTCCCCAAATCCAAATTTAAACGATGTACCCAAAGGTAGACAGATGTAGCGGAGGCACAAAAATATCATCAACTGATCAAGCCAAACCGGTGTTTTGGATGAGAACCGATTTACGTGTCTATGCATATCTCCTGAAATTCAATAATCGCTCTATCACCTGTAAAACACGCACACTCCGAAGCTTAGTAAGATTCAAATCATGAACGCAAGCCAATTGAATAATAAACCCCAGTGAAAGAATACTTATTTACCCCAGTAATAATATTGAATAATATTTACCTATATATTATCAGAATGCTTCAACCCGTGTATCGGCTACTAACTACACTACAAGTATTCACATCGGCTATCACTCCAGTATCCACATTCACTACAACTCGACGCTATCGGCCGGACAACACAACACTAGGTTACAAACAAACAATAATAAACGAAAAAACGCAAATGTTGGCACCATAAATCGGGCCTTACATCGGGAATGGTTTGACCTACGGACGTGGGGAGGGGCTCATTCGATTCCTAATGGTATGTTCTTCAAATAGGAAAATTTTTAGGTCGATTCGACTAGTTTTGAGGTTTTCAGGGATTTTACAAAACTTTTACAGCCCTTAAAGGGCACTTTAAATTGAGTGAGGGAGCTGGCTCAAGAATTGGGGCGTCGTCGGACCAAGATGGATTTTTCCTGGAAATTTCAGATTTTTTGCTCCAGCCGTTTCGGAGATATCGTGCGTACGGCGTACGGCGGACGGACGGAAAATTTTTTATTGCAGATTCGGATTCTACACCCTTTGAAACGTAAACCATGAAATTTTCAGGGGGGTTAGAATTTTTTTTTCCAGAGCGATTACAATGGTTTATTATTGAATAATAAACCAAAAACGCAAATGTTGGCTCCATAAATATCGGGAATGGTTTGAGCTACGAACCTGGGGAAGAGCTCATTCGATTCCTCATGGAAAGTTCCTCAAAAAGAGTCCAAATTTAGGCCTCTCCGATTCGGATTCTACACCCTTTGAAACGTAAACCATGAAATTTCCAGGGGGGGTTAGAATTTTTTTTTCAAGAGCGATTACAATGGTTTATTATTGAATAATAAACCAAAATTGAATTGGTGTGATAGCAGAACATCGCGGAACCGATTCAAATCGATTTATTGCTACTCAATATTTGAAAATATGGTGGAATAATGTTAAGCAGGAATGTAAGAGGAATATTTGGATTCGGTATAATGTCGTTATGTTGTATTAATCAATGATTTCCCTCCAATCGGAGGTTGCATTTCCATCAGTCTTCGTAGGAATTCCAATTAGAAATACCGCTATTTTAATCGGATAGACTGAGAGGGGAAGGTTAATTAAGCCCGTGAGGGGGCCACTGTGATTCGTTTGAGGGTTCGAGCGGTCGGAAAATGAAAACTCGCGTGGGCTTAGTAGTCGGGTGGTTGGCCGGAACACGAGACATCCTTCATCCGGCAATCCCTCCACGCCGCCCCTACCCACGCGTTCCCAGAAGCACGGGAGAACTATTCAAACACGGGGGGGAGACGGTTTGTATACATTCCGGATGATCCCTGTCGCGACCCTCTCCCTCGTTACTTCAACATGGCTTTGCTAAAGTTTCCTTGTTGCTCTACACGCTCAAACGTATTCGCACGACCACGGACTCATGATCCGAACTTAATCTTACTCTGAGCACTAACTAGTGCTATTACTGGAGAACCAGGTATGTTTGCAGGTGCCATTGTTCGCACGTCAAAGGTTTGTATGGGTTTTGTCCGGAGAAACAGTCCCGAAACACACCGGTATCGAACTAGAACTGACAAACCTGAAAAGGATAAGGAATACAGTTCAAAACTGTTACTTCCAAACTCCGCTTATACAAACGATTTTATGATTAACGATAGAAATCACGGAAGTGAATTGAGCCTGAGCGGACTTTGGTATATAGCTTTTCCAAGTCAGATTCGGAAATTTCCAAACCAATTTCAGGAATTTCCAAACCTGTTTCAGAATTTTCCAAGCCAAATTCCGAATTTTCCATTTCAATTTCAGACATTTCCAAACCTGTTTCAGAATTTTCCAAGCCAAATTGAGAATTTTCCATTTCTATTTCAGAAATTTCCAAACCTGTTTCAGAATTTTCCAAGCCAAATTCAGAATTTTCCATTTTTTCCATTTCAATTTCAGGAATTTCCAAACCTATTTCAGAATTTCCCCAGCCAAATTCCGAATTTTCCATTCAATTTCAGTCAGAATTGGTTAAAAACTAATTTTCAATTAAAAAACGCTTCAAATTCTTTCACTGGGGTTTATTATTCAATTTCATTCGTTTGGCTTGCATTCATAATTTGAATTTCTACTGAGCTTTGGAGTGTGCGTGTTTCACAGCTGATAGAGCGGTTATTGAATTTCAGGAGGCACACAAATATGATCAACTGCGTTTTGCATATCAGAATGCTTCAACCCGTGTGTCGGCTATAAACCCTTTTAGGAGTTCACCCAGTATCCACATTCACTACATCACTAGGTTACTGCGATAAAAAAAAAAACTCTTGTGTTTGTTTTGATTGCAGTAACCTAGTGATGTAGTGGATGTGGATGCAAATGTTGGCAGCATAAGATCATGCCATACATCGGGAATGGTTTGAGCTACAGACCTGGGGAGGGGCTCATTCCTCATGGAAAGTTCTTCAAAAAAAGTCCACATTTAGGGCGCCTTTTTTTGAGGTTTTTACTGATTTTACAAGACGTTGACAACCCTTACGTGGCACTTTAAATTGAGTGAGAGAGCTGGCTAAAGAATTGGGGCGTTGTCAGACCAACATGGATTTTTCCTGAAAATTCCAGATTTTTTGCTCCAGCCGTTTGGAAGAAATCGGGCGTACGGCGGACGGACGGAAAACTTTTTATTGCAGATTCGGATTCTACACCCTTTGAAACGTAAACCATGAAATTTTCGGGTGGGGTTGGACTTTTTTTTCAAGAGCGATTATAATGGTTTATTCATTGAATAATAAACCAATAGGATAAGTGAATTGTGCCAAACAGATCAATTAAGAGTAGGTACCTACCTGATAGGAGACAAAATTGTATTGGGAAATAATTAGGATTAGTGGTATTCGATTACCCCCTGCGACGGTCACTAGAGACCAGCAGTATAAGCGGGTATTGTCCAATAATTCTGAAGGAGAAGGGGAATAGCAGCGATAAAATGATGCAACGTACATACCAATGTGCATTTAGATATATACATAATTTAAATTATTTTATTTACAGAAAAATGAGCATGTATGCGTGAAAAAGAGATTTAAACAATTATAGCTATGATCAAATGTTTGTTTTAAAAAGAGAAATTGTGAATTATTGTAAATAAAAGCTTCAACTCTCTCTCTCTCTCACATCTTGCGTATTTTCAAGCTGATGTAGAACCTCTTGGCGAGTCTCATTTTCATTTTTGTCGTACGAAATACTCTTTGTTTCTTGGCATCTGTCAAGGTGATGCGTCATCAATCCAGTTGCTAGCTCCAACAAAAAATCTTTCCTTCTCATTTGGTTTCTGCGTGCCCGTTGAAAACACCTTTTTGGAATCCATACTCGCTCAAAACCTCACTCCCAAAAAAAAAATGTGGCAAAGTTGTTCTTGACGTTGCATTGTAGTGGGGTGTCGTACACCCCAATCAGGGACAAAGCTAATGGAGGCCACAGAAGTCAACAGCGTTCAAAGAAATTTTGTTTTTGGTTTCAGACACCCCACTGTGCCGTTCTAGGGTTAAATCATTTCATCGATGTAGCTGCCACAGTTTTTGCAGTACCATTCCATCTCTCGTAGATTCCAGTCGTCCTTTGCAAATATTTTATTACCAGTTGCATTAACAATGAATACCATCCAAATAAAGTCATCTTTTGGGATATTGTACTCATGTACAGCTGTTGTAAATTACTTTGTAAATTGGGCCTGGCCCGTTTGAGAATAAATAAATATATTGCGAATAATGACGGTTGTATTGCAATTCACGGCAGTTGAATGGATGACCCAGGAGGGAGAAAAAAGCGACACAACGGCGGACAATGGCGGAGAAAAGCCGCATCGTTAAAGTCTACGGAGGTCCGGCCGATAGAAATTCGCGACTGATAAAGAACAACGGGGCCCGAAAACCGCCGATTGATTCCGAGTTTGAAAAGGAACTCGGTAAAAGTCAAACTCGGGTGAATAGAGCTCGAAAGTGAACAAAAGACCTGAAAACAGCGAGAGAGCAGTCCGCGAGTCTTATTACAAACGTTATTTAAACGGGCAATGCCCAATTACAATAAATGTGGATGACCGCGGGTCACGTCTAGTACACTTTCAACATTAAGTAAATTAAATAAAAGCAATCCTCCTGCTGAATTAATTAAAGCAATTGACCATTTCCGTAAGGTACAAATAAAAAAATATATATATGAAAATAAAAATAACAAATGAAAATTACAATTATTCACTGAGACCACGAACCCCTCGAATGAATTCCGCAAAACTGACACAAAATATGTCCACGTCAAGGCGATTGGCGGTCCTCATGATCCTTGGCAGTGGTGAATGGTACTGGTAATTGGTATCACTCTGAGGCACGGCGAACACGACCTCACTGCGGGTCGATCTGGGCGGAACACGGAAGTCCAATCTGGCCAAAAACTCCGGCGCATCGACAGTTCCATGTATCACCTTGTAGAGGAATGTCATGTCGAGAACCCTCCTTCTTTTGTCTAAGGCCTCCAACCCCAACAACTTCATTATGTCCTCGTGAGGAATGACATAGTCGACCGCCGGCAAAATCATATCAAGATGGAACTTAAAATAAGCCATCCGAAGAAATTTCCTCTGAACCTTTTCAACGGTCCTTTTGTGCTCACGGTAATGTGGAGACCAAATAACACTTCCGAATTCGAGTAATGGCCTCACTAGCGAAACATAAAGTAATCGGAAGACCTTTATTTCTTTGAAATCCCTTGACGCCCTCCAAATGAAACCCAATGCTTGGTGCGCCCTCAAGGAAATAGAGGCTATGTGAGGGACGAAGGACATTTCCGTGTCAAGAAGTACCCCCAGATCACGCACCTGGTACACCCGTTCAAGGGAATTTCCTGCTATCCTGTAATCGAACTCTGTTCGATTCCTCACCCTCGAGAAAGTTATACAGTAGCACTTATCGGTGTTCAGCCGCATTCCATTTAAACAACACCACTCCAAGAGTCGCTCCAGTGCACCCTGTAGCCTTAGACTATGGTCGACCGACCCAACCCGGGTAAACATCTTGAGGTCGTCCGCGAAGAACAGACACTGAACATCCGTCAGTACATGATTGAGATCGTTAATAAACACATTGAACAGTATTGGGCCCAGATGGGACCCTTGGGGAACTCCCGACTCCAGCCTGAATCCTCCAGAGATAGAAGAACCCAGCTGTACATATTGGATGCGGTTGTCAAGGTAGCTCGCAAACCATCTCAACATACCACCACAAACCCCGAAGTGACCAAGCTTGTTCAGCAAAAGCGTATGGTCCACCTTATCGAACGCTTTGGCGAAGTCCGTGTAGATCACATCCACCTGCAAACCTTCTCGCATAGCGTCTAACACATAATTTTGAAGGACCAGGAGATTAGAGGTGACCGATCTGCGCCGTCGGAATCCGTGTTGGTTTGAATGAAGCATCGTATCGACCAATGGTGACAGCACGTCGCATACCAAACTCTCACACACCTTCGCCAAAATATTTAGCTTAGAAATTGGCCGGAAGTTTCGTACATTTCTTCGGTCCCCTCCTTTGTGAATCGGTACAATGAAACTGTTCTTGAATGATTGGGGAACCGATCCGGTGGAGAAAGACGCGTTAAATAGAATGAATAAGGGGTAAGCAAGGGTAGCAGAGCATCTTGAGAAAACTGAGGGTGGGACTCCGTCAGGACCAGCCCCCTTTTTTTGATCCAGGCTGTTAAGCTTCACCACAATTTGGTCAACCGATACATGTAACTCAGAAAAATTGATGGACGGGAACATGTGTGATGATGTATAAGGAGGTAGGGGCGATGGATTGGCCTCATAAACACTGGCAAAAAACCTCTGGAAAAGGGCAGCTGACTCGTCTAGAGTTGTCGAGGTGTCACCGTCGAAAATAACATTACGCGGAATACCTCCGTCTGCTCTAGTGCTATTCACGTGTTTCCATAGGCTCCTGATATTCTCATTGATATTGCTCTCCAATCTCTTAATGTGCTGGTCATAACAATCCTGTCTCATGACCTCGCATTCCCTACGGATCCTTGAGTACTCTTCATAATCTTGCCTATTGCATGACGAAACAGAACGACGATGGAGTTTATTCTTCAGTCCAATCAGCGTTCTTAATTCGTGAGAAAACCAATGTGGGAAGTTCGACCGAAAAATGGTTACTAGGGGGGTGAACAAATCTATGGCCGAGTGCAGAAGGTGATAGAACGCTAGAGCCATCGCGTCTACGGATGCCATATGGCTCAGAAAAGCCCAATTAATGTCCTGGAGGTGGGAATTTAAGGATTCAAAATCGCATTTCTTAAAATTATAAGATGTGTTATATAGCGGTAAGCTAGCTTCGAGTTCGCATAATAGTGACAAGTGCAAGGGGGGATGATGTCGATCTACCTTCAGTACAGGGTGAGCTGGCTGGCACTTAATTGCAGTAGTGGAGAGTACCAAGTCCAGAAGCCGGTTATTGGCATTATAGATATAATTATATTGTTTTAATGAGAGTGAGGCAAATGATTGAAGTAACAGCGTGGCCTGGGGACTGTAGGTAGGTAATGGTGGGGAACGCTCTCCGTCGTCGTTTACGGGAACAGGAACGAATTCTAGAACAGTCCAGTCGATACAGGGAAGGTTGTAATCACCTACTAATATCACTTCTCCATAGCTCCCTCCAGAGACAATGCTCTCCACATCACTGGTGTGCTGTTCAAACATTGACAACCTGTTTCCATCAGGTATATAAACGCCCCCCAGAAGAATTGAGGCAGACCCCACTCGGATGGATACGAATAGCTGCTCGAAGTTCCTATCCTGAAGCGGTACAGCCGAACTCAGGAGTTGACTCCGCACAGCAATCAAGACACCGCCCCCCGCCAACTTTCCTGACAAAAGAAAATTCCGATCTCTTCTAAACAATGTGAAATCAGCAAACCCGAGCTCCATATCACTAATACTAGGTTCCAGCCATGTCTCTGTGAATATATAAATGTCATAATTAGTCATAGGTATGCTTGATCTCAACTCCGACAACTTGGTACGTAATCCCCGTACATTTTGGTAATAAATTGAAAGCTCCCTCAAAGGTTTCCGTTTTTTGGGAGCGACCTGACCTCAACTCTAGGAACTCCGTTCATTCTACGGATGAAAACATCCTCCCCTCGGTTACGACGCTCCCTCAATTCAGTGTTCACTCTCCTGAATTCTTCTCGCTGAAGGATAGTTCGATCCTCAGATATATTATAGGTTTTCTCCCGGAAAATTTTCCATTCTGACAACGCTATCTGCGCATGACGGGGTTGTTCAAAAATAATTTTGACTGGCCTGATTTTATTTCCCGCCCTCTTGCCCAACCGATGCAAACGAACGGGCGGATAGTCCTTCAAACTGGGGACCGAGCACAACAACTCCGCTACTTTGATCGAATCATCCTGATCATTAAGGCTTTCTGGGAAATTGAAAAGTAGAACGTTGTGACGACGTTGTGCCCTATCATTCAATTCCTCAAAAATATTCACTGCTCTTACCTCCTCCAAGGACCTTTTTAGCTCAGTGTTTTCTTGTTTTAATAACGTTACTTCATTTCGCAACTCATTGACCACACCCAGTGTCTGGTTATGACTGGCGATACAAGAATCAACAGCCGCTTTAATTTCATCAATCTTTTTGTTGACCACAGTTAGAGATGTACTTAGTTCAGACTGGATGGTGCTACGAATTTCCCCAGTGAACGAAGTTTTAAACTCTTGTAACAACTTTGTAATGGATAGCTTAATCGATTCAGGCTCATCATTGCCTCCCCCAGGATTGTCATGCTTCTTGCATGAATCACACTTCCATGACGCTTTGTATTCCGAGTTCATCTTTTTGAAGTTAGATTCACTCATGCCTACGCACATAAAATGCAGTGAGGCCGAACACTTCGAGCATTTCAATAAATGTTTACCTTCTATAGGTTTCCCACACGACCCACAATTCATTGTCGCAGTATCCTGTCAGCTCACGCACTAGATAAAACGACAGATCGAAGCGCGGTTATCTGAGAGAAATAGACTCACCAAGGTCAGAGCGCAGCGGAGATACTGAACAATGCGAACGGCTCTCCGCCGATTGCTTACAGGGAAATAATCAAAACGCAATAACGCCTTTGTGAAAGAGGAGTTTTTACGTTAATCCTAAAGGCTTTTATGGGAAGTATTGTTTAGAACATTGCGGTTTTTGAATCTATGCAACAAGAAACGTAAAGTGACTACGTTTGAGAGAGTTGTAAAACATTCTACACGATTACAAAGGCTTATTATTGAAAATAATAAATCAAAGCCAGAAAATTGTTGTTACAAGTTTTTCATTTATTTTAGGTATGATAAAGTTTTTTTAATATCCTGGCTTCAGAAAGGAAAATAAACACGATTTAAGCAAAGAGTGAAACGATTGGGGCAGAATTAGGAGTAACCTCAAATGATTGCATTGCGAGGTTCGCTGTGCCGGCCGTCACTGCCAGGCAAAGCATTCGCCAAACAACAGCAAAGATGATGGTGAAGGGGGGGGGGGGGGGTGAAAGGGAAAAAAATTCCCGTAAAGTTAGTTGAATTTCTGCCGGAGTTTCCCTTTAATCTTTATAATTCGGTTTACCTTTGATCAGGGAAGCGGCATTATCTGGCGGAGCCAATCTTGTTACCTCCAGCGCCGGGAGTTCACGTCGTTCACCCCACTCCACAATCCGAAAACAGCTAAGATATGGGTCGGCGCTCATTCAACCCTCAAGGTTGGTATTGAGGGTGGCGGAACCCCAAATTGGATGGGGCCTTGTTTGAGTTGAAGGAATCCGTGATGTTATATCGAACGTAGCAACGTCGGGTATCCGTCATCGAGTGGCTTCAATGTATACTATTCTACACCCGCATTTGATGTAAAAAAAAAATTAAACAAAAAACCTTTTTAAGAAAGCTTAATTTAAATGCGAGATTTAGGCTTGTGTAAATTAACTAGTTCCTTATTACCTATTTCATTGATCAACTTATTCCGATAAGTTCATTTTTTGTTTCAGTTTAATTAGGTAAATACTTACAGATACCTATCTAGTACCTACTTACGCAAACGTCGCGACAAGCTTTTATGATTTTATAAAATAGGCTATAAGTAGACAGTTAAAATTTGTAAGTAAAAATGTATTTCCTTCTATTCGGGGCATTTAAACAAAAGCTTTCTTAAAAAGGTTTTTTTCTAAATTTGTTTACATCAAAAATGCGGGTGTAGAATAGTATAAATTGAAGCCACTCGATTACGGATACCCGACGTTGCTACATTCGATATAACATCAAGGAGTGACTACTAACAATTGGTTGTTCTTTTCACTCAAGTCGCACGTATGAAAAATATCCTTTCTGTAATTCTTTCCGTATTAGTTATTTTTGTGTATGGTTCTTCCAGCCCTGATGATGTTCTCAAAATAGAACGAAACGTTGGCGATGAAATTGTAGTTTTTTTTATCAATCTGACTGGCTTTCAAGAGCCCCTAGAAACTTTCTACATATTATATAAAGCAGTCAAGAACTTGAGCACAGTATTTAAACAAGTAAAAGTGAATAAACTAAACGAATCACTCAAGTTGACGGTTTTCGTCCTTCACGAATGTTCAGCTGTCTCCCCGTATTTAGGGAAGAGACAGAAGTAACGAAAACACGACTAAATCAAATTGTAATGAAAAGAAGCATCTGATGAAACGAGTATTACAAGAAACAGTACCAACCAGCCGACCGAACTAAGCCTTTCTTATCCCAGAAAACCTCTAACTACCCTTGAGGATCCCTAACCGACTCCCGACCACTTCTATCACTGTTTCCCCTCTACAGTTCTACGGAGTTTAAACTCCCTGAAAAACGGGAAGGGCCCTCCGCCTTGCGGCTAATATCTCTCATTTCCACCCCCAAGAGTCGGGTTTCGTCCAATTTGGAAAGCCAACCTCCTTTAAGACCCCCTCAAGGCCCCTTTCATCGAAGAAAGAGCCCCGCGCCCTTTACCGGGCTATTTCCGGCCGCTGATGCGTTTTCGCATCGTCGTCTTTGTGATTTTTTTCAACAATCCCAATAGTCAAAAATCTCTAAAGTATCATTTTTCCTCTATTCTACTATCCCTGGACAATACAAAAAAATTTTTTTTCAAAGCATTGGAGCTCATGGCAATTCTAGGGAATATTTTTCAATTGGGCCCTTTTTGGTCGGTAAAAGGAGCTCTCACACCAAGGTTATTTTTGTCTCATGAAGGCAAGGAAAAAAATTCTTCATTGGTTGTTACTAAAGGTACGACAGTAAACAAGCACGGGACACATCAAACTAAATTTAAAAATAATATTTTTGTGGGTAAATAACGAGAAGGATGTGAGGAGTGCGAAAACGCCCGGTTGGCCGAAAGCATGATCAAGCGGGCTCGATCGTTCCCTGAATGACGTGATCCAGCTGGACGCACGAGACACCGGATAGTTCATGTTTGAGGCTGTTTACTCCTGTCGTTATTCACGGTTCTTTCTAGTCTCACCCTCCATTATGTATTTGGTACTTGTTGAGTGCGGTTCACCGCAATATTCCAAGACTCAATGGCTTTTTTCGATCCAAAAAGAAACAAAGCGTGGAGTGTAGATGAGATCCGTTCAATCCTGGAAGGTGAAGAAAATGGCTCCATCTGATGACGATTGTGATGACCCAGTTATTGACGCAACTTATATACCACCAGCTGTCA
This sequence comes from Creontiades dilutus, assembly GCA_031894815.1. Classification (NCBI taxonomy): domain Eukaryota; kingdom Metazoa; phylum Arthropoda; class Insecta; order Hemiptera; family Miridae; genus Creontiades; species Creontiades dilutus. The sequence continues at coordinate 1,899 of JAVIWC010005168.1, read as the reverse complement.
ATTCAATAACGGACGAGGAAGACATAGACGAAAATCTCACTGCACAAGTCTTGCGAGATGACCGCAAAGATACTTATTGCAGGTATGTTTGAAATTCACAATCTTCGTAGGTCCACAGTTGGATAACGAGGCAATTTCCCTCGAGCCAGCCCATCTAATAGTGTGGAAACCGTAATCGAAAGTCTTGATATAAATTCAGTACCGCCAAAACACATTTCCGCGAAACCTTCAAACAAAAAACCTGCCATTGATCCGATACAATGGCATAAAACCTATCGACCTGAAAAACCTACAGATTTGTTTCGAGATATGTCAGATGTCGACAAACGTAACTTGCTGGAACCTTGTGATGGACTGTCCCCGTTCAATTATTTTCTCTGTTTTTCTATGATAGCCTGATCAAGTTGATTACAAACGAGTCAAAAAGATACGCTTCACAAAAAAACGAACAGGATTTTACTGTTACTTCAAGTGAAATACGTAAATTTCTGGGGATCCTTTTATTTACTGGATATGACAAGCTTCCTCAAATCGATATGTACTGGTCCAAACATGCTGATAAGGGCCAGGACATAATAAAGAAGGCGATGAGGCAAAACTGATTCCGGGCTATAAAGCGATTTCTGCATTTTACCAACAAGCAGAGAGAGAGTGGAGGGCCAACGGTATTTATGGGTGAGAAATGTGATGTTCATATGCATCCTGAGTGTTTCAAGCGCTTTCATGTGAAGTGATCCTGGTTCCGGCCACCGATGCGTTTTCGCATCACTCCATAAATTACATTTGCAAATATTTTTTTTTCAATGTGGTCATCGTTCCATGTTCTAATAGTTTCAAATACATCGTTTTACCAAAAAACATGTGATTTTTCCAATTAATTCTACCCTTGGCCGGAAATGATTATCGTGCAGAACAGTGTAATCAGTATCAGTGTTTGATTTAATAAGTATCGAGCCAAAGAAGAAAGCAGCATTATTCCAATAACTGGCAGTGTGGAAATGATCGGCAAACTCACCATTGCAAAATATGGAACATCGGAATGAACCAGCCCGTGTACATAATTCTTATTGCGTATTATCTCCTTCCTTCACAGTCTACTCCGGTTCGGGTGGTTATTTTATAACTAGTTCACAATTTACTGTGACTTACGTTATTGTTGCAAAAGAGGTCACAATATTTCAGTGTTATGCAATTTTGGACAATTTTACTGAAATGTTGTGTAATTTTTGGAAAATCATCAGCCGTAGAAGATGAAGAGACGACTAGTCGACCTGGCTGGTTTTTGCAAAACACTCCTGAAAACTTATAATCATTCGGACAACGTTTTAACATTTACTATCTCGTATAGTAGTTGGGACGCCAGTGGTCAATACCGACTTTCAACTCATTAGCGACATCAAATAGCAAAGGCATTCGAAAGCTGTCGTCAGGGGGGGAATCAATCATTAGCGGCTCGTGACCAGACACCTGATCGCGCTAATTGCTCCCTTTCATGCCCGGAATGGCTCTGGTGTTTCGCACGCAGTCCATCGATGCTTCCTTGTTGCCTAACGGCCATTCACGTTGCTAATTTCTAGGAGTACAAATGAGTATACTTTCTACGTAATCGGACGGAAAATAGAAGCTCCGTACTTCTTCCCTGTGGTTTACTGTTTCAAAATTGCTTCCTAGCCGTAAGATAATAAACTACGTTGGGTATAACGCACAATTCCAGGAAATGAAAGGCGTATACTAAATTTATCTTGAACTTTTAATGGTCGAACTTTATTTTTGTATCTCATATTTGGGGGAATAGATGGTTTTCAAATTGTTCTGATGAATAAACCACCATTGAATCGTAATCAACTCCTATATATTCCTCGGAGAAATGTTCTGCTGCTATCAAGTTGAGTTGCCTAC